>VDFB02281492.1:430777578-431377578 GCA_007258455.2 Sequoia sempervirens | reverse complement strand
TAAATAAGGAGTAAGCACCTAGAAATTCCTCTAGCACTTCTTCTGAAGAGAAGATATCCAGAGGAACCTTCTCGCCTTGCTCCCTTTCCTCTATTAACTCAAGATGAACTAGGCTCAGCAGTTCGGCTGTAATCATATTAACACTCCAAAGATTTTTATTGGATTGTTCAATAGAGCATCCCAAACCCAAATAGTGTTGTTGCAACTTAAATTAGATAGGGACCTAAACCCTTGCTCGATATTCCCTAGTCCTTTCTATCCATAGCCATACCTACAAGCAAACTCATATCAAAACCCATGACAAGTTTTCAAAACCTTAGGAGGTGGTGGCTCCACATAGAGAATTTCATTCCACCAATGGATGTTCAATAGCTCTATAGGGGTACTCTCGCCTTCTTTACTAGGCTCACAAATGTTAATCTCCTTTGCAAGAGTGGGATTATTTTCCTCAGCATAGGAAGGAGTGATTTCCTGAATAGGATCACACTTCTCCTCCACAAGAGTATCATCTATATTTGTGTCAAGGGTACCTAGAAGGTCTATGCAATAGGGGTTCACCTTATATTCTACAATAAAGAATTTAGAGAAAATCAAGGAGCCCCAATCATCTCCAAGGCAAGCATTTGTTTGAGAAGTGGATGGAGGAGACTTAGGGTCCTTTGCTTTAGGTGATTTTGTAGTTTTGACACCCACTCTTGGAACAAATTCCACATAGGGTATTGATGAAGAAAACATCATAGCATTGGTGGTCAAAGATGGAATACAATTATTGAGAGTGATACAATTGAAGCATGATTGACAATAACCAATTCATAGAGGTGAAAGCCTTTTGGGTCTAATTTAACTATAAATGCTTGATTATTTGTAGTGAATTTCAAAGAATGATGTAAAGTAGAAGTTATTGCACCCATAGCATGGATCCAAGGTATCCCTAAAAGTAGTTTATATGGTAAGGGGTTGGGCATCACATAAACTAATGTGGGTAAGCTAACGGGGCCCAGATGCAAAGGTAGTATTATCGTACCTAGAGCTTGGTAGCCAATGTTGTTGAATCCATGAATGTATAAGGAGACTACTAAAGAAAATGAATTAATCTTAATTTTAGGTAATAGGTCTACACCAAATACATTGAGAGCTAAACGGGTATCAACAAGGGTGGACCTAATACCAATGTTGTTAACATTGACTATAATCAATAGAGGTTTTACTTGCTTCTGCACATGTAAAGGTGGGAGTTATTGTATGTGGAATGTAATATTCGATGAATCCAAATGAATATGAGAAAACATCACATTAACATCTATCAGCCTAGTGGAGGCAAGCAAGAGAATATTTTGTAAAGCTTCCTAGAGCATCTCTTGATAAAGTGTGGCAATCTAAAGCAAATCCCAAAGTGAGATCTTAGTCGGAGTAATGCGAAGCTGCTCGACAATATCATAATCGCTTACTGTTTTGATCATGGGTGTGTACAACATGATTTCCTACCCTAAAAGATGCAAAAGAATAGAAAATTTAAAAGAAGAAAAACACACATCACCTCAAGATTAGCCTAAGTTGAACTTAAAGAAAAGAATGATTATACCTTTGTTCAAGTTGATATTTGTGGTTGTCCCTTTGTTGAAGATTGGTTGTGTGCTTCTTGATGGAAAGAGTGTTAAATGATATACATAATGCTCTAGATTATATAATGAATGCAATGGGAGATTTGGTTATTTGGATAGGTGTATGGAATGGATGGAATGAAAGCTTCAAAATCAAATAATGGTGGCTAAGAATGCAAGTATGCAAGTGCTTGAGATTGATTGAGCTTGATATTTGAATGGTTGAATGTGATGAATGAATATGAGACCAAATCCTCTATTTTAGAGGATGAATCTATAGAGAATTGAATGGCTAGTATTTTTCCAACATGGACAACATGGAGGGCTATGGTGAGTTGAGGACTCACAAGCCCTCGGAAGATTTCCTCAAAAAGGTAGTTCTCCCCATGTCAAAGGATGGTGAAAAGTGAGGAATTTTAGAAATTCTCACTAATCATCATGGGGAAGAGAGAAGTTGTTGGGGGAATAATTGTGAATTTTAAATTCACATGATTGGAAGTGTTTTGGGGATAGGACAAGGTCCTCATAAAGGAGGTCCTTATCCTATGTGAGTGATGTGAGTTATGAGAGGATTTATAATTTCCCAACAAACTTCATGGGGAAGAAGGGAGAATTGAATGAATAAATGTGAATTTTTAATTCACATGGGGAAGAGGTCATGACTTAATAAACAAAAAACTTATGAAAGGTTGACTATAGATGTGTGTAGCATGATTTCCTACCCTATAATATGCAAAGCAACTAAAAATGCAAAAGGGGAAACACACAAAACACCACCTCAAGATTAGCTTAAGTTGAACTTAAACAAAAGAAAGATAAAAGAACAAGTATACCTTTGTTCAAGTTGATTTTTTTAGTTGGACTTTTGATGAATATTGGTTGGGTGATCCTTGATGGAAAGAGTGCTAAATGATATGAAAAATTATCTAGATTGTATGATGAATGCAATGGGATATTTGGGTATTTGGATAAGTGTATGGAATGGATCCAATGAAAGCTTCAAAATGTAGCAATGGTGGATAAGAATGCAAGTATGAAAGTTCTTTATATTGCTTGATCTTGAGAGTTGAATGCTTGAATGTGTTATGCTTGAATTTCATGAATGCATATGAGACCAAATACTCTATTTTAAAGGATGAACCTCTAGAGAATTGAATGACTAGGATTGAACCAACATGGACAAGATGGAGGATTGTGGTGAGTTGAGGAATCATAAGCCCTCACATCTTTCCATGAGGACTCATAAGCCCTCACATCTTTCCATGTGGAAATAAGATGGAAAAAATGACATGTGAGGTGTAGGTACTTGCAAGTACCTTGGGATTAGGGGAATATTTCCTAAAAAAGGAAGTTATTGTACCCATGTGGAAAGATGGTGACAAGTGAGGAATTTTAGAATTATTCACAAATCATCATGGGGAAAAGATAATTTGTTTTGGGAATAAATGTGAATTTTAAATTCAAATAATTAGAAGTTCCTTGGGGATAAGACAAGGTAATCATAAAGGAGGTCCTTGCATCATGTGAGTGATGTGACTTTTGAAAGGATTTAGAATTTCCCAACAACCTTCATGGGGAAGAGGGGATCATTGAATAAGTAAATGTGAATTTTTAATTCACATGTGGAAGAGGTCATTGATTAATAAAGAAAAAAATTATGAAAGGTTGACTTGGAGGACATACCAGAAATGGAATGGGGATTCGATTAAGGTTGTGCAAACATGTGATTAAGAAGATTGATGAAGGATTAGAGACAAGTGGCCAAATATGGAGTATGTGACATTAATCCTCATTAAAGGTGTGCACATCCTAATAAGGGATTAATTAGACTAATCCAGATTAGGAAAGGATTATGGAGAATGTGACGAGAGAAAAAAGAGGCAATGTAAAATTGATTTAAATTTGAAAAAGCTAAATGACTAAATTAAATAAATTGATCAATATATTTATTTAACTTAGAGAGGAAAGGATGGATGGTAATGTATTTAATTATTAAATTAAATACTTTAGGGAGCTTAGGAAAAGAAGGAATATTAATTAAATAAATCATTTAATTAATACTGATGGAATATATGAGTAATGATAATGGATTTGGTCAAATTTGGATGTCTACATTTTCCCCCTCTTCGAAATATTGTTAGACTAACAGTGTTTCAAAGAAGAAGAAAAATGTAGATAACTATAGAGGAAGTGACTAGAAAATGATGACTCAACATGGGAGAAGTTATGTGAGCTTCCCAAATTGTGGGAAATGTAGGGAGATGCCCTGGTATTGCAAGAAAGTGACTATGATAGAGAAATGAAGGAAAATGGTAGGGTATGCTCCCTCCAGAGGGAAATTGGGGAAGAAAAAGGTGTAAGGAAAGGTAAGGTATAGAAACAACTCTCCTAATGTCAAAACCTCAGGGAAGAATGCAAAGGAACTTTTAAATTTTACAATTACAATCCAATTAAGATGCACTTGAAAGAGATAATAGAAATAGAGAAATGAACATACACACATGAACACCATATTTACATGGGAAAACCATTAAGGGAGAAAAACCCACCACACCAAGAGAAGTCACTTTGTATTACAGTAATGGAGATTACATACAACGATGAGACTTATCTTTCTGATGTCAGTTTACAATAGCTTTCATAATGGCCAACCTTGTACAAAACATTCATGTTACAATTTTCTCATAATAGAATTCACACTGATACACATCGAATAATTCATCTATAGTTCATCAAACATCCATCTATCAAACAAACCATCGAACTGAACATCATCTTCTATTCTAGAGTATATCCATGTCACTTCTAGTCTATTGAACTTCCTCACAGAATGACCTCAACAAACTAACTTCCAATGGTTCCCATTCAGCTTCTCTGATTGGTCATAGACTCACCACGTAGTATGGTTATCACTCATTCAAAGGATTTCAACTTATGTTCACATGTCGGTGAGACACTAACCGTGTTTCCATGATGCCACAAAACCTGAATATTGATATCACCAAGAGTCATCACTACAGGAAAGAGGTTACACCGAGTTTAGAAAGTTATTGCTCAGACTTTGGCTTGTAGACAAGACCTCATACTGATGATCATTACTTGTATTTCTATTTAGAAAGACCATTGTTTTCGATGAGAAATCATACCAAAGTTCCAAAGTAACATAGGCGTGAGTATTCCCATCAGCAAGACTATCATCTTTTTCCAAGACATCACAATGATGTTCACATATGATTCTGTATTGACCAATAGTTGGCAAGACTTACCACTATCACCAAGAGATTACTACAAGCCTTCAAGTCATAACGAAAAAAACAACCATCAGTAGGACTTACCACTATCGCCAATAGGTTACAATGATGTTCATACCCATTGGCAAGAGAACCAAACTTCGACAAGACTTCTTACTGAGGCTTCCATGTTACCATGATGAGAATTGGTGAGACAAACATATGTCACCAAGATTTCATAGCGAAGCCTCCATGTTACTGTGAAGACTCCAAGTGAATGCTTATCAGTGAGACTTTCCTTGTCCGTATGAGACATACCAAATGTCCAAGACTCTCCCCAAAGACTTTTATTGAAACGTTGTCAGTGAGACAATCCTCTATCGCTTTGAGTTCTTACCGAGGCCTTTGTGTTACTCTAATGACAGTTGCCACAAGTCTCCCCGACAACCACATGGAAACAAACTATTAGCCAGAGACTTCCCTGAGTGGAGTGAGATATAAATTGTCACAGTGATCAACATGTCATAGCGATAGGTCTATTCGACAAGACTGAAACAAAGTCACAACAACCAGAACATTTCAACAAGGTTTCAACTACTAGTCAGCCATACACAAATAATGTCACACCAACTTGGCTCTATCA
Source organism: Sequoia sempervirens (assembly GCA_007258455.2). Taxonomy (NCBI): domain Eukaryota; kingdom Viridiplantae; phylum Streptophyta; class Pinopsida; order Cupressales; family Cupressaceae; genus Sequoia; species Sequoia sempervirens. Next base: position 431,372,104 of record VDFB02281492.1, on the reverse strand, counting down.
AAGGTTTCATCCTATGAGATTGATGCACATATTTTGAAAAATATCCCACTTGACAAAGATCACACAAGCACCTCCAAAGCACAACAAAACTACTGACATTCATGGGCACTAAGGCACCACCTGAACTTGTATGTGCTCATTGGCTTCGTCAATGCATCTGCAACATTCTTTAGAGTATCAAATTTTTCCAAAATGATCTTTCCATCCTCCACCATATCTCGTACAAAATGGTACTGTACATCTATATGTTTTTTCCTAGCATGGAAAGTAGGATTCTTTGCCAGACAAATTGTACTTTGACTATCATAGAAAATAGTTATTTGCCTTGCATCAAAACCGATGTTAGAACACAAACGTTTTAACCAAACTACTTCTTTACAAGCCTATGTAGCTTCCATGTATTCAACCTCTGTAGTGGACAAAGCAACTACAGCCTGCCGCTTACTAATCCAACTCGCTGCATCACCATTCATCATGAAAATGTATCCACTAGTGGACCTCCTACTGTCAATGTCCCCTACCCAATCAGAATCCACATAACCTTGAATGTTTAGAGTCCTCTATGATTCAACCAATTTCCCATGATAACACAAATCATATTTTGAAGTTCCTTTCAAATATTTGAATACTCTCTTCACATCATCCCAATGTGTCCTTAGAGGATTAGCCATAAACTGACTAAGTACTCCCATTGCTTGAGCAATGTTTGGCCTTGTACAAACTATTGCATACATAAGACTGCTAGCCACACTAGCATAGGGTACACTGGTCGTGTCCTCCATCTTAGTAGGAGATTTTGGATAGTCTTGAACAAATAGATTTGTTCCCTACAAGACTGGAACAACTAGCTGCTTGCAATCATTCATGCAAAATCTCTGTAGAACAGTCCTGATATACTTACTTTGACTGAGCTAAATTTTTCTACTATTCCTATCCTTGGTTATTTCCATCCCCAGAATATACCTTACTGCACCAAGATCTTTCATTTCGAGCTTAGCAGACAATTGAGAATTAAGATAAAAAATCATCAACTTACTATTTCCTATGAACAACATGTCATCAACATAGAGAGTAATAATAAGCACTCGATCACTTTCAACTTTATAATACACACAATGATTAGATTTTGATCTTACAAATCCAAAAGACAATACAAAAGTATCAAACTTCTAGTACCACATTCTAGGAGATTGATTTAACCCATACATAGAATTTTTCAACTTGCAAACCAATTTTTCTTTACCTTTTTTCACAAAGTACTCAAGCTGGGACATATAGATTTCTTCTTCAAGATCAGCATGAAGAAATATTGTATTCACATCCATCTATTTGATCTCTAAGTCATACGCTACTACAAGTGACAAAAATAATCTGATAGATGTCAGCTAAGATATAGGAAACAAGATTTCCCCATAATCAATTCCCTCTACCTGGGAATAACCCTTCACAACCAACCTCGCCTTGTACTTTTCTACACTACCATCTAGACCTATTTTCTTTGTAAATAGCTATTTTTAGCCCACAACTTTTATGCCTTTAGGCAAGGGCACCAAGCTCTAGGTATCATTCTTTTCTAATGATGCCATTTCTTTTTTCATGGCTTCCAACCAAGAGTCTGAATCAGACATTCTAAATGCCTCCTTTATAGTCCTAGGCTCATCGGTGCTAGAAATCAAAGTATGGGCACAAGTAGAATCTATCAAAGAGAACTCATAACTATTAGGTTACTTTCTTTAATGAGTTGACCTCCTCACTTGTTGAGGTTGAGGTTGTTCTTCTTCTTCAGAACTTTTAGAATTGCTTGAGCTCTACTCAGTTTCAAGTACTTTTTGAATTTTCAATTCCTCTTTCTCTGGTGTTGGAGGAATTACAAATACATCCTTAGTTTTTTTTCACTTTTTCTCTGATTGCAAATCCAATGTAGAAGGCTTCAGCTCGCGATAGATTACACTCCTACTATATAGAACCTTCTCCGTATCAGGATTCCAAAACTTGTATCCTTTTATGCCAACACTATAGCCAATAAAAATACATTTGACATCCTTTTTCTCCACCTTAGATATTTTCTCATTCGGCACATATGCATATTCCTCACAACCAAAAACATGAATGTGTCTCAGAGAGGGCTTCTTACCAGACCATGCTTCCAAAGGTGTTTTCTTAACAAGAGCATAATTTGGAGAATGATTTATCAAGTAACACGCAGTAGCAACAACCTCAGCCCATAAATTCTCCTCCAAGCTAGCACTACTCAGCATACTTCGTGCTCTCTCCATCACTGTTCTATTGAACCTTTTTGCAACTCCATTTTGTTGTGGAGTATAAGGTGTAGTCTCATGTCTTTTAATCCCATGGTCTCTACAGTACCTCTCAAAATCATCAAAAAAAAATTCACCGCCATTATCATTCCTTAACAATTTTAATTTTATTCCAGTCTGATTTTCTACTAGGTTCTTAAATTCCTTAAATTGACTGAACACTTCTAATTTACTTTTCAAAAAATAGAAAAATGCTCTTCTTGAATAATCATCAATAAACAATACATAGTACCTTGACTTAGACAAAGAAGGAACATTCACTAGACCAAATACATCAGAATGAATATGATCTAGCAAACCAAAATATTTATGAGGACTGGAATAAAAAGAAACACGGTGTTGTTGGGTATGTGCAGGATCATGATGGGCCAAAAAGTGGCAATATTATGGGTATTTGTAGGGTATGTGTGATGACTTTTATTTTACCCAAAATTGATGAAACTAAAAGGGTTTTTAGAGGATATTGTCAACTTTCCACCAATATAAATTATGCTTTAATTTGAATTTAATAAATAATTATTATTTATTTTCTATTAGAATTCGACTAAAGTCTTGATCGGTAGGTTGATTGAAAAAATCTGTAACTTTCAAATGGTATCACATTTTTTGAATCCAAAACATATGTCACATTCTATGCTTCACATAGTATAGGATTAAAAAAAGAAAAATTAAATTTCATGAAGTTTTGACCAAGTTAAAGTGGTCGACTATGAGTTTTATATTTTTTAAAAGTTGTAATAAATAATTCATAATTAATTATTTACTTGGAAAAAAATTACAAAAAAATATGCATCACATCCGGACATGAGTCCTCTACTTATATAAAATATTATAAAAAAATATTATCATTTTATTATGGTTAGGATGGTCAGACAAACACCTACTTATTTTTTCCTTGAAATTTAAGTACTATTGAATTGAAATTTCAAATTTTCACCAAATAGATTTTATTCATTTTTAAATAAACCTAGTAGTTTAGAAACTACATTCAATTTTCTATAGATTCTATTCTTACATATTTTTGAAATAATATAGATAACTTATTCAAATTTTTACGTCAAGTTTCCTAATACTAATTTTTCTAAAAAAATTTCCACCTAAGGGCCTGTTTTTTCCATGATGATCCTGCACATACCCTGTTCTCCATATATACAATGTACACATAATTCAAATTCAAGGTTACAATCTTCAAGCCCCTCAACCAAGTTTCTATTCTTCAAGGTTTTTAAACCTTTCTCTCCAATGTGGCCTAGCCTATGATGCTAGAGAATAGTCTTTTCTACTGGAATTTTAACTTCCATAGAGTTTACATAATTAGGAACATTTCCCTCTTTTCCTTCATGAGTAGCTTTCTGTGACTTTATACAGACATTGTTACATTGAATAGCATGTGCATCCAGCTTGTACAAGGTACCAATACGAGCACCCGTTGCTAGCACCATTGAGCCTCTAGTCATCTTGCAGCCATTTCCAGAGAATGTGACTTGCACTCCAATATCATTCAACTTACTGAAAAACATCAGATTTTGAGCCAAACCTAGTATATGCATAACATCCTTAATCCCCTTCACTCTCCCATCAAGGAATTGGATTCTAACTCTTCCACAACCAAAAATCTCCAAAGTTGAGTCACTTTCCAAGTACACCTTTCCACCATCGTATTCTTCATACTTCCTAGAACAGTCTCTATGGGATGTCATGTGAAAAGAAGCTCTAGAATCAATCAGCCAGACATCATCTGATGCCTACGTAGTGAAGGCTACAATGAAGGCATCTGCATCACTCTAAGAAGAATCATTGTTGGAAGATCTCTTCTTCTTATTTTTCTCCTCTTTGCAATCCTTTTGGACATGACTAGGTTGCCCACAATTCCAACATCTCACCTTGGACTCCTTGCTAGGAGACTTTGATCTCCCCTCTAATTTGGATCTATATTTCTTATCCTTCTTCTTTCCTTTTTCTTTCGATCTTCCTCTAAAAGCAAAGCCTCCTGAACCATCTCAAAATATTTCCTTCTCATCTCTTCTAATAACAAAGAAGCAACAACATCTTCCATCTTGAAATTGGATATTGTACTCCCAATAGCTATCACCAAGAGATCCCAAGAGTCTGGAAAAGAACACAATAAAAGCATATAATGATCCTCTTCATCAATCTTCACACCAACATATGTTAACTATGCAATTAGTATGTTGAATGTGTTCAAATGATCAGCTACAGACCCTCCTTCCTGCATTCTCAAAGTGTACAACTTCTTCCTTAGGAACAGTTTATTTACCAAGGACTTCCTCTGATAAATAGATGTCGGTCTCTTCCACAAGGAAGATGTAGTATTCTCTTCATGCACATTTAGAAGAATGAAGTCTACCAAATAGAGCCTTCTCAGCCCCTTATACTTTCTATTTGAAAGGTCCCAATATTCTTGCTTCATGCTTGTAGGTTTCATCCTAGACACAACAAGCCACAAAGCACGATCCACTAACAGATCTTCCATTTTTGAGTTTACACAACTCAAAATTGCTGCCATTAAATTTCTCTATTTCAATCTTTCCTGATGTGCTAGCCATCTCAATTTGTAATTCGAATTACCAAACTTCTACAAGACTCCCACTAAACATAATTGACTCAAAAAACCCAACGTACCCACAAGGATAACACAACTGGCCAGGCAAGCTAAGGTGTGGAAACAACTCTCCTAATGTCAAAACCTCAAGGAAGAATGCATAAACACTTTTAAATTTTACAATTACAGTCTAGTTAAGATGCACTTGAAAGAGTTAACAAAAATAGAGAAATGAAATTACACACATGAACACCAAATTTACATGGGAAAACCCTTATGGGAGAAAAACCCACCACACCAAGAGAAGTCACTTTGTATTAAAGTAATGGAGATTACATACAGAGATGAGACTTATCTTTCTGATGTTAATTTACATCAACTTTCACAATGACCAACCTTGTACAAAACAGTCACGTTACAATTTTCTCATAATATAATTCACACTGATACACATCGAACAATTCATCTACAGTTCAAAAAACATCCATCAGTCAAACAAACCATCAAACCAAACATCATCTGCTATTCCAGAGTATATCCATGTCACTTCCAATTTGTTGAACTTCCTCACAAAATGGCCACAACAGACTAACTTCCAACGGTTCCCATTCGACTTCTCTGATTGGTTGTAGACTCACCACATAGGATGGTCATCACTCGGTTAAAGGCATTCAACTTGTGTTCACATGTCAGTGAGACACTAACCGTGTCTCCTCGATGCCACAAGACCTGACTATCGATCTCGCCAAGAGTCATCACTACTGGCAAGAGGTTACACTGAGTTCAAAAAGATATCACTTAGACTTCGGCTTGTTGCCAAGACCTCATACTGATGATCATTACTTGTATCACTATTCGGCAAGACCATCATTTTTGATGAGACATCATACTGAAGTTCCAAAGCCACATAGACATGAGTATTTCCATCGGCAAGACTATCATCTTTCACCAAGACATCACACCAATGTTCACAAGTTATTCCAAAGTGACCAACAATTGACAAGACTTACCACTATCGCCAAGATATTACACCAACCCTTCAAATCATACCAAAACAAACAAGCCTCGATAGGACTTACCACTATAGCCAAGAGGTTATAGCGATGTTCATACCCATCGGCGAGAGAACCAACCTTCAGCAAGACTTCTTACTGAGGCTTCCATGTTACCCCTGTTAGCATCGATGAGACAAACATATCTTGCCAAGAGTTCATGGAGAAGCCTCCATTTTACCCCGAAGACTCCAAGTGAAGGCTTATCGATGAGACTTTCTTTGTTGATATGAGACATACCAAACATCCAAGACTCTCCCCGAAGACTTCGATTGAAACACTTTCGGTGATACAATCCTTTATCGCTGAGAGTTCTTACCGAGGCCTTTGAGTTACTCTGATGACACAGTCGCCACAAGTCTCCCTGACCTACACATGGAACCAAACTATCAGCCAAAGACTTCCCCAAGTGGAGTGAGATATAAATTGTCACAGCGATCAACATGTCACAAAGATAGGTCCATTTGGCAAGACTGAAACAAGGTCACAACGAGCAGAACATTTCAACAAGGTTTCAACTACTAGTCGACTAGACAAAGAATGTCACACCGACTTGGCTCTATCAACGGTTTCATCCTATGAGATTGAGGCACATATTTTCAACACAACTTCTTGATATGAAGAAATGGAGTGTATTGTTTGATAGAGCTCAAAAAACCATGAAGATTTGATTTTAAATGGAGTCAAATGGACACACGGTGTGCAAATAGCAGCCCTGAGAAGTTATAGGATTAGTTGAGTTAAAAATGGGTTAGTAAAGGGTAAAAATACCCATAATTTAAAAAAGATAAAAAAAAGGAGGGAAATGTTATATATAGTAATTTTAGAAATTACTATTCCTCATTTGCACACTTGGTAGTTGAGCGAGAGAGAGAGAAGCGAAGAAGAAGTTGACATGGATGCCATAGGACTATGATGATGACATCATTCAATGGGGGGACAAGGTATGGTGATTCTTCTATGAGTGTATGGTTCCACGCTTGGTTAGGATCAAAACCCTCTGTGTGATTTGAAGAATTTTTTGGTATATTTTTTGAGTTTTAATCTATTTTAAAAACATGGCTTTTGGGATTGGGCTAGGTTAGTGAAATGGGTAGGTGGAAAATTTTCAATTTATCCCATCGGGTAGGTAGAATCACCAATTTAGAGGTAGTGGGAAAGGCAGGTGAATTTTCCCAAATAGTGGGTAAATGCACCAACAAAGTTTTAAAAAAGTGTCTGAAAAGGGCTGGAGGGCATGAGGAAAATATGGAATTGCCTCAAAATCTGGAAAATCCATCCAAAAATAGGTTTGACAGAGAAGGGGCGACTATGCCCATGACAAGGGAGACTACACCCAAAGACGGGTGATTGTGCCTAGGAAAGGGTGATCCCACCCTGGGGCATGGCTGACCATCCAGAGGGAAAGCTCACCTGTCCACCGAGTGAACTTACATGATGGAAGGGCAGGTGCACCTTAGGGTAGGCTCACCCATCCAAGTGGGATTTCTCATCCAATAGGTAGGCTCACCCATCTACTAGGTGGGCTCATCTAAGTATGGGTCCACTCGTCCACTTGGTGGGATCACCCAAAGATAGGCGGGCTCACCTAAGAGGCATACAGAAGGAGGGAGGAAGAAGAAAAAGATTGATTATTCCCATAAAATGGGCATAGAGAATGAAAAAATAGGACAAAGTGGGAAAATTTAGTAAATTTTTCCAAATGAGAAAGATTTGTGAGAAGATAACCCAAGGCCGACAAAGGGAGAGATGAATAAAACAATGACATGAATTACATATTGTGATATGGATGCAGTAGTTCGAGAGCCTATGAACATGTGAGAGGTGATCGAAAGTATTGGAGGTGACCATAGCAACAATGAATGGGGAGGACCATGATGCTTTGGTATGATCAAGGTTGTTGCATAAGCTAAGATACCCGACTTTCAAAGCACGTTAGGTGATGTTGATAGCCCTTATAAAGCAATAGAGCTTTGAGAACTCAACATTCCACCTCTAGATATGGTAGATGACCTCCCACCGAGCATGCCAAAATTGTGTGTAGCATGATTTCCTACCCTAAAAGATGCAAATCAATAGAAAATACAAAAGGGGAAACACACACAACACCACCTCAAGATTAGCCTAAGTTGAACTTAAATAAAAAGAAAAGTAAAAGAACGATTATACCTTTGTTCAAGTTGATCTTTTTGGTTGGACCTTTGATGAAGATTGGTTGTGTGCTCCTTGATGGAAAGAGTGCTAAATGATATGCAAAATTCTCTAGATTGTATGATGAATGCAATGGGAGATTTGGGTATTTGGATAGGTGTATGGAATGGATGCAATCAAAGCTTCAAAATGCAATAATGGTTGCTAAGAATGTGAGTATGCAAGTGCTTGAGATTTATTAAGCTTCCAATTTGAATGTTGGAATGTGATGAATGAATATGAGATCAAATACTCAATTTTAGAGGATGAATCTCTAGAGAATTGAATGGATAGGATTTCGCCAACATGGACAAGATGGAGGGCTATGGTGAGTTGAGAACTCACAAACCCTCACATCTTACCATGTGGAAATGAGATGGAAAAAAGTACATGTGAGGTGGAGAGAGGACATGTGAGGTGGAGGTACTTGCAAGTATCTTGGGATTAGGGGAAGATTTTGTAAAAATGGAAGTTCTTGTCCCCATGTGGAAGGATGGTGACAAGGGAGGAAATTTAGAATTCCTTACTAATCATCATGTGTAAGAGAGAAGTTGGGGGAATAAATATGAATTTTGAATTCACGTTATTGGAAGTGCTTTGGGGATAAGACAAGGTCCTCATAAATGAGGTCCTTCTCCCATGTGAGTGATGTGACTTGTGAGACGATTTATAATTTCCCAACAACCTTCATGGGGAAGAGGGGATAATTGAATGAATAAATGTGAATTTTTAATTCACATGGGGAAGAGGTCATGACTTAATAAAGAAAGAACTTCTAAAAAGTTGACTACAAATATGTGCAACATGATTTCCTACCCTAAAAGATGCAAAACAATTGAAAATAGAAAAGGGGAAACACACACAACACCTCCTTAAGATTAGCCTAAATTGAACTTTAAAAAAAAAAAAAGATAAAAGAACAATTATACCTTTGTTCAAGTTGATTTTTTTGGTTGGCCCTTTGATGAAGATTGGTTATGTGCTCCTTGATGGAAAGAGTGCTAAATTATATACAAAATTCTCTAGATTGTATGATGATTGCAATGGGAGATTTGGGTATTTGGATAGGTGTATGGAATGGTTCCAATGAAAGCTTCAAAATGCAGAAATGGTGGCTAAGAATACAAGTATGGAAGTGCTTGAGATTGCATGAGCTTGAGATTTGAATGCTTGAATGTGTTATGCTTGAATTTCATGAATGAATATGAGATGAAATCCTTAGTTTTAGAGGATGAATCTATAGAGAGTTGAATGGCTAGGATTTAACCAACATTTACAAGATGGAGGGTTGTCGTGAGTTGAGGACTCATAAGCCCTCATATCTTTCCATGTGGAAATGAGATTAAAAAATGGACATGTGAGGTGGAGGTACTTGAAATTACCTTGGGATTAGAGGAAGATTTCCTCAAAAAAAAATTTCTTATCCCCATGTGGAAGGATTGTTACAAGTGAAGAATTTTAGAATTTTTCACTAATCATCATGGGGAAGAGAGAAGTTGTTGGGGGAATAAATGTGAATTTTAAATTCACATGATTGAAAGCTCCTTAGGGATAAGATAAGGTCCTCATAAAGGAGGTCCTTTTCTCATGTGAGTGATATGGCTTATGAGAGGATTTAGAATTTCTCAACAACCATCATGGGGAAGATGGGAGCATTGAATGAATAAATGTGAATTTTTAATTCACATGGGGAAGAGGTCATGGCTTAATAAAGAAAGCACTTATGAATGTTTTGACTTGGAGGACATACCATAAATGGCATGGCGATTAGATTAAGGTTGTGCAAACAAGTGATTAAGAAGACTAATGAAGGATTAGAGAGAAGTGGCCAAATATGGAGGATGTGACATTAATACTAATTAAAGGAGTGCACATCCTAATCATGGATTAATCAAACTAATCTAGATTAGAAGAGGATTATAGAGGTTGTGACAAGGAGAGAGAAAAGAGGGAATTTAAAATTGATTTAAATTCAAGAAGGCTAATTAACTAAATTAAATAAATTGATATATTTATTTAATTTACATAGGAAAGGATAGACACTAAAGTATTTAATTATTAAATTAAATACTTTAGGAACCTTAGGCAAAGGGAGAATATTAATTAAATAAATCATTTAATTAATATCGATGGAATAGAAGAGTAACGAAGATGGATTTGGCTATATGGAAATGGTCAAATTTGGATGTCTACATTTTCCCCCTCTTTGAAATATGGTTAGAATAATAGTGTTTCGAAGAAAAATAAAATACAGATGAATCTTTAGAGGACGTGACTACAAAATGATGTGCCAGAATGGGAGAAGTTGTGTGAGCTTCCCAAATGGTGGGAAATGTAGGGAGACTCCCCGATCTCACAATAAAGTGAGTATGACAGAGGAATTGAGGAAAATGGTAGGGTATGCTCCCTTGAGAGGGTGGTTGGGGAAGAAAAAGTGGTCCCTAGTGACTTCTTGATATGAAGAAATAGATGGTGTCATTGGATAAATCTTGAAAAACCATGAAGATTGGATTTTGAATGGAGTTAAAAAGACACACAGTGTGCAAATGGCGGCCCCAAGAAGTTAGAGGATTAGTTGGATTAAAAAGTGGTTTAATAAAGGGTAAAAATACCCTTAACTTAAAAAAGTTTTAAAACAGGAGGGAAATGTTATATATAGTAATTTTAGAAATTACTATTCCTCATTTTCACAACTGGAAATTGAGTGAGAGAGAGAAAGAAGAGAAGAAGGAGACAAGTATGCCAGAGGATTGTGATGAGGACATCATTCACTAAGGGGAAAAGGTAAAATGATTCTTTCATGGGCGCGTGGCTCAATGCCAGGTTAGGTTCAAAACCCTCTTTGTGATTTGAATCATTTTATGGTATATTTTTCAGTTTTAATATATTTTAAAAACATGGGTTTTTGGATTGGGGTAGGGTAATGAAATGGGTAGGTGATGAAATTTCAATTTCACCGATTGGGTATGTAGAATCGTTTGTTTAGAGGCGGTATCAAAGGGGGTTGAATTTTCCCAAATAGTGGGTAAATTTGCTAAGAAAACTAGAAAAGAGTTGCTTTAAAAGGGTTGGAGGGCATGAGGGAAGGGTAGAATTACCCCAAAATTGGTCAAATCTGCCCAAAATGGGTTCGGTGGAGAAGGGGTGACTATGCCCATGATAGGGGTGACTATACCAAGAGAAGGGTGACTACATCTGGGAAAGGGTAGTTATTTCCACCACAAGGGAAATCCCGCCCCACAACATGGTTGCACATCTAGAGGGAAAGCTCACCGATCCACTAGGTGGACCTGCTTGTCAAAGAGACGAGTTGACATGCCCACCAAAAGGGAGGGCTTGCCCGAGGGTGGGCTCACCTAAGGACAATTCTATCCATCTACCAGGTGGGCTCACCCAATGATAGGTGAAATCAATCGAGGGGGAAATAGAAGGAAGGATGAAGAAAAAAAAGAGAGAGTATTCCCATAAAATGGGCAAAGAGAATGAAAAAATAAGATAAATTTGGAAAATTGGGTAGATTTGGCCAAAGGAGAAAAAATTGTGAGAAGATAAGCTAGGGCCATGAGAGGGAGAGATGAAGAAAATGATGAGATGACTAACATATTGTGATATTGATGTAGCAGGTGGAGAGCCTACAGACATGCAAGAGGTGATCGTAGGTGTTGGAGGTGACCATAACAACTATGAATGGGGAGGACCTTGAGACTTTGGCGTGAGCAAGGTTGTTGTATATGTGGGGATACTCGACTATCTAAGCACATTGGGTGATGTTGACAACCTTTATAGAGCGATGGAGTTGCAATACTTCAACATTCCACCTCCTGACAGGGAGATGACCATCACTCTATAGGATGTGTGGAGGATTTTGAGGATTTTTTGGATGATAGGACTTACCAAAGTAGAAGAGGGGGTTGGATCTGGATAGATGCTTAGGTTTTGGGGTACCTCCACTACCCTTATAGTTGTGCAAATTGATTAGTGGAATTTTTATACCACACAACAATGGTCACTTTTGCAATCTAAGTTACATGAAGGTGGTGTGATACATCATGGAGTAGAAAAAGGGAGAGTTTGCATGGAGTCCATGTATGTTGGCTCAGCTATATAGAGATATGCATGTTGTGTGCTATTGTGGGGCTCTCACTATTATAGAAGTGATGTTGTTACAGATATGGGTTTGGGAGCACATTAGTGTGGCCATGGTATGAGTGGTGAGAGAAGGCTTGTAGGATTTAACACTATCAGTGGCATACTGGTATGGGACATAGTACAACTAGATATGGCATTATCAGGGCTTTAGGGATTTAGATGAATGGGGGAGGATAATAGATGATATTTGAGAGGATCAGATAGTGTGGTGGTTGTACATGACACAATGGTTCTCATGATGGAGGAGAGATGAGGTGAGACATAAAGGATATTTTTGGATCAAATGTTATATAGTTGGGAGAGAGCCCTATATAGTGGAGGCACAAGGGTGGACTGGGTGAGGAGATAGTTCAAAATCCAATAGGACATTCCTTGTGGATCAAAGAGATTCAAGAAGATCATGTGAGAGTGACCATGGGAAGATTTGGTTATAGTCGAGGTTCCACGACAACATTGGGAGACACTACAGGAGGTACCCTATCTGGGGAGGCATGGAGAGAGGCTATATGTAGGAGTGATAGTTATATTTTCCATCTGGTATTCTTGCATCTACCTACACAAATTATGCCAGTGGAGATGATTACAAAGGTGCTTGGATTTGGGCTAGAGCATGAGATGAGACTAGCATGGTAGAGGAGATGGAGGAGAGGACATCAAATGAGAGGGAAGGATTTGGATGGGGTAGGAGGTTAGGAGGAGAGAGGATAGGGGGAGGGTGGGGTATTAAGTCACCAGGAGAGAAGAAAAGAGGAGGCTGAAGCAAGAAGTCAATAGAGAAGGGTGAGGAGGAGGGATAGATAGCAGAGGAGAGAGATGGGGCAGAGGTGGAGGTGATGGAGGAGAGAGATGAGGCAGAGGTGGAGGAAATGGATGAGAGAGATGAGATACAGGTGGAGGTGATGGATGTAGACATTCATGATATTGCCCTATTGGCCATGGTACCACCCATAATAGAGGATCCAACTATACTCTTGAGAGGGGCCGTGGTGAGATTATAGATTTCAAAGTAGAGATTAAGGGATGTGGAGGCTACAAGTTATAGACTAGAGGCTGAGGTGAGCATGTTTCAAGTAGAGGTAGCTAAGGGATGATCAGAAGGGTAGGGAGACTACGATAACCTAGCAGACACAATATTACAGTGTATGGATGGAATATAGGTGGAGAGGGATGGGATGTAGGCTGAGGTGAGCCAGCTATGAGTAGAGGCGACTCAGCTTGAGATAGAGGTGTCTAGAGAGCATGAGGAGGGGTGGTGGCAAGATTGGAGTGAGACAGGCTATAGGTAGAGGTGACCATCTTATAGGCTAGGGGACAACAAGGATCAATGGACCAAATATCTTCAAAGGCCTTGAAAAAGGCAGATAGGAACATGGACGATTTGAGGAGACAAGTGGAGGGGCTATTAAGAGATAGCATTGAGCTAAGATTAGAGTGAGATGAGCTCTATGATGGAGTCGAGGTGGAAAATCAAATAGTCAGGGACATGGGGTTGATGTAGGCTATGAGGGCCTAGGTATAGACCATGCAGACAGAGTGAGATGCCACACAAGCATAGGTGCAAACCCTTCAGGGTGAGAGGGATGTAGTAGTGGGATGGGTATAGGTTGTAGAGAGAGAGATACAACATAGGCATATGCATAGGCAATGTAGGGCGAGGGTGGTGAGACAAGGGTAGAGGTGCAACTATTGCAAGCATAGGTATAGGTGATGTAGGATGAGATGGATAGGACTATATAGAAGGTGTCATGGATGGGAGCAGAGATTGGTTAGTTGTAGTTAGAATAGGACACATGGGCACAGGAGAGGATATCCATATGTGGATTCTAGGAAAGGTCCAAGGTAGAGCGGGATTCAACTAGATATCAGGCTGGAGAGAGATGAGTACATATGTGAGGCCAACTACTATATGGAAGTCTACTTAATGGAAGTGCCAGATCATGCATGGTGGGTTCCAACCTACATCAGAGTAGTTCCACAATTGCCAACACCATCTTGGTCAGTAGGGACACATACCCATAGATATAGTAGCTACAAAGAGAATCCTCCACGTAGAGGGGGTGTTCCAGACTCACCATAGAGGTCAGATGTGGATAGCTCACAATAGAGATGATAGAGGGTAGGTGAGAGCATACTAGTTTTTGATAGGTACAGGATGGGTGTACAATGCAAAGTAACAAAGATCAGAGTTGATCTAGAGCCTTGTATTTATACTTTACTTGATGATATATGTGATGGATAAGTATTTTGATTATATGATGGACATTATTATGGACCATGGGATGAACATTGTATTTTTATTTTTATATGATATGTGATAGCCCTTATTAACACTATATGATGTTTATGTGATGGATGATTTATTTATGCATATGTGTATGTTTATGATTTTATTATAGATGATCATCATAATGTGAGTACGTATATGTTTATGATGATGTGTTTATGCTTATATGGATGAGATGAATGATAATTATGATGAATAATGTGTATTATGTAGGATGTGATGGATGATTTATGAGTCTATATGCTATGGGTATGTATTTAACAATTTATGATGCAGGTGGCAATGTATGTGATGTGTTAATGATATAGACTAATATAGGAATGAATGGATAATAAAATGAATCTAAGATTCTTAGAGTAACCAAATATGATTAATATAAACAACTTAAAATAAATATGATATGCTAGTGCACCGAAGATGAAATGCAAGGAACCTATAATGTGGGATGAGATGAAACTGGTTTCCTTACAAACACTAATGGATAAATAAAATGCAATTTGGACATAGGGGTAGGTTAACTTTATTTGTGATCATGCTTGCTTTAGCTTATAAAAAATAAAGGTGTGTGATATGTGAGTGTGATGGCCTAATGTGAAATGAAATGCAACATGAACATAATTGTAAATAAGGACTTGCATAGTAATGAGGGACGATGGTAGGCATATTGTTGGTTTAATGGCAAGTGCTTTCCATGTAATCATTACAAAATTAAGGGAAGATGGATGTGAAACTACAATTTTCAAGAACCCTAGGTATCTGAAGAAGAAGATAATATTGAAAGCGAATATTTTCACAACCAAAATCATAGGTCATAGGTTAGGTATGGATGCAATGAAATGGAATTGATCATGAAATACAATCCTAATGCAATTTTCTATTTTTAGAGCACTAGTTTCTAATAGAGCATAAGACACGAGGTGCCAAGGTATGCAAAACCAAGGTAGATTAGTGTCTAATGTATGAAATAAACACAACAAACAAGGAGGCCATCCCAACATCCCAAAGTCATGATGAATTTGGTCAGGCCAGGAATTGGGATGACCAAAAGCACAAAAGGATGCCCCAGCATATCAAGAGACCTCAGGGGTCTTTGTGGGTACTACATGGGACAAGCAAGCAAAAAGTAATAAAAAAAAGATCAAGATATGACCCTAAGTTAACCAGTTAAAATGCATAATGATATGATAGATCATGGAAGCCTTGATAAGTTGTAATGGGGAGCTCAGATGATAAACAAAATCCACAAGTATCAAAAGATTCCAATCAATTTCAAAACATCATTTTTCATAGAATCAATAGGATGGGTGCGATTGATGAGGTATGTTAGGAAGGATGCATACTGTTGAGACCAAAAATGGATACTAAACTAAAAGATTGATTATGACACAGGAGACTCCCAAAATTGATTGAATCTCATGATACAAGTGGATCTCATTATGAAGAACTAGCTAGATAAGGACATACTTGACAACACGACACAGAACACGAGACACAATGCACAAGATTGACAATGGAGGTGAGTGATGGAGGACAACAATTGGATAGATGAAAAGAAAATAAAATTAAATAAAAGAAAATCCGTAGGGGTGGATCAAATGATCAATATTGGCTATGGGAAAGTGCAAGGGAAACATAGTTTGAAAAGGAGAAAAAGATTGACATGACATGATGGGATCCAGATGAGGACTGACATGATGAAAGAACCTAAATTAGAATAGAGGACCAAAAACATGACAAGAGTGATAACACAAGCTCAAATTAGGATAAAATCCCAAGTGGATGAATAGTAGATGAAGATCATCCAATGCTCAACAAAAATATACCAAGTGACCAGATGGATGGTGCAAATGGAAGGATAGGATTGATAGGATGATAGGATATGAGATTAGGATGGGTGGAAGCATAAAGTAACTAGGATGTATGGTAGATAATGATTAATCCCTTTATGAATGGTTCTTATGACAAGGTTCTCACGAAACGTACTTATCCAAGGCACCACTAGAGGCTCTTTTCACCATAGGATGAATTATTTCTCTTTACTTCAAATTTTCCCTTCTTTAGGTGTAGCAAGTATATATGTCCTAGATCCATTTTCTTTTTTGATGATGTAGGGACCAAACCAATTTGCTTCAAATTTTCCCTTCTTTTCTCGGTCCTGATGAGTCTGTTGATTATCCTTAACAACTAAAGAGTCAAAATTGAATTGGAAATGATGGAACTTCTTATTGTAGCTTCTCTTAACTTTGTTCTAATTTTCTTGAAGATGGTCATACACTTTGATCCATTTTTCATCGAGGAGCTTCAACTAGCTAAGTCTTGCAACCCGAGTATCTTCATCACTGATAAGATTCTTCACGGATATTCTCAATGATGGGATTTCTACCTCAATCAGTAAGATGGAATCAACACCATAAATGATAGAATATGAGGTGGTGCTAGTAGGAGTATGTATGGAGGTGTGGTAAGCCCAAAGGGCAGGTTGGATTTGAAGGTGCCAATCTCAACTAGTATTGTTAACTACCTTTTTGAGGATCTTGATCAGAGTTTTTTTGGTGGCCTCTTCCTATCCATTACCTTGAGGGTAATAGGGAATGGAAAAATGATGTTGGATGTGGAAAGTTTTATAGAGGTTTTTCATGAATTTTTTCTTGAAAGGCTTTCCATTATCAATGAGGATGGTGGATGAAATTCTATATGTGTAGAGAATATGGAATAGGATAAATTTGGAAATTTGAGTACTTGTGATCTGAGAGAATGGCATTGCTTCCACCCACTTGGTGAAGTACTCATTTGCAGTGATGATGAAGGTATGGCCATCATAGGATTGGGGATATATCTTGTTGATCAGGTTGAAACCCCATTAATAGAAAGGCCATGGTGCTATGAGAGGTTGGAGATCCTATGCAGGAGCATGTATTAAATCTGTGTTGTTAATAGGGTAGACATTTCTTCACAAACTCACAAGAATCATGTTCTAATGTGGGCCAATAGTAACCAACTCAGAGAATTCTTTTAGCTAGTGACATACCATTTGAATGGGCCCCACATACACCACTATGTACCTCTGTTAACAAAATGCAAGCTTTAGTATTTTTTAGACATTTGAGGAGGGTTTTATCATACCCACGATGATAAAGTGTATCACCTATGATGGTGTAATTTGATTTTCATTGGATAAAATATTTTTTTTGGTTTTGTGTCATATCGGGAGGTAAGATATTGTTGTGAAGGTAAGTATAGATGTCATGGTACCATAGTGACAAAGGACCTACAATGTCACACACCATCTCATTTTAAGGGATATCGTATACTAGGATTAAAATTTCCTTAATGAGGAACTCACACTCTATTTTATCTTTAGGAATGTTGATTAGAGAACCAATGGTATCCATGGAATTAGTTGTCTTGTTCTGCACTCTAGGTATTTGGTCAAACTAGATGGAGGTGAAGTACCTTTTGAAGTCACCTACCATGCATTTATACGGTAACAACTTATTTTCCTTTGTAAAAAACACATCATTGACCTATTTGATGTTTAATTGGGAAGCATCAAAGAATCTTGGGTGACTAACATGCCAATTGATTGCAATTTTGAGGCCAGTAAGAAGAGCTTCATATTTAGCTATGTTATTTGTGCACAAAAAAGCCAACCTAAATGACTTTGGTATATAATCACCTTGGGGGTGATGAGAAAGATTATTGGCCTTGATCCATTGTGTTTGTATGACCCATCAAAGTACAGTGTCCATGTGGCTACTTCTGTGACTGTGAAGACCCCTTCATCAGGAAATTCTATTACTAAAGGATATGCATTTACTAGAGGAGCATCTTCCAACTAAGCTACTATCACTTGTTCTTTAATAGCTTTTAGATCCACATATTCTATATCAAAATTTCTCAAGAACATGACCCACTTGGCCATGCGACTAGTCAGAGTTGTCCTAGCTAACAAATATTTCAGTGGATCAACTTTGGATATGAGCTTCATTGGGTGGTTGAGCAAGTAATGTTGAAGCTTTTGTGAGCTAAAGACCATGACTAGGAAAGATTTTTCCATCAGGGAATAATTCAACTCAGTCTACTAGGGTCTAGTTGATGTAGTAGATTGTGTGTTCCTTTGATGACTCGTCATGCTCACCAACAATTCCCCTAGTTCCACTAAAGTAGAAAAAATATACATTAGAGTGGTTTACCTAGAATTGGTGGCATGAGGATTAGAGGGTGAAATATTCTTTGATTTTTTCAAAGCCAAGATGACACTATTGATTCCACTTAGACATAATATCCTTTTTCAAGAGATTAGTGAATGACTACCACTTGTTAGCTAATTGAACAATGAACCACCAAGTGGATTGTAACTTACCCTTAAGGCTCCTTAACTATTTGAGATTGTTTGTTGGAGGAACATCCATGATTGCCTTGACTTTCAATGGATCAGCCTCTATGCCTTGGCTAGAGACAATAAAGCACGGTAGTTTCCTAGATGTAATCCTGAAGACACATCTCTTAGGATTCAAATAGAGCTTGTAATGCTCTAGACACTCAAATATTTTCTTAAGGACCATGGGGTGCTCTTCGCTTGTCCTTGATTTCCCCAGAAGATCATCAACATAATCTTCCAATATGATGTGGATGAGGTCATGCGAGATAATAGTCATAACACGCTAGTAGATTTCCCTTGCATTATTAAGACCAAAGGGCATGACATTGTAGTAGTATGTGCCCCATGGTGTGGTGAATGTTGTTTTATACTGGTCTTCAGCCATAATTTTGATCTAATTATATCTAGAGAATCCATCCATGAGGGAAAGCATCTCATGCCCTACATTTAAGTCCACCAACATGTCAATTTTTGGAAAAGGGAAATCATCCTTAGGAAAAACTTTATTGAGGTCTCTAAAATCTATGCAAATATTAATGTTGTCGTTTGGTTTGGATACTGGTACTATGTTTAAGATCCCATCAAAATATTCAATGAGTCTTATGAATCCAACTTCTATTTCTCTAAGTCTTTCTTAATTGACATAACTACTTTGGGGTGCATTTTCTAAAGATTCTACTTGATAGGTTTAGTGTCTAGATGTACATCCAAATGATGTACTACAAGAGTAGGATCAAGACCCAAAATATTTAAATATTTCCATGTGAAATTGGCGATACCTTCTCTAAGAAGCTGGGTGATTGTAGAATACTCTTCCTCTAATAATACTTTGGCTTCATATGTTATTTTGGGATTCTCCTTAGTTCCCAAATTTATCTCTTGCATTTCCTCAATGGAGATGGATGATCATTCAGATAGTTGAGTTCCTACCAATGGAAGATGAACATCCCCATCTTCTAGCACCTCATCGAGTTTTTTGCTATCAAATACACCCTTTTTTTTTACTTTTTCTAAGTCATGAGGAACCCGAGAGAGGTTTTCACCAGGTGACCCTTTTTTATTTTGCTTCTGTTTAATTTTATGGTTAAGGTGTTCATCTTCCCCCATTCCCTTGAGATGTATGTACATATCCACTAAAGGAAAGGTATTGAGTTCAGGATGTTAAAGGGATGTGCTAATGGTGCAAATGGATAGGCATTCAAACATGGAAGAAAGGTTAGTGCAATCTACATCATTGTACACATGTTGGATAAATTCTTCCTTTGGTATGTCTTCAAGGAGACTATTTATCACAATGATGTTGTTAGAATTACCAGATAATGCTATAGAACCATTTTGTTTGTTGTCATATCCCAAGCCCAAATTTCACTTGTGCATAAAAGTGTCTATCAGCTGTCGTCTTCCTTGGTCTTCTACACCAAGGTGGCCTCCCCCCTAATAATTGTATTTCTTTGCAAAATTAGAGGGCCAAGGATAGGTCTCTTGGAAAATTTCTTTCAAAATGGGAGAGGGTTTAGGTTCCTCACAATAAATCCTTTGGCTAATGTCATCTTTTGGTGTGCCTTGACTTAACCCAGGAGAGAAAAAGGTGTTGGATCCCACATTTAAAGAATTCAAGGTGATGGTTTTATCTTATTCCTTTGGTACAAATTGAGAAGGTTGGATATATGTATGTGGTAAGGTTGGCATGGTTTCCATGTTCAAATTTGTATGCATTTCATATTCACCACACCCCTTGTCAATGATCTAGACCTTGGTGATGGAGGAATCAGATGCAGATGATAGAGTGGATGAAGTTGTGGCTAGTTCATTGGTGGATGGATGAGATGATGATGTCAAAGGTGGCCCCATTTCTACTCCTAGGCAGTAATGAGAATGGGGAAAGGGTGCTTCTAATGCATGAAAATACTCAAATGGTTGAGGTTCTACATGTATTGTGACTTCCACCCCATTGAATGGGAATTTCAGATATTGGTGATACATGGACGAAATAGCTTGCATGGCATGGAGCCATGGGAAGCCAAGGAGGAGGTTACAGGGGAGGTCTAGATCAAGGATGTGGCAAGTGGTGTACTATACCACGGGCCCAACCTGAATCAGAAGACATATAGCCACTTCAGAATCCTGATCTGCATTATCATACGCCTTAATAGTAATGACTTGATTATTTAGGTCAGTGTGATTGCATCCCACCTATTTTACAAATTTTAATGTTCAAAGATTCAGGGAAGAACCATTATCTACCAGGACCCTTTTCACTTTATTTAGGGCTATTAAGACTTCAATCTAAAGAGCGGGATTATGGTTCGAGTCAATCCAAGGCATGTCATTTTTACTAAAAACTAGCTAATAGGTTACTGAGAGATGTCCTACCAATGCTTGAAATTGCATAGGATCGATTTTTTTGGGTACTTCGGTATCCTGTAAGGCCTTGTTTAGGATTTCGTGGTGTACATGAGAAGACTTAAGAAAATCTAGAATAGAAATCTGGGCTAGGGTCTTTCCTAGATGATCAAGAATGTTGTATTGGGAACTTATAGGTGATGGATGAGTGCATGTGGAGGCTTCGGGGACTATGATATGGGTATGACAGGTTGTGATAACACATTTTGGATCCTTTCCTTTTACGCATATCATAGAAACATGCGGTTCTGCTTGTACAATGTGCATGATGAGACCTTCATAGTTAAATGGTACATTTTTGTAACTGATGTTGTTTGTACTGTTATTTTGATTGTTATTGTTGCTAGGACTAGGATTGGTGTTTGATGTGCTAGAACCTTGGTTATGCTTAGGGAAAGCATTATAATATATCTATATTTATGCATTGGACAAGGGTGTTATGTTAGCATCCATATGTATGTCACTCCAATCAATGAGATCTTGGATGTACATTTTTAGACCTTGACACTTATTCAATGTGTGCCCTTTAATCTTATGGAACTTACAGTACTCATTTTTGTTAATCCAGACTAGTTTGGGATTGGATTTGTTAAGGAGCTTCGTCATAGAGTATGTTATTGGATATGTGGATTGAGGAAACCTATTAAACATGACACTTAGGGGTTCTCCTAGTTGAGTAAACTGATGTTTGTTTCCCCCTTGATTGTTCTGATTAGATTAATGGGGAGGATGAGGTGCCCCTTGTGGCACTAATATAGCTTTTGGAATTGACTACTGTAGAGGAGGATATTGTGGCTTATGGGGAGAATTTTCCACCTAGACATGCTTGGTGTCAATGACACCATCATTGAAAGTGTTTTTGTTCATGTTCCAATATCAAGGCTTGTGCCTAGATGACTTCCCTTTATCAGAGTTGAAGATTTTGAATAGACCTTTGGTAATGAGGGCTCTCTCTAGGATAGGACATTTCTCCACTATTTACTGAGAGGTTGCGATAGAATGGAGTCTAAAGTTATGGGCCATATCTAGATGAGAGTTTTTGATGAACATAGTGTCCATGTCATTCTCTCTTAACAGGGATTTCATTCAACTAGCTAGAGCTCACCATCTTTGAAGATAGCTCGCAAGGGTCTCTCTCTCACACTGATTTTCCTTTAGTAGATTTAACGTATCAATATCCTTCTCTAGATTAAAGGATAAGTGGGAGAAAAACTCTTCTAAAATTTGTACAAAGGACTTGATAGATCCCTTCTTGAGACCCATAAACTAGTTAAGAGATATTCCCTATAAACTCCTAGGAAACAAGCTCATGAGGTAATTGTCATTATGCATGACTTCTTGACAATGTGCATAAAAATCCTAAAGGTGAGCCTTAAGGAATTTTGTTCCCATATACTTATCAAATTTTGGCATTTTGAAATGCCTAGGGAAAGGAACCAATGAAATTGAAGGACGAAATGGATAGGGACAAATGTCCTCAAACTTAAATTATTATTTACTGGTCCCTGCTTGTAAGTCCTTTAACATAGCTTTGACTTCTTCTAGATATTTATTTATAGGCATCATAGGGGTCAGATTGGATGGATTCGACTGATAGTATGGAGGATATTGCTAATATGATGAGGATGGTGCAAAAGTACTTTGATCATAAGTTGGTGAAGGTACATATGAAGGTTTTTCTTGGTACTAATTGGTGTATGTGGAATGTGGTTGTGCATTGATGTAAGGTGGATAAGAAAATGATGGATTTTGATAGTTGTAGGTGGAAATATCTTGTTGATAGGGTGGTTGTTGTTGATAATATGAAGTGGGTGGAGAACCTTTTTGATATTACATAGGAGCTTGGTATTATGAAGACATGGAAGCGCCTTGCTAGTATGGCAGTGGTTGTTGATAGTAGGAGGTGGATAGAGCACCTTGTTGATAAGGTGGTTGTTGGTGAGTGTATGACGTTGATGAAGCACCTTGTTTGTATGGGTCTTGTTGTTGAGAGCACTACAGATTGGATTAGTAATTGTATGCAATGTTTGGTTGTTGTGTGATGTATGGAGGTGGTTGTGGGTTAGACAACTATTGGTATGGATTTGAATGGGATTGTGAAGGGTTGGTATAAAGTGGTGATTGAGTCCATGGTGGATTCTGAGAGGCCACATGGGGATTCAGATTGGGATTATATGTAAGAGCATATGTGCTATACGCGCTTGATGGGTGGGATAGATATTGTGTGAGAGAACTACCCTACATATGTGTGGGAATGTGTGTATGTTGGGGTGGTTGTTGCTATTGTGGTGGTTGCTCATAGGGAGGAAGAGATGGGATTTGGTGCTATTCTGGGACCACTACAGAAGCTCCATGCGGTGACTATTGAGGTTGTGAGGCTACTTGTGTTACTTGATTTGGGGGTTGGGTAGGAATGGTATTATGTTGCTATGGAATGAGAACATTTTGCTGTGGGATTTTGATGTTTTTCTACGAGGGTTGCTAATGAGGTAGTTGGGATAAGAAAACAACAATAGTATGTTTTGGGGGCATTTGTGATGGGATATCCATTTTTTGTAGTGGTACTTGAGAGGGGATACCCATGTGTTGTGGTGGTACTTGAGATGTAGTGGATTTCTTAGACAAGGGGTTGCTAGAATGCAGGTGGTTGTAAGTTACCGTCGAGTGCAGACACTAGAGGTGGCATCAATGCAAGGATTGGAGTGCCCCCAATGTTGATGAGTGGTTGAATAAGATGTTGAGGTGGGAGTTGTTGAGTAGACAAAATGTTTTATGGCATGCCACAGGTGTAGGGGTCATAAAGTTCAGGTCATGTTGTAGAGGCCGCAACTGGGAGGTGATGATAACTTGCAACTTGATATATTATGACATTTCTGAACTTAGAGTGATAAGAATTCTCTATAGGTGTACCTTTAGGGACATACAGATTCCTTGGAACATTTTGTTAAGTCTACGGGTCTAGAGGTGCTCGAAGAGACTTGGTACTGACATATTTTGATATATTAAAATAGGGTGGGGGTTTGACTCCTTTCAAGATTAGAGTGGCAAGAATCTTATCCTCACGCTCGTTGAGGAGATAGTCTATCATCTGAACATTGACAGGATTGCTAAGGTATTCATCAATTGTGATTTCATTTTGATTAACCATATTCTCATTGTTGGGCGGTGATGTGTTTTGAACATCGGTATTAGACTATGATGAAGCACCGTTATTGGGATCTTGAGGGATATTTGCCGCGTTGTTGAAATCTCGAGGGATATTCAGTTAGGAACCTTTGCCTCTTTGTTCTACCATTTGCTTCCTAGCTTGTGATTAGGTCTAAATGGGCATGAAAGTGTAGACCTACTATGTGAGTTAAGATGAGGATAGACTCTATGATGCAATGTAGAGATGACCTAAACAATGATTGGGGCATTTATTGGATTAGATAATGGGTCGATAGATTGGATGATTTGGATTAGACTAGATAAGATTGATTAATGAAATGATTGATAATATTGGATGATGGATGAGATAAGATGATGGAAGAGATTATAAAACAAGTTCAAAAATAACACTGGGCGACTTAAGGTGTTCATTGATCAGATTAAAGATAGATAGATGATTATGGCACCAAATCCAACTTGAGATGGAATGGATTGATTGGGCTAAAGATGATGAATCACTCATGATAGATGATGATCTTAAGCAAAAGTGTAGGATGATCAATTTTAGACACCTAGGCCAATTTAGATAATAATTTCAAATGAAGTTCAATGGATTTGGATTGAGAAAATGATGAGAGATATGCAACCTAGAGATACTTTTAGGACATTCCTATATGATTTGAATGCCAAATGGATGGCCTTTGGAAAATTTAGATGGATTGAAATGTAGATTACAAGTGAATAGAAGATACAAATGGCTTGGAAAAATAACTAGAAAAAGATCAGAATCACATAAAAAGGGTGCAAGATCACCCAATAAGGATGCAAAATCACCCAACTAAGATGCAAAATCACCTAACTAGGGTGCAAGGTTTCCCAACTCAAGTGAGATTCTACCCAACTAGGGTGCAATGTCACCAAAATCAAGTGCAAGGTTGCCCAAATAGGGTGCAAGGTCACCCAAATCAAGTGCAAGGTCACCCAACTAGTCTACAGGATTGCTTAAATAGTTTCAAAAAATTTCTAAATCTGAAAAACAAACAAACAAATTCTTAGTATGGGAAAATGGATTAACTAAATAAAGAAATAAACTCTTAGAATAGAGAAATAGACTCTTAGGATGAGCAAATGAGCATCCTGAATGGGAAACAGACTCTCAAAATGGGAAAACAAACTAACTGAACATGGAAATAGACTCTTAGAGTGGGGAAATAAACCTTTTAAATAGAGAGATAGACTAACCAAACAAGGAAACAAACAATCTAAATGGAGAGACAAACTAACGAAATGGGGAAATGGCCTCTCAAAATACGGAAACAAACCCTCTAATTGGAGAGATGGACAAACCGAATGGGGAAATGAACAAATGGATTAATTGAATGAGAGATAGGACTAGTTGTTCAAAATGTAAAATCACCCAACTATGTGGAAAAAATCCCCTATTTGGAGGAGATGGGTGAATATGATGACTCTAAGGGTTCATAGGGGACTAAAACAATAGGCACAATTACCCAAGTATGAGGCAAGTTCCCCCAACTCAAAGGAAGAACCAACCTTTTTTATGAAATAGGTGAATGTGATGGTTTTTTACTGATAAAGTGACTTAGAAAAAATGCAGAATAACCCCTCTAGGTGGCAGGGTCGCCTAACTCAGTTACAAAATCGTGCAACCTAAGTGTAGGCTCACCTATTTAGTGAAATATGGGTGAATTTGATAGGAAAAAACTATAAAATGACTCAGATAGAAGGGATGGTTGCCCATATGGATAGCAGGGTCAACCCTATTAGTAGTAGGTTCACCCTTGTTAAATGAAAGCTCACCCAAACAACAAACCTGGATTGAACTTGGACAAAAATGTCTATGGAAAAGGACATAAAACATAGCAAAAATCAAGTATAAGGCAAAGGCTAACTTGACTAAAAATAAATGCATTGGTTTCACACGATGAAGACAACTCGAAAAACACAATCCTAAGACTAGTAAGAAGGGAACAACAAACATGGTTCTCTAACTAGGCTGAACAAGGTGATCTCATGAGTCCTCAATATACACATTGTATGTGGGGCACAACTATGAACACCAACCCATCTATAGGCATGAGTTGGAAGCCCCAACGAGGTATTGGAAACATGAACCAACTCTTCACGTATTATCTAGGAATCACCCTAACTTTTATGCTCCGCCAAACATGACATGACTGGATTAGGGTACCACTTTGACTCTCCTCTCTTTATATACCCCATTGATAACATGTGGTTGGGATAATCCTTTGGAGTGATGAAATCTGCAAGAAGGTCCTAATAAAAGAAGACACTAGATTTTTTTCGGCTAGTCCCCAAGCTTGCATGAAGCACAAGGGGAAAGCTTAAATGACATAGTACCTCCTAGGTAACAAAAAGGACTAATTGGAAAACAATTTCTCTTCACCTAGGATTACCAAATGGTAGAAGGGGATTAGATACGTGAATAGTCCACTTTCAAGCATAGAAAACAAGTGTATTGAATCCCCTTAATTAGTTCTATGTGCCTAGCTAGTATACAAAAGACAACAAACAGAGACTAAGAATCTTGGCCCATTCATCCTACAACAAATACATTAGCAGTTTATCTTCTGGTCTTCAAAAAATGTGAAATGACTTCACAAACATTAGTAAAAATAAACACATTCACTGATTAAATAGGTTAGGGGGTCAATACTAAGAAAAAAAACAAGAAACAAACTCTGTAAATAAAAATTTAAGTGACTATTTACCTCAGAATCACCATTCTCTAGGGAAAAATCACCCCTATTGATAGGAGGGTTTCCCCTGCCAGTTTCAGAATTGCTCCTCTCAGAGGTAGGTTCACCCCTGTTAGTGGTAGGATCACTTGTTCTAGAGAAGGCTCACCTTTTTTTCAAAAGCATGTTCACCCAACTTAGTAGTAGGGTCGCCTATTACGGAAACTGGGAGTAAATTTTCTCTTGTTTCACAAATGGGAAATTTTAGAAGGGTAGAATCACGTCTGTTGAGGGTAGGGTCACCTATCTTGAGGGAATATCCAGCCCTATCAATTGTGGAGTCACCTTTGTGTAACTTGAACCTACAAAATTTCAAGCAACAAAAAAAAGGAAAGTAATAGAACCATTTGTGGGTCCCACCAAGTGTTCCAGCAATGTGTGTAACATGATTTTCTACCCTAAAAAGTGCAATACAGAAAAAAATTATAAGAAAAAACACACACAACAACACCTCAAGATTAGCCTAAGTTGAACTTAAACAAAAGAAAGATAAAATAATGATTATACCTTTGTTCAAGTTGATCGTTTTGGTTGGCCCTTTGATAAAGATTGGTTGTGTGCTGCTTGATGGAAAGAGTGTTAAATGATATGCACAATTCTCTAGATTGTATGATGAATTCAATGGGATATTTGGGTATTACTATAGGAGTATGGAATGGATGCAATGAAAGCTTCAAAATGCAATAGTGGTGGCTAAGAATGCAAGTATGCAAGTGCTTGAGATTGATTGAGATTGAAAATTGAATGCTTGAATATGGTATACTTGAATGTGATAAATGAATATGAGACAAATACACTATTTAAGAGGATGAATCTCTAGAGAATTTAAGTTCTAGGATTTAGCCAACATGGACAATATGGAGGAATGTGGTGAGTTAAGGACCTAGAAGACGTCACATCTTGCCATGTGGAAATCAAATGGAAAAAAGAAAATGTGAGGTGGAGAGAGGACATGCGAGGTGGAGGTACTTGCAAGTACCTTGGGATTAGGGGAATATTTCCTCAAAAATGAAGTTCTTGTCCCCATGTGGAAGGATGGTGATAAGTGAGAAATTTTAGAATTCCTCACTAATCTTCATGGGGAAGAGAGAAGTTTTTGGTGGAATAAATGTGAATTTTAAATTCACATGATTGGAAGTGCCTTGGGGATAAGAAAAGGTCCTCATAAAGGAGTTCCTTGTCCCATGTGAGTGATGTGACTTATGAGAGGATTTAGAATTTCTCATCAACCTTCACAGGGAAGAGGGGAGTATTGAATGAATAAGTGTGAATTTTAATTCACATGGAGAAGAGGTTATGGCTTAATAAAGAAATCACTTATGAAAGGTTGACTTGAAGGACATACCAGAAATGGAATGAGGATTAGATTAAGGTTGTGCATATAGGTGATTAAGAAGACTAATGAAGGATTAGAGACAAGTGGCCAAATATGGAGGATGTGACATTAATCTTAATTAAATGTGTGCACATCCTATTCATGGATTAATTAGACTAATCCAGATTAGAAGAGGATTATGGAGGATGTGACAAGGAGAGAGAAAAGAGGAAATTTAAAATTGATTTAAATTCAAAAAGGATAAATGACTAAATTAAATAAATTGATATTTTTTTTAATTTAGAGACGAAAGGATGAAATCTAAAGTAATTAATTGTTAAATTAAATACTTTAGGAACCTTAGGAAAAGGGGTAATATTAATTAAATACATTATTTAATTAACATCGACAGAATAGATGAGTAATGAATATGGATTTGACCATATGGAAGTGGTCAAATTTGGTCTACAGTGAGATTAGGTGTTTAAGGAAAGCTTGGTCCAAAAGCTGGTAAGGAAGTAGGGACAGAGGTTTGTGATGTAGGAACAATAGGTTGTTGATTTAGATTTTTTTTATTACTCATTGTAGGATATGTGTTCCCAACAACATTATAAGATGTAGAATCTACAACTTTCATGACCCTGGAATATAAGTCAGATGAATTTCAATTGCATGAAATACCATAGATAGAAGATTTTTTCAAGGTCACATAAATGAAAATTTTATTAGGGCTTGGAGGAGCCACAAAGACCACCACCACATTTATTGATACCTCAGGTTATCAAGAAGAAACTTTTTTAGGAGATTTGTAGATAGGAGAGAGCACTACTAGGAAATTATCTAGAGTTCTTCCAACATATCAAAATATTCCTTAGAAAATTCATTATCATGAATGTGCAACATCCTGAAGAATTATCTAAAATTCATGTCTAGCTCACCAAAATGTGATATAAGAGGAATTTTCTACGAGGAATTTTCTACACACGCGTCTCTCCTTTCTTAAGAGATCATGAGGGAATGGAAAATCCTTATAAACCTTAGAATAATAGATTAGCTAAATGATAAAGAACTAAGATTTAGTTACGCTTCGAGAAAAATCACTAGAGACCTAGAGAGAGTGAAACCAAGAGATTATTGCATTAGAAGAGGGAGCTCTTGGCCAAAATATGTCAAGGCAGTTCTAGGACACCAGTGCAACACATTCTCATCTAAAGGATGCACTAGCATACTAAGCAATAAAGAACTCAAGAATTCAAACAGATAAAAATAAGCTTTACTTCTCAGCTTAGGGATGAGTTGTACTGATCTATGTAACTAATCAAAAAACTATAAATTAAAATGAACACAAGGATGCTTGGAGAAATATTAACTTCCTTCAGACGTCTAAATCTTCATTTTAAGCTCCTCTTCATGACTTGCACACAAAATAATGAGAGGAAATTTGTTGAGTGGCTATGTAGGGGTGTGCCTCAATCAGACCCTGCTTTGGTGTTCCCACCTCCATGGAAAACCAAGTTGGAAAGGAGTGCTAAAGAAGTAAATAAAGCATGTGTGGTGAAAGAAATACCCACTTAGGAGTAGAACTAGTACCACAAGATAGCATGTGGTGAAAGAAAAACCTACTCATGAGCATAACCTACACCATAAGATAATAAAAGGACAAGTATGCAAAGTGAAAGAGATAGAGTGTTACCCAGAAGCCTAGACCCTCTCCAGAGCACATGGATGCACCATTGAGTTCTTACTTTAGAGTTGTTGCAGCTACTTGGAGGACCTTAGTTTGGCATGGTTTCGCTTGTGACAACACTTCTATCAAAAATGAAGTGAGCTCTAAATTGGAGCAAGTGAATGAGAGAGCTTGATTGATGTCTTCCAACCCATAAATGAGAGGAAAAATGGGGGTTTTAATGATTACAAGGGTGACAAAGAGCCATTACTTTCAAAATTTAATGGCTAGGACATGTGTCTCTAGGGTTAGAATTCTAGATTCCATATTTTGAATTCGGGAAACCACAATTCCACATGGAGTCAGAATCATGAAATTCTAACTAATGGTATTTTCTCATTAATGTTTCAAGATGTCATAAATCCTAGGTAGAAATTCCAAAATGTGGAATTTCCCCTAGGTGCAATTCTATGACATTACAAAACTTTCATAGTTTTAAGGGTCTGCCACTAATAATTTGACCCTTTATTATGTTTAAGTGGCCCCTTAATGCACTTATAGGACCTTCTTAAGTGTGTTTCAGAGAATAATCCCATTAAACATTATTAAAAAAACTTTAATTCCTAACACCCATTAAAATTTCCTTGGTGGGACCATGTTGCCACCTTGGGTAACTTAGTCCCACTAGGCATAAAAATCAAAATTATTTTAAATTTTTGGTGGGATATTATTCTCTTAACCTTGAAGTTGAATTGTGATGTCATATTTTTGGGAAATTTTGCATAGTAATGTATAAATATAGGGTTTACCCTCTCATTTCACCCCCATTCATTAACCTAATCATTCATTCATCATTCATATTCTCTCTCAAGTCAAGCAAGCTAGGGTTTTAACATTCCAAGTCATCGAGATAGCTTTCTAAGGCATTCAAGGGAAAGT
This sequence comes from Sequoia sempervirens, assembly GCA_007258455.2. Classification (NCBI taxonomy): domain Eukaryota; kingdom Viridiplantae; phylum Streptophyta; class Pinopsida; order Cupressales; family Cupressaceae; genus Sequoia; species Sequoia sempervirens. Next base: position 431,340,917 of record VDFB02281492.1, on the reverse strand, counting down.
TCTTCAACCATTGTTGTATAAATTCAAGATATATCATCATGGAAAGCTTATAATTCCTTCATTTCATGTTCATGCTTTATCTTATTTCTTCATTTGGTTTAATTATCTAAAAGTGGTTTGACCAAGGCAAACCCCTATTCCATAAATTTCAACATTTTTCTTTCTTTCATTGTGTGTTTATAGATTTAGGTACCTTGAAGGATTGGAAATAATTGAAGGATAAGTTACAAATTTTTTGAAGATATCTCCTTTTTTTCTAAGTAAAATTATCCATAAAAATCCACTTACAGTTTCAAAAATTAGAGTTTCAGATCTGGACACCTATCAGGAACCGAAGTGAAAACTGAGGGCTTCACTTTCTACTTCTAGATTTTTAGAAAAGCCAAAGTAGATGAATTCACCATTAGTGGCGACTTAGGCCCACTACACATGATTTTGACATTTTTCTATAGATTTGGATACCCATTTATTTGAAATAGGCTCAAAAGAAGTTTTCCAGATCTAGGACTAGGTTGCCCAAAATGTCAGAAGTGTCCCAATAAGTCAAAATTTTAAGATCAACAACATTTCTAGTCTCCATTCTAGTTTGCAAAACATTTCTAGGTGCACCTCTTGAGTTTCATTTATTTTGTTAGTGTTTGTATACATTTCTAGGTATTTTTGCACACATCACTATGGGTATGTGCAGGATCATTATGGAAAACATAGGTCCTTAAGATGCAAAAAAAATAGAAAAAACAGAGTTAGGCAACTTGACGTAAAAAATTGAATAAGTTATTTATATTATTTCAAAAATATGTAAGAATAGAATCTATAGAAAATTGAATGTAGTTTCTAAAATACTAGGTTTATTTTTACAAAAAAAATCTATTTGGTGAAAATTTGAGATTTCAATGTAGGACTTAAATTTCAAGGAAAAAATAAGTAGATGTCTATTTGGCCACCCTAATCACAGTAAAATGATAATATTTTTTATAAGATTCTAGATATAAGTAGAGGACTCATGTCTTGGTGTGATGCATAATTTTTTGTAATTATTTTCCAAGTAAATAATTAATTGTGAATTTTTTATTACAACTTTTAAAAAAATATAAAAACTCATGTTTTACCAACTTAACTTTGTCAAAACTTCATGAAATTCATTTTTTTAATCCTATAGTATACAAATCATATAATGTGACCCATGTTTCAGATACAAAAAAAGTGATACCATTTGAAAGCTATAGATGTTTTTCAACCAGCCTATTAATCAGGACATTAGTCGTAATTTAAATAGCAAATGAATACTAATTATTTATTAAATTCAAAGTAAATTTCATAATTTATATTGGTGGAATGTTGAGAATCTCCTTTAAAAACCCTTTTCATTTCATCAATTTTGGGTAACACAAATTCGTCAGCCACATACTCTACACATACGCATCATATCACCACTTTTTGACACATCATGATCTTGCCAATACTCCTATGTTTTCAAACAAGGTACATTTCTTTAGTTTTTATTTAGTAATCAATATCTTTTACCAATTTTCTACATTTAGATCATTTCATTTAGGCATATTTCATTTATATTTTCATTAGTTTTGAGTGGTGACATTGCCCATTTTGGCCTAGCTCTCTTCTTCTAGGTGAAAAACCCTAGAAGTGTTAGAGAGTCTTGTGGTGCCAAAATCATTGTCCACAATTTTCAACAAAAAAATTCAAGAATCAAGTGATGAATATCTTCCACAGGAAGATCTATTACTCTATCTACAATAAAGTGGAAGCTTTAGGGAAGCAAGCTAGGGCTTTTGTAGGTATTCAAGCTCACTTTTTGTCCAAGATATTGAATTTTCAAGGGTTGATAATGGATTCCTATGGAGATGAACTGTAGATTTTTTGCATCACAAGGCTCTCTAACTTTTCCAAGGTTTTTCAACTAAAAGGAGAGAGGTAGGCCTAAAATTCAATTCTAGCAATTTTCATTCAAATTATGTAATGTATGATGTTATTAAGGCTAACTAAGATGATCTAGATACAAATAAGGTAAGTAACTGATTGATTATGAATGAAAAACCTAAGCAACACACGATGTTTGAAAACACATTGTGTATTACATAAACACTTAGAAATGAATGGAAATTGTAAGAGAATTGAACCAAACTGAAAGTTTGCACCTATAATCTTGATGAAGGCTGGAAATTATATTTTAAATGAAATTAATGATATTTTTTAGGCCTTGTGGAACTCATTCGCCATTCTGGATGAATTAGTACAAATTTTACCAAACGTTGTTGGAACCTATTTCTAACAAAAGGGTATCTAAAAGTACAGAAAACTCAAAATTGACCTTGGAATGGGACTCATTCACCACTCATGGTGAATGAGTTAATTTTATTAATTTTTGAATTTTCTAAAGTTGAATCGAGAGCTTTAGATCTGCACTTTGACCTCCTACAAGTGTTTGCTTCTGAAATTCTAATTTACGGGTCTGAAAATGAGATTTTGTTGATATTTAGTCTTTTTGAATGGGGGCAAGACTTGAGAAACATTGAAATTTTATCTTCAATGATTTCTAAGATTCCAAGAGTCATAAATATACAAACACACAAGATAAGAGAGAAAGAGATTTTGAATGTTAGGGCATGGGGATTTTCCTTGATCAAACCCCTTTTAGGTAATTAAACCAAAATAGAGAAAAAAATGCAATGAAAAATGAAATAGTGTAGTTGATTACCATTCCATGATGATTAATATTGAAATTCTGCAACAAAACATGAAGGATCTACCTTTGAATGTCTAAAAATTGACATCACAATGCCTTGAAATGATAAAACCCTAAGTTTCTTGACCTGAAATGAAAGGTTGATAGATGAATAATAAATAAAGGATGAAGAATGTAGAAGATGTAAAATGAGGATAAAAACACTTATTTATACAATCTTGTTCCTTAGTAACTTATTAAAACCTCATCATAGGTTGATATCAAGTGTTTTTTAATAAAATCATGAAATTAATTTTGAAATATTTTGAATTTGGAGCCAAGGGGGACTCATTCAAAACCCATGGAAAATGGGTCCCACCTAGGACTTGAAAATGGGTTTCAAGAATTATCTTGCATTTAATGTTGTTTTTTGGGTTAACATTCAAAAATGCACTTAATTAAGGCTTATAAGGGCATAAAGGAGTCAAATAAAGCATAAGAAATGTGTAAATAGTGAAATTATTCCTAGAAAAGCATGAAATCTTGTTACAAGACTTTGCAACACTTCAAAATAGGGCTTAATAAGTGATAAAAAGGGAATATTTAGATGAATTATAATGAGAAGAGTCTAGAAAAGTGTAGAAATGTGTTATAATACTTCACAACACCTTTACAAGACATCATTAAATGTATTTTATTTAGTTTTCAAAGGTCCAAGACCTAGTGTGGATGCATAAAATGCCTCACAACACTTGAATTAGGCCTCATTAATTCCAATTATCATGAATTATTCCCATGTCAAGAAAAGGGTACTTTCTTCTACGGTGCAGGAGAATCATGGATAAATCTAGGTTGAGGAGATGCAACTAGCCATCAAATAAAGCCTAAGGAATTGTTTTCAAAGTGATTCCATCTTCCATTTTCTCTCTATTTTCATCCTAATGAAGGTTTGCATGTTATTAAGATTCATTTCTAATGTTATTTAAGGTCTCTTGGAATGAGTCTTGCATCATTCTAGTTTCATTTATGCATCTTATTCTTACATGTCAGAATAGGGTTGCATCTTACTTCAGATTTCCTAGTGTTAGAAACACTTAGGGATAAGGTTTTATGTAAATTTCATTATCTCTTTTAAGGTTTAAATAACAACTAGTGGTTTGACCAAGGAAAACCTGCCATTAGAAACCAAATTATATTCTTCTTTGTAGGTATTTTTGCAAATTTGAATCTAGGTTTTAGCCAAAAATCAAAGTACAGACTAAGGGATTCAATTTTCTCTTTCAAATTTTAAGAAAAGCTAAAGTGGAATAAGCCATGAATAGTGTATAATTAGTCCCACTACACATGTTTGAGAGAATTTTACGTAGATCTAGATACCCATATGGTTGAAACAAGCTTAAGAGCAATTTACTAGATCTAGGACTAAGTTGCCCAGCTTGGCATAAGTGTCCTGGTTGGCTAGAAAATCATATTTTCCATTATTTTAGAGACATATGTAGCCTTCATTTTAGCCTCTATCAGTTTCCAAGTGCACTCTTTTTGTTTGGCCTTTCTATATTATTCTATATTGTATGTAATCTATCTTGCTACATATCACAACATGTTTTCAAACAATTTTCCTTTTGTTATTTTTGGATTAATAATCAATATCTTTTATCAGTTTATTACATTTAGGACATTACATTTATACATATTTCATTCATATTCACATTAGTCATGAGTTGATACATTGCACATTTTTTCCTACCTCTCTCATTTTAGGTGGAAAACCCTAGAATTGTGAGAGAGTCTTGTGGTGCAAAAATCTGTCCACATTTTGGTTCCTTATATTTTGAAAATAAATTCATGGGTGAGTATAAGATCATAAACAAGGACTCTAACAATGGAAACAAAAAAATAGTAATGTCAATAAAAACTATTAGACAATGATTGGGGTTCCTTAGATTTCAAACATACATTCATGGGCGAGTACAAGATCATAAACAAGGACTATGAAAAGGGAAATGAAAAAGTATTAATGTCAACACAAACCTTCGAAGGTCCTTTGAAAGCATCAACCCCAACCACTTCTAAAAACACAACAATATATTACACAACAAACTTTGGAGAAATCAACCATGAACAAACATCCAATCGAAAAGTGATGAAAAAGCTTTATGGAAAAGGTTATGACCTTATGAAACAACTCAAATATAGTGGAAAAGCATGTGGTGCTAGAGAACAAGGAATTTATGTACCCATCAAACCTAACATGCAAGAAATAACTCATGGTCTTGGTTATTTTACTTTCATAGAAATCACCAAGCCTTCCCTCAACGTCAACACTATCATGGGTATGTGGAGGATCATGATAGGCCAAAAAGTGGTGATATGATGAGTATGTGTAGGGTATGTGGCTGACAACTTTGTTTTCCCCAAAATTAATGAATTGAAAAGGGTTTTCAAATGAGATTCTCAACTTTTCAACAATATAAATTATTCTTTACTTTAAATTTAATAAATAGTCATTATTCATTTTCTATTTGAATTACAATAAAGTCCTGATTGATAGGCTAATTGAAAAACATCTATATCTTTCAAATGGTGTCACATTTTTTGAATCCAAAATATGTGTCAAATTCTATGTTTTGTATACTAGAGGATTAAAACAAAAATTTAATTTCATGAATTTTTGACCAAGTTAAGGTGGTCAGACATACGAGTTTTTATATTTTTTAAAAGTTGTAATAAAAAATCATAATTAATTATTTAATTGGAAAAAATTACAAAAACATATGCATCACATCGGGACATGAGTCCTCTACTTATATCTAAAATCTTATAAAAAATTATTATCATTTTATTGTGGTTAGGGTGGCGAGACAGACACCTAGTTCTTATTTTTCCTTGAAATTTAAGTACTACTACATTGAAATTTCAAATTTTCACCAAATATATATATATATATTTAAATAAACCTAGTAATTTAGAAACTACATTCAATTTTCTATAGATTCTATTCTTACATATTTTTTAAATAATATAGATAACTTATTTAAATTTTTACATGAAGTTTCCTAACTCTAATTTTTCTAATATTTTTGCCACTTAAGGGCTTCTTTTTTCCATGATGATCTTGCACATACCCTCACAGAAGATTGATCTAAGTAAACTTTAGTAGTAATCCATCTTGAACTGATAGACACTAGTGGTCTTGAAAGTTATGCTTTGCAAGAAATAAAACAAACAAATAAATTCTCGCTTAATATAAATGTCATCTTGTAAAAAACTAATGATTTGAATTCATTGTATTTTACACATTCCTATAAGGGAGTGATCAAAATCTTGCAATCTCAAGAGTCTTGTGTAGATATGACATCTTGTACATCTAAGCAAGATAATCTTTGTCACACAATAAGGGAACATCTATCATCATTTAAGAGGGTATCTTGTTGAGACTCATCTAAGATCACTTGATATCTTTCTCCAAGAACACAAAAGAAATTCTATTACAAGACTTATTTTTTCACCTATCATAGAGTTCATGGTCATTCCACTAATTAATGGAAGGCTTAGAGTAGTAAAATCCAACATCTTAAGGAGTTGGGTACTGTCCCTTATGTGGGGGCACCTAATTCCTCTAATTGATACTGATTTTCACTCTACCCTATATCTTATCAATCATTTTCACACACTCTTGTCTTGAACTAAGTGGGGGCAATGGGTTAGATAGCCTTGTCCTGATATGTCACTTGCCATTTCCTATTTTGGCTAGTCATTAACCTTTCATGAACATATAAGAGCAAGCTTGGGATGTGGACAATATGCCTTAAGTTGGATCACATGTGACAAACCAACTTTTTCATGACGTGGCTTACTAGAAACATATGACTTTGCATAGGACTTTTCGACTAAGATCTCATGTCTCGTTCTTCTACTTTAAAGAAATTTCTCATAGTAATGGTTTTAGAAACCACTTTAAAGTGGGGCATACACTGGCACTCATCATGTTTCATTATTTGATTTCTTTCTTCTTGAAATGTGTCCTTTTCTTGGTGGTGTCAGTGGGATTGATTCCCTCCAAGAGTGTGATACTTATTTGACACATCATCTCTTGGAGAAATTAGGCACAATGTTCCCTAAGATGAGACCTTCAATGAAAAAATAAAAATACCCTTTAAAAAAATATTTACATGACATTCAAAAGCATTTACAAAAACATTTTCATTATGGCACCTTATCAACATTATCAAGAAGTGTAACTCTGGAATGGTTTGAGTAGGAAGCCCAATCTAAGACATTACTTTCCCCATAGCCACCTGTGTGTGTGAGTGCATACTATCCATGAGTGTATGTTTCTCACCTTTTAGGCCTTCTCACATGGTAAATAGTAAAGAATTTTGTTTCCTAAGAGTGAGTATGCATCTACATAAAAATAGCCTAGATTTGATCAACATCGTGTTGGACAAATGGTCAAAGCTTGATCCACATTTTTACTTCTCTTCCTTCTAGTTATTTCCATTGCATGATTGTGTATCTTTTTTTGCTTTATAGGTATGTGTAGTATCATCATGGAAAAAACAAGCCCTTAAATGGTGAAAAATTCAAAAAAATTAGAGTTAGGCAACTTGATGTAAAAATTTGAATAAGTTATCTATATTATTTAAAAAATATGTAACAATAGAATATGTAGCAAATTGAAATTAGTTTCTAAACTAATAGGTTTATTTAAGAAAAGAAAAATCTATTTGGTGAAAATTTGAAATTTCAATGCAGTAGTACTTAAATTTCAAGGAAAAAATAAGTAGGTGTTTGTTTGACCACCCTAACCACAATAAAATGATAATATTTTTTTATAATATTTGAGATATAAGTAGAGGAGTCATGTCCCTATATTATATAAGTAGAGGACTCATGTCCCAATGTAATGCATATTTTTTTATAATTTTTTTCCAAGTAAGTAATTAATTATGATTTTTTTATTACAACTTTTAAAAAATATAAAAAAACTTGTATGTTTGACCAACTTATGGTCAAAACTTCACAAAATTCAATTTTTTCTTTTTTAATCTTATCATATGTGAAGCATATAATGTGACGCATGTTTTGTATTCAAAAAATGTGATACGGTTTGAATGCTATAGATTGTTTTCAATCAGCCTATCAATTAGGACCTAGTCATAATTCAAATAGAAAGTGAATAATAATTATGTATTAAATTCAATTAAAGCACAATTTATATTGGTTGAAAGCTTAGAATCTCCTATAAAAACCCTTTTTGTTTTAGCAAGTTTGGGTAAAAAAATAGTCATCAGCCACATACCCTACACATACTTGTCATATCACCACTTTTTGGCCCATCATGATCCTACACATACCCTCATATTATACACCTTGTGCATGTCCTTTCGTGCTCATGATTGGTTTGACTTAGGATCTTGCATTCTAGGGGTCTGGTTACCACCTTCATCTTTGTCATCCTTTGTCATCTGCATTGCTATGATTGGTCCCCTCTTGAATGTATACTTTAGTGTGATTTTGAATCAATTTCATTCTCTCACTAAAGTGGGGGCTAAATATAGCACAAAAAATGTATCCTTAGACATTTTCATGCTCATTTGGGTCTTTCTTATGGATGTTGTCCTAGTTTTTCCTAGATTTAATGTTGTAATGTGGTTGAAACATTCACATTAGGTCTTGGAATCTTGTGAATAAATCAGAATCATATGATGTCTTATAAAAGTGTTGTGAAGTGTTGTAACCCACTTTCACATTCTTCTAGGACATTTTCATTATAATTTCGTTAGGAAACCTCCTCTTATTATTCACCAAGCCTTATTTCAAAGTGTTGTAAAAAAATTTCACACTTTTCTAGGCTTTCCATCAATAATTCAACACTTTCTTATGTTTAAATGACCCCTTAATGCACTTATAGACCCTACTTAAGTGTTTTTTAGAGAATAATCTCATTAAACATCATTAAATGAACTTTAATTCCTCACACAGATTAAAATTGCCCTGGTGGGACCAAGTCACCACTGTGGGCGACTTAGTCCCACTTGACACAAAAATCAAAATTATTTCAAAATTCTAGTGGGATATTATTTTCTAGACCTTGAGGTGGGCCCGTGATGTGGTATTTTTGAGAAATTTTGTATAATCATGTATAAATATAAGGCTTGTGTCTCAATTTCATCCGTCATTCATTATCTCTTTCAAGTTAAGCAAGCTAGGGTTTTAGCATTCTAAGTCATTAAGATAGCTTTCTAAGGCATTCAATGCGAAATTCTCCATCCATTATTATAGAAATTCAAGATCCATCATCATGGAAAGTTTCTAATTCCTTTATTTTTTTTAATTATCTAAATGGGCTTTGATGAAGGGAAACCGTCATTCCCTAACATTCAACATTTCTCTCTCTTACATTGTGTTTGTAGATTTAGGTAACATGAATGGTTGAAAATAATTGAAGAATAGGTTACATAGTTGTTGAAGAAATTTCACAATTTGAAAAGCCAAAATATCCACAAAAGCCACTTACAGTGCTAAAAAATTAGAGTTTCAAAAATAGACACATGGAGGAATAGAAAGTGCAAACCGAGAGCTTTTGTTTCAACTTTCAATTTTTTAGAAAAGCTCAAGTGGACTAAGTCATCATCAATGGTGACTTGGTCCCACTACACATTTTTTTCATAGTTTTCTATAGATTTGTATATCCATTTTGTTGAAATAGGCTCTAGTACAATTTTCCAAATTTGGGACTAGGTCATCCAAAATGGCGTAAGTGTTCCAATAGGTCAAATGTTAGGATCAACAAAAATTCTAGTCTCCATTCCAATCTACAACACATTTCCAGGTGGACCTCTTTTGCTTTAAATTTTCTTTTTGTTTCATGGTCATTCCTAGGTCATTTAGTATATGTTTGCATACTACACTATGTCTTCAAACACTTTACATTACTTTAGTTTCCATCCATTAGTCAATATCTTTTATCATTTTTCAGCATTTAGGTTATTCTCCTTTGATAGATTTCAATCATATTTTAATTAGTCTTGAGTTAAACACATTTTTTGTGCAATACCATTCTCCTTTTAGGTGCAAAACCCTAGAAGTGTATGTGTGCCTATCCCCAAAAAATTTAGGTACCCTTGCATTAATCACCATTTAAAACAATATTTATAGGCCCCTAACTCTCATTATTTTGGACTTAAGGCTTATTCAACTAAAAAATCATAAAAATCCTAACAAACAACCTTAAAATTATTCAAATTCTATAAGACCCACCTCAAAAACCTCTGCTAGGACTAAGTCACCCAGGGTGGCAACTTAGTCCCTTTTGGGGGATTTTTCAATTTTCAGTGGGAAAATCACTAACTTAATTCAAATTTCCGATGGATGTTAGCCTATGAAGTCAAAATAATGGATAACTAGGTCTGAATTCCTATAAATATATGTTTTTACCTCATTTTTCATAGCATTTTAATCATTTTCAACAAACAAATTCAAGAATCAAGTGATGATTATCTTCCACAGGAAGATTTATTAGTCTATCTACAACAAAGTTGAATCTTTAGGGAAGAAAGCTAGGGTTTTTGTAAGTCTTCAAGCTCAATTTTTGTCCAAGATATTGCATTTTCAATGGTTGGTCATGGATTCCTATGGAGAATCATGGAGAAATATAGGTTGAGGAGATGCAACTAGCCATAAATCAAGCCTAAGGACTTTTTTTCAAAGTGATTTCATCTTCTATTTTCTCTCTATATTCATCCTAAGGAAGGTTTGCATGATATTAAGACTCATTTATAATGTGATTTAGGATCTCTTGGAATGAGTCTTGCATCATTCTAGTTTTATTTAGGCATCTTATTCTTGCATGTTAGAATAGGTTTGCATCTTACTTTAGATTTCGTAGTCTTAGACACACTTACCTAGGCTAGGGTTTTATGTAGATTTCATTATCGCTTTTAAGGTTAAATACCAACTAGGGGTTAGAACAAGGAAAACCACCATTGGAAACCAAATTATATTCTATTTTATTGGTATTTTAGTAGATTTGGATATGGGTTTCAGTTAGAAAACAAATTGCAAACTGAGGGCTTCTATTTCCACTGTTGGATTTTCAAAAACGATGAATTTGACTACATTGCCAACAATAGCGACTTACTCCCATTGCACATGTTTGATATAATTTTCTATAGACTTGGATATACATTTAGCTGAAATGGTCTTTAGAGCAGTTTACCAGATCTGGGATTAAGTCGACCAACTTGTTGTAAGTGTCCTAGTTGGACAAAAAATCATATTTTCTAGAATTTTAGAGACTTTTGCAATCTTCATTTCAGCCTCCATTAGTTTCCAGGTTTACTATATTTGTTTGGCCTTTCTATCTTTTCTATATTGCATTTAATCTATCTTTCTAGATATCATAGTGTGTTTTCAAGGAATTTATTTTTCATTAGTTTTGCATTAATAATTAACATATTTTATTAGTTTATTTTATTTAGGACATTACATTTAGGCATATTTCATTCATATTCACATTATTATTGAGTTGGGACATTGCATATTTTTTCCTACCTCTCTCCTTTTAGGTGAAAGACCCTAGAAGTGTTCGAGTCTTGTGGTGTCAAAATCTTTGTCCACATTTTGGTGAACCCGAATTTTGAACACTTTACTTCCAATTTCAAGTGAATTTAATTCCTAGGAATAGATTGCATGAACATTGCATTAGGTTTTTCATTGTTTTTCATCCTAAAGTTTTGAAATTTGTATTAGTGAAAATCGCATTTAAGCTTGCATTATTACATCTTATTTCCTTAACCAATAGTGAAATTTTGCATTTTCACTTTAGATTTGCATCATACAATATAGAACACATAAGCATTCCTTATAAAATTTAGAAAAACTTAAAAAATACCCCTACTAGGACTAATTCGCTACCCTGGGTGACTTAGTCCTAGTAAACATCATGGATCAGTATTTTTAGAATTCAGTTTCTAGTTTCTTAAGTTACTGTTTGTTCTAGTTAATGTTTTTTTTTTAGTTTAGTTATCTTCTGTTACATTCACATCATTAGCATTAGAATCATTCATTCTAATGGAATTTATGGATAGCATTACATTTTTAAAATTTTCATTTTCAACATTAGTTCCTAGTTCGTTTAGATGAGATTCATCAGAAAATACAAATAAAAACTTTAAAACATCAAATGAAACAAGAAAAACTATGCTTCACTTTAGAGAAACTATACCATCCAAATATTTTGTTAGTGATTACCTAGATAAGTTAGATGAAGCTCTATAGGGCTTCCTCTCACTAAGTTCATCCACTAAGGTTTTTTATGAAAAACCAAAACAAACCAATGATAACTTACTTCCCAAACCCTTAGATGAAGCCCTTGAGGACTTCATCTCACAAAAGTCATCCACTAATGTTTGGTTTGAGAAACACAAAACAAAATATATCAATGTAATTCAACCTACACCCCCACCTTCACATAGACCTCAACCTCCACCTAAACCCAAGTTTACCCTTTACCGGCCCAAGCATGATATTGTGGCACACATACATAACTCTCAAAATAATCTGCAACCACAAAAACCAACCCCAACCTCCTTACCTTTACCAAATTCTATACTACCTAGTGCTCCTTGATTCACTCTACCTGAAGGAGTATAATCTTGTTGAGTAACTTAAGAATGCTCCTGCAAAGATATCCCTTTGGGACCTTCTTTAGAATTTTCCAAACTATCACTACATTCTCCAAACAACATTACAACAAATAGTGGTTCATCTTTGTACAAATGCAAATGATGTCACAACTCTAATACAAGGAATGAATATAGTTAATATAGACATTACATTCCATCAACATGAGCTCCCTCTGTTAGAATTAAGGAAACAAAATGAGGCCTTTATAATAATTGCTCAATTCAATAGAATAGGTATCGAAAAGACCCTTGTTGACAATGGATCTACCCTTAATGTGTGCATTGTAAATATCCTAGATTGATTACATGTTGATAAATCACAAATCACAGCTGATTCCTTATCTATTGGAGGATTTGACAATATCACAAAGCAATTGCTTGGTGTAATTACATTGTACCTATTAAAGTCAGAATGTATATTTTGCAAACTCCTATTCATGTCATGCCCTATGATATTTCCTACAATCTTCTTTTGGGAAGACCATGAATTTATGACAAGCATGTGCTTCCTTGAACCCTTCATTGAATAATGAAATATTCCTATAACAATTTTTTTTTATCAATTTGAAATAGACCTTGATCCTAACAGTTGCTTACAAATTGAAAAAGGAGCAACTCCTATAAGCACTTTAATTCCAACATCTCACATAGAACCCATTGAGACCAAAAAAAAGAAGAATAACTTATGTCTAGATTGCTAGGTGGTGATTGGGGATCATTAGAATTCACACCTTCATTTATGGGTGAATACATAATCACAAAAAAAGAGCATGAAAAAAAAGTACAACCAATGGTTATGTCAGTTCAGAATTCTAAAGAATCTTCCCAAGCATCTAGCTCATGTACATTGGAAGAAAATACAACATAAACAACAAATTTCAATGAGATAGATTATCAACAACAACCAAACCTAAAAGAAATGGAAATACTTTTTGGACGAGGCTATGAGCTTGTGAAAAAATTGGGATACAATGGTAAAGCTTGTGCAAAGCATGGAAAAGGAATTCGAGTTCCTATAGAACCTAATACAAAAGTTACAAAGACTGGTTTGGGATATTCTTTTTCTCAGATAACAAAAGCAACTCAACGATCATCGCTAGACATCAACACCATCACATGTAAACCAAGAACCAATCTCACACTAAAGCATCCTGAATTCCTTGATATGGATTTAACACAATCATGGTAGTACTTTGACAGTGATGAAGCTTTATGATGTAGAATAGGGAGGAAATCAATCAAAAAACACAATTTCAAACGATTTCAACAAATCTTTAATCTCCAACACCCTAACAAGGGTGATTCCTCATACAATCTCATAGTTTACCTTGTAGGTATGTAGACCTAGTTTCTTGTACCTATCTTTTAAAATACCTTTCAAACCCACAAACTATCTATCATTCCAAATTCCCATTATTGTCTTCTTTAACATATGTCAAAATATGAATAGGTTTTTTTATACCCAATCCCTCAAAATGATGTTGCTACGCTGCCCCAAGACCTCAAATAGGTATATTTTTCAAAGCAACACATCTCCAAATTCCTTTCCAAACATAAAAATTCATTTCTTGACCTCCAACAGGTTATAAAAAGATAGAATAAAAAATTTGTATCAAGGTAATACCCTCAAATCCTTCCAAACAATAAAACCCTTGTTCTAGGCTTGATTAAGCTTGAACCAATGAGGGTTTATTGGAAATACCCCTTCAGGACATATTCTCTACTAACCAAAACTTCCAATACGCCAAGTTATCTTTGTACAAGCTTTACAAATATTCATATTACCTTTAACAATACATTATAAGAAAGCTCCCACTTGTAGCTATCACTTTTCAAGCAAAACTCTTCTCAAATAAAACTAGGGCAGCAATCAATATTCTTATAAACACCTTCCCTACTCCAAAATCCTTCCCTATAACCTAAACCTCTCTTATTGGTACCCATTCCACCAAGTTTCTAATTAATTTACAAGTGGAATGAACCTTAGCACATTTTTAAATCTTGCAAACCCTCAAAATAGGGTAACAAACCCATTGACAATAAAATCCTTCAAACTACAACTAAATTTTATGGAAATATAATAGATTGCAACCACAATGGATTAGACTCCTTCCCCCATCAACTAAAACTCAATTCATGCCAACTGGAGAATGTATGGGGTCATACAGATCCCTTCAATAATAATTTACCAAATAATTTATTGTTTCAATATTTTCATACAGCTCACCGACCTTGTGTCGAGCCTTCTAAGGATTTTTTTTAATTTTTCTCAACACATACCAATAGTTACAACTATCATTTGAATGCCTTGATAGTTGGGTTACCACAATTTTACATTATTTGCACTTTTTCATTATTGCAACTTTTGACAACTTTTGTAAACAACATAATCTTTAACAAAATGAACCAAAAATCAACTTAAATGACTTATTACATCAAAAGTGGTCTGTCATGACCTTAATTTTTTGGTCAAAAACTCAAACTCCTACAAACCTAATACTTGAACAAAATTGAAAATATTGAATCCTCATGGTGGCCCTATACCATACTCCTAGCCTAAAAAGTTCTCAAGTCCCTTAAGAAGTTGATTTGTACTTTTTCCACAACATCTATATGATCTCCAATAACCTTTACATCTAGTACTCATGTCCAATGAGTCAAGAAGTGAAAAAATGCATCATTATTGCCCCTTGATTCGTCCATTCTTTGAATTTGTTGTCCTACAATTGATATTTGATTTTTCCTTTATGTTGCCCCTGGAAATATCATCAAAGTGGTTTCTTTTCCTACTACCACACCTCCTTGCACCTTATAAATCTCTTCCTTCTTCTTGACCCTCCTTATGTAATCAAATCTATCCACTTTACTTTGCAACTCACCTTTCATCTCTACCATTTTACCTTTGATATCTTTCCTAAGAGCCTTTTCTTCAAGTACCCCTATCTAATCAGGTTTCCAAACCTATGTACCATTAGATTTATAAACTTTTGACTTGATAGTATTCAACTTCCCTCTTGCCTCCTTTACATTCAATAGGAAAACTACTGTCCCTACCACAATTTCATCATGATTCTCCAACTTATCTTTCTTTTTCTCAATCAAGTCATCCTTGACCTTCTCTTGAACTATCTTTCTCATCATTTCATCTTCTTTTCTCATCAAAACTAGATTAATCTTTACCTCTTCCATCTCAGTACCTTCAAGCCTTGAAGTGGCTAACACCTTTTCATGCCTTTCTTCCTCTATGTTCACAAACTCTTTTTTTCCAAACATGGTGACTTTTGTTGCCTTACCCTTTACTTTATCATCCTCCTATAGTGGTGTTAGTTTGAAAGTAATACCATCCTTTTAAATCTAATATGTGTTATTCCTTCCAGCACAAAGTGAGTGCCTATCAAATTTCCATGGTCTTCCAAGTAGTAAATGACAATAGTCCATTGGTAAAATATCACAAAGAACCCTATCCTTATATCCACCAATACTAAACTCAACTAATTCTTGTTCATTCACCAAAATTGACTAATTATCATTAACCCAAGATTCCTTATATGGTGTTTCTTGGGGTATTCTTTCTAACTTCAGTTTCTCTAGCATCTTAGTTGATACCATGTTATCAATAGACCTTTCCTTTTCATTTGCAAGTGGTCTTAAATAATGTTCTTCTTTGTGTCATCTCCTTCTCCTTGGATGCTTTGAGGGGTGTTCTCACCATTAATGTTCCCCAAAATTCTGGAGCAACAAGTTGATTAGGAGAGTTTACACTTTCACAATCATACTCGTGCACCAATTGATTCCTTTTTTCACCTCCATGAGAACTAGATGCTTTTCCTTCATTAAACTACCATGATTGATATCTAAATTTATTACATTGATATAATATATCTATGAACGTATTGGAACCCCTACCTTGTCCATGAAATCTACCCCTAAAGATTGATCTTCCACCTCTAAATACACCTTTGTAATAAGAAACTTGTTCTTGCACCTTGTTTTAGTTTTCTTAATTTTCTTGTGCCTACCTTGGAGTGGAAAATGTGCCTCTTGCTCTTGAATTTATGCCTCTACCTCTTTTTTTTATTGCCTTCTTTTGAGTTTCTCTTCAATCGTTATTTCCATTTGATAGCAATCTTTAGTTGTTGTTGCATTGTGTAAACTCAACTCATCTGGAATGTTGAACCTTAGCCCACTAAGATATTTAGCCACCTTTTCTACATCATCATCCATGTGACTTGATCTTATTCTCAACTTATAAAAAACATTAGTATAAGTTTTGACATCCATTTCGCTTTGTTTCAAATATTGAAGCTTCTTAGACATTTGAATTGTATAATCAGTTGGCAAGAATTTATTTTTCAATTTAGCTACCATTCTTTCCCAAGAAGGAATTTTTTCCTTACCTTTCCTTCTCCTTTTATATTTTTCATATCCCCACCATGCTAGTGCATTCCCCTTCAATTTTATTTTTTTATCTTCACCTTTCATTCATCAAGTACATCCTCACATTCAAAGTAATTTTCCAATGCTACAATCCAATCTAACAACTCTTCGTCATTAAGGTTATCTACATACATAGGAAAATCAATTTTTACCTTATGTGTATCTCCCTTAACTTCCTTCAGTAGCCTTGCCATCTTTTTCTCTTCAGGATCCAATTTGTATTCCCCATCTTCATACTCCTCTTCCTCTTTAGAGTCACTTTCATCACTTACAACCACACCTCTCTTTTGACATATTTCGACACTTTCCAACCTTGCTACCAATCTATTTTTTAGTTCCTTCAACTTCCTAATCTCTCTTAATCTTCTCTTCCATCTCTTGCATCTTCCTAGCCACATTGTTACCCTTAGGAGGCATCTCGTTCACTTTTCCTCACACCTTTTTTCCCTTAAAAAGATTAGACCTATGCTTTGATACCATCTAATACAGAGTAGGGAGGCAATAAATCAACAAATATTTAATGTCTAAAACCCTAACAAGGGTGATTCGTCATGTAATCTCATAGTTTACCTTTTAGGTCTGTAAACCTAGTTTCTTGTATGTATCTTGCAAGAATATTTCAAAAAGAAAAATTATCTATCATTTTGGATATGCATTATTTTCTTCTTTAACATACCTCAAAAGGTTAATAGGTTTTTGCAAACCAAATCCCTCAAACTGATGCTTTTATGAAGCCCCAAGACCTCAAATAGGTTAATTTTTCAAAGCAACACTTCTCTGAATTCCTTTTCAAACATAAAAATTCATTGCTTGATCTCCAAGAGGTTATAAAAACATAGAATAAACACTTTGTATCAAGGTAATACCCTCAAATATTTGCAAACAATAAAACCCTTTTTGTAGGTTTGACTATGCTAGAACCAATGATGCTTTATTGGAAATACGGGCATTCTAGACCTATTCTCTACGAACCAACATGTCCAACACACCAAGTTATTTCTGTAAAAACTTTAAAAACCTTCATCCAACCTTTATCAATATATTTTAAGCAAACACCCACCTATAGCTATCAATTTTCAAGCAAAATCCTTCTCAAATCACACTAGGGTAGCAATCAATCTTCTTCTAAACACCTTCCCTTCTCAAAAATTCTACTCTATCACCTAAACCTATCTTATTGGATACCTCTCCACCAAGTTTCTAATTAATCTATAGGTGGAATGGGCCTTAACACATTTTTAAAGGCTACAAACCCTCAAAATAGGGGAACAAACCTACTGACAATAAAATCCTTCAAACTACCAGTAAATTTAATGTAAATCTACTGGATCATAATGAAAATGGACTAGAATCCTCTGCCCATCAACTACATCTCAATTCATGACAATTGAAGAGTGTAGGGGGTCGTGCAAATCCTTGAAACAATAGTTTACCAAAAAATACAGAGAATTTATTGTTTCATTTTTTTCATGCACCTCTCAAACCTTGTGTCAAGCCTTCTAAGACATTTTAAAATGTTTCTCAACACATGCCTTGACCATTGGGCTACCAAAATTTTACATTTTTTGCACTTTTTCATTAGTGCACTTTTGGGGAACTTTTGTAAACATAAACTTTAACAAAATGACCCAAAAACCAACTAAAATGACGTATTACATAGAAAGTGGTATATCATGACCTTATTTGCTTGTCAAAAACTCAAACTCATAAAAACATATCACTTGACCAAATTTGAAAATATTGAATCCTGATGGTGCCCTTGTACCACTTTGGAACAAATGTTAGGTGATTCTGATAAGACATCTTTAAAGAGAAAAGTTACCAGTGCTATGATAAGTACCAAGAAAAAAAATATTGATACCAATGAAACAAACACATGCATGGAGCAATATGATCCTGAATTTCCTAAGCCAAATGCATTGCCCTTAGTGGATAAAATTGATATACCAATGAACATAGATGATAAAGAAAAGTTCAATAAGATTGGGAAAAGCCTTGATGATGAAGAAAAAAAGGATACTAGAACCTTGCTTCATGAATTTCCTAAACCTTTTTCTTGGAAATATTCAAACATGTCAAGAATAGATCCAAAGATACTAACACAATATTTTCCTTGTTGGAAATGCTAAGCCTATTCGCAAAAAATATGAAAGATGAATCTTGAGATAACCTTGCTTGTTAAAGGAGAGCTTGAAAAACTCCTTGACACTGGTTTCATTTGACCTATTGATTATTCTCCTTTGATCTCAAACATTGTCACAGTTGCTAAACCTGATAATTTTATTAGGATGTGTATGAATTTTCATTACTTGAATAATGCCTCCTTAAAGGATGATTTTCCACTTCCTATTATTTACATGATAGTAGATTTAACTATGGTGCATGCTTTGTTGTTATTAATGAATGGATTTTTGGTTATAATCAAATCTTTATTAACCTACAAGATCAATATAAGACAACATTTACATCTATTTGGTGAACATTTTGTTGGGTTATGATGCCTTTTGGATTAAAGAATGCAAGCACAACTTATCAAAAATAAATTAAATTGATATTTCATGATTACATACATTAAATATTAGAATATTTTGTTGATGAAATCCTAGCCAAATCCTTAACATGACAAGACAATGTGAGTTTCCTTTAAAAGATCTTTGAACGGATGCATAAATACAAAATGAGACTAATTCCAATAAAGTTCCTTTGGAGTAGATAGTGGAAATTTTTTAGTGTTTATCATATATCATAGAGGCATTGAGGTTGACACAAAGAAAAATTATTCTATAATAAACATGCCACCTCCTAAAAAAAATTCTTGATTGTTCCTGTTACAAGAAAGAATTCAAGGAATCTATCATTTTGTTGCATCCTTAGCTAATCAAATGTTACCTTTCACACATCTCCTCAAAAAGGATTTGAATTTGACTTGAATGAGGATTGTAAAAATTCCTTTGAGATTTTGAAGGAATACCTTGTAACTCTGCCCATTTTACAACCTGCTATGCTAAATAAACCATTCATCATTTATATAGCTGCATCCACCCATGCTTTTGCAACATTGTTGGCTCAACAAGATGATAATGGTAAAAAAATTCCTATTTATTACATTAGTCAAAATCTAATAGATTATGAAACATGATACACACGAATCAAAAAACAATGTTTGGCTCTTCTATTCACTACTAGAAATTTTTGATACTATTTACTAAATGTGGAAATATAAGTAATGACAAAATTTGATCCTCTCAAACATCTTTTTAATTAAACCGACTTATCACCTAGGACGTCTAGCTGAATGGGTAATGTTGTTGAATGAGTTTGACCTTAAGTTTTTTTTTAAAAAAAACAATCAAGGATCAAGCCTTGACTGACCACTTAGCTGATGCTCCTTCTCCTTTAGCACTACCTAGTAATGACTCTTTTCTCGATGATAGCGTGTTGACAATAGAGGTTCCTACATGGGAATTATACATTGATGGATCTAAGTGTATGATAGGCTTTGGTGTTGGGGTTATATTAATTTGACCCATAGGAAATCCTATTCCCTAGTCACATTAATTAAATTTCCTATGTATGAATAACACAACTGAGTATGAGGCATTACTTGCTGGATTGCACGCTATGTTGATCATGGGTGTCAAAGGTATCAAGATATTTGGTGACTCACAATTAGTAATTAAACAAATCAATGCCATGCATCAAGCAATGCATGACAAATTATCCAAATAAAAGAATCTTATCATGCAATTTTTAGCAAAGTTTGAGACATTTACCATTGATAACATCCCACAAAATATAATTGTATTGCAGATGCAATGG
The DNA here is from genome assembly GCA_007258455.2 of Sequoia sempervirens. Taxonomy (NCBI): domain Eukaryota; kingdom Viridiplantae; phylum Streptophyta; class Pinopsida; order Cupressales; family Cupressaceae; genus Sequoia; species Sequoia sempervirens. The sequence goes on along the minus strand of VDFB02281492.1, from coordinate 431,320,289 downwards.
AAAGTGCAACCTCTCTTATATCACCTCAAGATCCTTTAAAATATTTTACATTCACTATACAACCAATCATGAAACCTTCGAGTGATGAAAAAATAGGAGAAGTTTTAAGGAAAATTGAGAAAAAATCAAGTGAATGGTATGAAACAATACTCAACTAATTGAAAAGCAGTACCTTTCCTGAACTAACAACTAAAAAAGTTTGTGCTCATTTCAAAAGCTTGCATCTAAATATATAATTCTTGTTGATGTGTTGTATTGAAGGTGATTCTATGCTCTCTTACTTAGATGCTTAAAAATATATGAGATACCTATAACACTTCACCAAGACCATGATGGTGCTTGGGGTGGACATTTTAGAGGACAAACATTGGTTCAAACACTTATATGTATTGGGTACTATTGGTGAAACATGGAACGTGATTATTTTGATTATGTTTGAAAATTTCATAAATGTCAGGAACATAGATATTTGAATCATGCTCCTGCTATTGAAATTCAAACTCAAGTTTTGATATGGCCCTTTGCGGTTTTGGGATTAGACATTAGGGTATGTGTAGGATCATGATGAGCTAAAAAGTGGCAATACGATGGGTATTTGTAGGGTATGTGGCTGATAAAAAAAAAATTAATTGAAAATTGATGAAATGAAAAGGGTTTTTAAAGGAGATTCTCAACTTTCCACCAATATAAATTATGATTTAATTTGAATTTAATAAATAATTATTATTCATTTTCCATTTGAATTATGACTAAAGTGTAGATTTATAGGTTGATTGAAAAACATATATAGGTTTTAAATGGTATCATATTTTTTGAATCCAAAACATGCATCACATTCTATGCTTCACATACTATAGGATTAAAAAAAGAAAAATTGAATTTTATGAAGTTTTGACCAAGTTAAGGTGGTCAAACATACAAGTAATTATATTTTTTAAAATTTGTAATAAAGAAGTCATAATTAATTATTTACTTGGAAAAAAATTACAAAAAAGTATGCATCACATTCGGACATGAGTCCTCTACTTTGTATAAAATCTAATAAAAAAATATTATCATTTTATTGTGGTTAGGGTGGTCAGAAACACATCTACTTCTTAATTTTTTCCTTGAAATTTAAGTACTACTGCATTGAAATTTCAAATTTTCACCAAATAGATTTTTTTAAAAATAAACCTAGTAGTTTAGAAACTACATTCAATGTTTTATAGATTCTATTCTTACATATAATTTTTGAAATAATATAGATAACTTATTCAAATTTTTACGTCAAGTTGCCTAACTCTGATTTTTCTGAATTTTTTCCCACTTAAGGGCCTATTTTTTCCATGATGATCCTGCACATACCCATTATAGGAAAAATATCGCCCCTTCTTCCTCTAGACATACCTTTATCATCACTACAACTAATTACTTCACAAAATGGCTAGAGGTCATTCCTCTTCGATCTAGAATAGCTAAGGTTATATGTTGTTTCATCCTAGAACACATTATTGCTCATTTTGCACTCCCTTCCACATTAGTATCTGATAATGGTAGACCATTTAATAATAATAATGTGAAGAAATTATTTGAGACCTTTAATATCCAACATTTTTTTTGACACCTTATTACCCGCAATCTAATGGTCAAGATCAATCAACTAATAAACTCTTTGATAAAATTATGAAGAAAAATGTTAATAAACATCATAGGGATTGGCACAGACATTTGTACTATGCGCTTTGGGTTTATCACACAAGTATTTGATCTTCCATAAGGACCACACATTACAATCTTTTCTATAGCGGTGAAGTAATAATGCCCATTGAGTTAGAGATTCCGATGCTAAGAAATGATCTCCAAGAACTTATTGATGATAGACATTATAAAGAGAAATGATTACACCAACTTTAGATGCTTGATGAAGAGTGCATTTACACTCTTGAACATCTTCAAGCTTATTGCAAAAGGAAGCAACACTATTACAATCTCAATGTTATCCCTCATACATTCAACAAAGGAGATTTAGTCCTATTTGAAAATCAATGCAACATCAATGATGACCCAAATGAAAGAGTGAAACTTCGTCCTAATTCGTTAGGACCATTCATAATCAACAAAAACTTTGGGTTTGGTGTGTATGTCTTAACAAAGCTTGATGGAACACCTCTTAAGGAACCTATTAATGTCACACATCTGTGTCGGTATTATGTCTAATTCCCTTGAATAGTATGAATGATAAAGCAGTGTCATTAAAGCTATTGGGTCATATCCTATATGATTTAGCATTGATTCATTATAGAGAAACAATTATGTGTATGTCTTGATCACTAAAGTGATTATTTAATTTATTGTTATAATTCCTTTAGTTTTCATACTATTCAAATTCATCTTGTGTGTTATGATAAGTTAGTTCATTGATACATTTAACTTAGCATAACATACTTAATCATCATGTCATATCTAAAAGAAACTATAATAATTTTTAATTAGATCACATAAGCTTTCTTAAATCATGAAAATATTAATTAAGTAATTTTACAAAGGTTATTTAATTATTCACATTTCCATTTAACATTCCACACCTAAAGACAAGTAATAAAACATGAAATTCTCATATATATATATATGAAAAAAAATTTATACATGTCATTAATATATACAATATCACTAAGGTATCTGGGTACCAGACCCCTTGGGATCTGGTACTCATGTTGATCTGGTAGCAAGATGTTAGGAGATGGTCGTGTGTGATCATGATCATGATCAACTGAATCTAAGTGCAAACTTTAAGCCCTGTATCCCTCCAAGGGTCTCTCGATGCTCCCCTGCTATCTGATCTCTATCCACCTATAGTCAAGCTACCTTTTCCTCTAGTCTCAACCTCTTCTAGGGTTTGAGATGATTGTTCCTCTACTATAGTCTTAGCTCTGTGGAATCATCTCCTCAAACTCTCATATGCTTCTTGTAATCTCGGGAATGGCTTGAGTGAATTTGAGTCCTCATCCACAATGGGTGGGGCCACATAATATGATTTCATGTCCTCCTCATTGATAGATGCCAACACTATCTTTGCAGTTGCTTGATGGTAGAGATCCCATCAATCTCTTGTAGTTCTTGCAAGGTAGAAACAATACATAGTAAGTGCACATCATGATATATATATACATATACATGTATATATATAACAATACCAAAAATCACAAAGCGCGTGTATAAATACAATATCATCACCTATATCTCTGGTAGGCTGAGAAATATCAACCTTTTACTATGCAAGGGTCATGAAATATGTGCTAGTCTCCCCATGACTATGGGTACTAATTCTTGTTACAACTATTGTTCGTAATATAGTAATACAAATGGGTGAGGGCTCTCTTGAGTTGTGTCGATCTTAGCTACTACCTAATCATTGTCCCTCGAAAGTAGCTCCTCCTCCTTTTCCTCCTAGTACTCCTCATCCTCATCCTCCTCTCTATCCTAGCCATCATATTCAGGATATGCATCCTCCTCATACTCCTCATCAATGACATCAGTAAATATGTCTGCAGCTTTATATTATGTCTCCTTAGCCTTGTCCTCTCTATCATTTCCCCCATTTGGTAATGGTCTTGCATCTCCTACAAGCTCATCAATTAGATATACAAGACTTGGTCATGATACTGTCCACCACTCCTCATAATCCCATGTGGCACTGACGTCATCCATTCTAGAGACTAGAGGTTGATCGCGATTCTAGTACTTAGAGTTTCTCTCAACAACATGGTCTAAATTGAGCCATACTATATCACCTAGTCTCTAGGCACTCTGCACCGACCTCCTAGAAAGGGTTTGTGCCCTAGGTGGCCTCTAAATCTACCCAATCTATCAGATGACTCTATAAGAGTAGAAGGGATGTACTATCAGTGAACCAAAACTCTATCTAACTGTAGCCTCTTGAACTACCTCATGTGAATTGGCCACTAAAGTTTCAATTGATAAGGTCTCCACAAGATCTCGTCTTCCTCCAGTCGATCAAATCTCACTCTCCAAAAAGTGGACATCAATAATTCATTTGTCATGCTCAAATCCTATTAAAAGATAATAACAATAGGCAACCTCATGCATCATAGACTATTGGATGAAATATATTGTGTCAATATAGAGGGATTTTTTTCTTGTTTCCTTCAAATATAATGTTTTAGACAAGAATAGTAATTAGAAGAGCATAAAAAAAAAAAAAATTACTATATGGTTTTAAATAGCATGCAGCTCCCCATACTCAAAGTATAAAACATGTCATCTTACTACTATACCATACTCTACCATCTATAAATTATTATCACTAAATCTTTTCAAAGAACTATTGAACAATATTTGATGAAGGGAGTTGGAAATATACATGTTCATGAGTGCAAAAAAGTAATGGCTATGAGAAAAAAAAGAACTATTATGAGCAGATAAAATGAAGATACTAGTGATGAATTCAGTGAAGGAACTTCCCTTGACTGTGCAAAATACCAAAATCATTGTGAATGTTCATCAATATAAAAGGAATAGTTCTCTTAAATATTTTCATAGGGATAGAGGACCTATCTACCCCATGGTGAGTGCCATTATGTGAACCCCAAATTTGCATTACTTCAATCAATGACTAAAATTTTCCTAGTTAGTCAATTTCAAATAAGCAAACCCAAAATTCCCTATAAAATTCATTTGAACACAAGAATAATGGAAATGAAGCAAAAAGCAAGAAAAACACAATGAAATATTATTCTAATGACCAAACGAGCATTCTATAGGGGGATTGGTGCTTCTTTGTTGTCGAAAGAAGCCCTTTCCAAATCCCTTGATAAGTTCTTGATGATGGAGATGTGTGATTCTTGACTATAGTGCAAATACTCAAATTGTGGATGATCAAATGCAAAGGATGAGATCTCTATTTATAAGAGAGAATGCTGGAGAGACATGTAAAATATGTAAATGTGGGACAAAGATTTAACCAATAGGAAGGATCCAGTTGTCACCATGTGAATGGGCCAAGGGTGTGAAAGTTTTGGTGAATGTGTCAATAAATGGCATTAGGTGGCCTTTTCAAATTTCAAATTTGGATTTTTGGAGGGAGAAGGGGTCTTAAATGCCTAGTGGGGGACATGTAAGAGGAGAATTAATGCTATGTTGGAATGACTCATCTCACTTGGAGGGAGATTTGAAATGGAGGAATATTCCCCAAAGATGCCTTGTTGAGGGAAAATGAAGATTTAATAAATGAATTAAATGATTTATTTGTGTAAGTGGGAAAAGCTAGAGGATGGGACTTGCATTAGATTTAACCTTAATCATGATTTGATTAACTTAAGTGAGGATTAGGTGATTTGACTTTTTGACTTAGATTTATGGATTAAAATAAATCAAAAGGAGATGAAAGGTGATAAAGATTTTATTTATTTAATCAAAGAGGATGATGTTATTACTAAAAAAATGAATTTATTTAATTTAAATGGAAGACTTTAGAGATTGAATTTAATGATCTTGATTTATTTGATGAATGGATGAATATAAATTAGTTAAATGCATGATACTAATTTTGCATGTCTACATTTTTCCCCTCTTTGAAGGAATGCACTTGTTGCATTGATTCAAAGAATAAACTTGTCATGGTCAAATTTCAATTCTTTTTTTGATTTTTCAGATGCCCCAATGGAAAGAAGTATATTGGTACATTTTTGCCTCGAGAGATCGAGCGAAAAGGTCAATTTGAAGGTTGATCTCATGACAGAGAGGTTCAAGATGGACATATGGATGGTTATGAAAATGATAATGCAATGCATGTGAGATGAATGAGATGGATGATGTGATACGCTATGATTATGAGATTCATGTATGCTAATTATTTGTGGATGTAGGATGGATGCATTGGCTAGCTCGATATGATGTTGGCATGGAAAAGAAGAAATGAGACCATGAAAAGTAGATTCAACAAGCGAACTTTATTAGAGATGATGATGAGAGATGGATGATTTTCTTATCAAGAATTGGGACTTTAAAAGGGATACTTACCTTATGTTTGATAACACACATAAGCTCAATGCATCAAGGTATAAAGAGCCAGGATGGCATTGTACCTAGTTCAATGGACTTTGACTTGACAAATAGATAGAAGTATTCATGTTCACAATTGACATATGGAAACCTTGGTAGGATGCACTGAATAAAGCAAGTATTCACCAAGTTATATTACAAGATAATCCAACAACCGCAATAGACAAAAATATAATGATCGATGCCCCCATTCCTTTCTCTCTAGATTGCTTTGTTTAGACATCATAGAGAGGTCATTGGAATGAGTGCAATAAAATAAGTCAAAAAGAAAAGATCAAGCACACAAACAAGTGAATGTTCTTGATACCTCTAGCCAAAGGGAATTTTTTTTTTAGGATAAGAACCGAAACAATGTCCAATAGATAATGCCCATCATAGGAAGGATACATCCTAGGACATGTTAGTGGATGGCAGCAAGACGTTTTGTTTATCCAAAGTGTTTTACCAAAATATAATTCCCATTGTAGGAAGGATGCATCCTAGGACATGTTAGTGGATGGTGGAAAGTCGATTGGTTGTTCAAAGGGTTATTGATATAAGGTTGATTGACATGTTTGCAAATGATCAAGAGTTTGATTTTGCATTTAAAATTTTTGTTGTTTCAATTTTGATTTTGCATTTGAAGTTTGGTTTTCCTCATTGTTGTGCATGTTTATGCTTGTATTTCCAAAGGATGAAGGTGATGATTTGTTTATTATGAGTGATGTTTATTTCTGGTGAAAGTGAGATGAGACAGATGGAATTTTTTTTTCAAATATTTCAATTTTTTCAATGTTTTTTTTTAAATGTTTTAAGGATGTTTTTGGTATTTTTGGGTTATTTGAATGTTTTTGTATTTTATGAGATTTTATAAATATTTTTGGATTTTTTTGTCTCTGAGGCTAATCAAATATTAGCCTTGCCTATGTTTAAGCTCAGAACCAACATAGTTCACATTCCATGTTTTTGACTTTTTCTATTTTTATGATTTTTTTGGATTTTGATATGATTTGAATATTTTTAGAATTTTGCATGATTTTGACAATTTTGGATATGTGTAATGATGATGAAGATTCACAACAATGCAAGGATAGTGTTAAGTAACATGAGGACTAGGAAGGATATCCTAAGATGATGATGGATTGGATGGATTTGATTAATCAAGATTTTGAAGCTTGGTTTGGAACAATAGTGGGTTTGAATGATTAGATGTGAGGTTGAAGTGCTAATTAGATGCAATTGATATTGATTATTTGGATTGATGTTCAATGGAAGATGAAGCTTGATAAGGAATTTATTCTCGTCAAAATATTCCATGGGCTACTAATTTAGATTTTGGCTCACAATTGCTTGACCAATTTGATTTCACATTTTTCCAACGTTCAGATCACCACATAAGTTGGAGGATATAGATAAAGATTTATTCTCAAAGTGAGATGTATATATCTACCCCCAATGTCTACAAATGTACTAAATTCCATGGGTGGATGCTTGGATGGGTGCATGGATTGAGAGATATGGATTATCTTGCACCAAGATAAGGTGTTTGGATAAAGAAAGCTCATTTGGATAGTGCTTCATTACTCTGATGATGTTGGGTAGGATAAGATCAATGAAAATGACCCATGTCAAAATGTTTACCATAAGTGCAAAGTGTGCACCAAAATTTATCAAGATCAAGATAAGGTGGAAGATAGATGTAGATGGGTAAAAATAGATTGGATAAATGGTTCATGGATGCATGGATTTATTATGGATGAGATGGATGGGATGCTAGATTTATTATGGATGGGATGAGATGCTTCCACTTGAATTAGCGCACATAGACGCTCGATTCTACACATAACACCTATTTTCCAGGTTTTCATCATGGTACCTATCCAAAGTGCCACCATAGTGGTTTTCACTAGAGGACATTTTTTGTCTTTACTGTTTTTAATCCTTTTTCTAATTGTTTTTGGATTTTCATACTTTTTTTAATTTTTTTTGGTTTTTTTGAAAGATTTTAAGCTCATTCTAAACTACCTGGTGCTATCGATGTAGGTGCTTCTAACATAATGTGCCATCGATATCCTGCTTGAAGAAGATACTTTTCCAAGATATGTGCACTTGAATAGAACTTTTGAGATTCCTAATCGGCTTTGTTGATACCAGAGTTAACATTATCCTTGTGCATACATTGCAATAGAATGCTTTATGAATCCTTATGATCAAGGGTTATTTCCAATACCTGGTCAATATGAGAATTGGATATCATATGTGGAGGTGTGGATCGAGTGTGTTTAGGGATAAAAGATGGATTGGTTGATAGTTTGGAACCTTTGACTCTCCAAACTTGGGAAGATGAGCAATGATGGTGGATACAGAAGTGTATGTGGAATTAGGACCAACTACTTGATATACTTTGTATGTTACTTGAGAAGCCTTCTTTTACTTTTGTGGACATCTTTGATGGATACTTTTCCCTTTTTTAATTTTCCCCATAGTTTCTTTGACTGATGGAGTTTGATAGGGATAATTTTTCTTTTTACTTTTTGTTATCCATGTGTATTTTATTTTTTTGATATGATTCTTAGCCTCTTTGATGTTCTTTGTACTTTGATTCAAATATTTCTTTTGATGTTGGTCCCAATTCATGGATGGGGTGATGGGTGGATGAAGATTCATGATGTGGTTGGTTTTAGTATTGGCATTAGTTTCATCATAAGGATTCTTCATGCTCCCTATGTTGATTTTTTCTTAAGACATAATTTCCCCCAGTATGGTGGTAGTAGAACCTTTATTCCTTGATTCTGATTTTTTTGAGATGTCTTGTTCAGTAAGCATGCTTTGATAAATGACCACTATAGATGACGTGATTTCAATTTTTTGTTCTGCTAACTCCGAAATGTCCTATTCTGTCTGACCTATTTCCTCGAGTGGATAATGTTGGGTATCTTCATCCATGATGTTCTTAGTCTAAATTTGTGATATATCTGATCTTGATGTTGACAACTTAGTTTGACTATAGGAATCAATAATCTGCTCTTTTTGTGTCATAATGTCAAGAGTAAAGGAATCTTGAATTTAAATGAATATCATCTATGTGTCCATCAATATAAAGCATCTCATGGGTAGATGGAGGAGTATGTGCTATGTGGATATGATCATCTTGTATAGATAGGAGAGTTTCCATTAGATCATTATAGTATTTTGGAGATACAAATTCTTGATCTTGATTAATTTTTGAATTGCTTTTTACATGCTTTGGATCAAATTCTTGACATGGGTCAGTTTCAAAGGATGGATTTCTTAGAAAGGGTTCTTGAATGTCATCATTAGTTGTGAGAAGTGGCTCAATATACTCTTGATCTTTGAGTGGAATTGGATCAAGTGTCGAGTTGAGAATTCCTTCAGTATCTGTAATCATGAGGTCAAAGGGGATTAACATGTCTTGGAAAGGACCATTGCTAGACCTTGGTGAAAGATTTTGATCATGCTTTGGAATAAATTCTTAATATATGTCCTCTAACTCATAAGGTGATGAGAGACATTTTCAATATGATCATTGGTTGATGGATCGTAGATTATGTCAATGGGATCAAATAGTTCTAACACTCCTTGAAATAGATCACTAAAAAGTGGCTCTTAATGTATGGTGAGTTGATCATCAGATGGGGTAGAAACATCTTTAATGAGCTCATTAATGGAGAAATATTGAGCATTGTTCTCGACAATTGTGGTGGGGAGATTTTCAATGTCTTCAACCATAGGGTCAAGTGATTTTGACATTTCTTCAATTGGATTATTGGTGGGTATTGTTGGTGGATTTTGATCATGATTGAAAAGTGACTCTTGATATATGTTGATTTTATTTTTGGATGAGATAAAAACATCTTCAATGTGCTCGTTGATGGATAGATATTGATCCTTGTTCTTAATAATTGTCATGGGGAGATTGTCAATGCTATCACTAATGTTTAAATCTTCATAATTTTCCCCACTAGTGATTATCTTTTGATCAATAAGGTCTTGGATGATATTTTTGAGTCAAATACAATTTGATGTTGTGTGTCCCTTTGTTTTGTGAAAATCACAATAGTGCTTCTTGTTATACCCTGTTGGTTTAACTAGGGGTTCTTGATTGTTCCCATAGATGGGGAGCTTGATGAGATTTTCTTGTACCAATTGTTGTAGGATTGATTCGATTGGTTCCCAAGTGGTGTGTGCATTTATTTGTTACCTTGTGAGATTTGTACTTTAAATTAACCTTTTTGTGATTGATTTTGGAGATGTGGTGATTAATCTTTGAGATGTGGAGGTTGGATTTGTTGATGTGGTCAATCTTGATATCTAACTTTTTGACATTAGAGATATTGTTCTTGATGTGGTTGAAGACACAACTCAAAACTTTGATGACATGGTTCAATCAAAGGAAGAGCTTATTGATTTTGGAGTGAATATGTCTCTTGGCTCAGTAACTCAATTAGTTTGGCAAGTGAAGCAAGTTGATATAGCAAATTTTCATCTTGATTTTGATTTTGACTCCCTTGATATGGTTGATTTGGCTTTTGTTCAAGTAGATTTTGAATGTACGCTTGTGGTGTTTGCATGGGATCATGGAAACATTAATTTTGTACAATTTTATGGTTGGGGCTGATGTTTATATTTTGCATGATAGGTTGGAATTGAACATTTTTGGGTGTGGGAATCATATTTCCTTTTTTTTGCATTGTGTTACCTTCACTTGGATTGATACATGGAGTCATTATCATCTTGTTTGGACTTTGAAAAACATTTATATGATTTGTGAACATATCTATCCCAAATTTTTCCAAGTGTGGATTTGAAATTTTCATGGTCTATAAACTTGTACTTGATATATTCGCATTTGGCATGCGTGGATTTGGTGGGATAATGTTGTTCATTTGTGGAAGACTCATGCATTTGGTGTTTGGTTGATAGATTTATAGGTTTGAACTTGGATTTAAATCTATCATAGGGAAGGGTGTTCCAAAATTTAGATTGGGTATACTCACATTTTTTGTATCATTAAGGTTTGTAGGAGATAATGATCGCATGTACGGATTGTATAAATGTGAGTTGTGATAATCAATTGGCATTGTAAGGCTTTGAAATTTTGGTTGGTTTAGATCACTCATGATGTATGGATTAAGTTTATATACCATGTTATTATTTTGTTTTGACCTTGTTGCAAAAGTGAACCTCTAAGGTGTTTAGGACCAATGATAAGATGATGGATGAAAGGGGTGGGTGATATGGGTGTTGAATCATATAGAACTTTAGTGGAATACTAGACTTAGGGTTTGATTTGGATAATGAACTTGTAAACCCTAATATGTTAGATGTTATCTTAGGATGCACTTGTTCAAATAAGTGATAATTTAACTAAGTGTGTGAGCAAGGATTCATCCACACATACCTAACTAAACAAATGGTTTTGATTTGGTTTAATGATGCACCCAAGTCTAGAATATTGATGTTTCCAAAGCTCTAAAGTTGTTTGTGATATGAGATGATAAAGGTTTGGATGGGTGAAGTGTCTGATTTTGATCCTAAACAAACCAAAGAAGGACTTGTTTACAAGACCAAGATAGTGAAGAACGTGTTTTTCTCTACAAGTAGTTCAAAACCAAAAGAACAATGTTTGCATGAAAACCATATGACCAAAAGATGACAATCAAATGTGTGGGGTTTAGTTGATTTAAATTTTCTTAACGAGTTCTTTTAATCACAAACACTTTCTTCATTAGCTTTTGAAACTAGATGTCCAATGTCCTAATTCTCTTTCTTCCCACAAAGTCCATTATGTGGAAATATAGAAAAATCAAGGAAAAAGTTACCTAATGTTGACCTTAGTAGGAGAAAATTGAGATGAAATGCAAATGCTTAGAAGCCTTTATTGATGAGAATTCAAAGGGCAAGCAATAGCATTTGAATTCATTTAAGGATATTTTCTTCTCCTAAAGGGTTTGATATTTTATGCTCATGTTGATTTTTTTTTTCCAATGTTTTCAATCAAGCAATTTGTTTTGATTTGCAAGAACAAGCACAATCCTATGGATATGAAAGCCTATATTTGTTGAGTCCCAACTTTGACAAGTCTAGCTACGCTTATTTTTAGTGAATGGTTAGATGCTTGACCCCAGTAGCTCCCCTCCACGATACTAACTTATATGGGCCAACCAAGCATCAGTACCTATGAAACTCCCATGACATACTTTCTATTTATACTAAAACTCATAAAAGTGTGAGGCGGCTTCATAATGACCATGCTTGCACCAACAAATAGATAGGGATTTTTTCCTTTCTACAACAAGGGTTGTAATTCAGACTTTCCATTTGTAGGATTTGACCCATCAAGGTCAAAGACCATTGTTGCACTTGTTGTTGGATCCAACTGCATGATACTAGCCTTTGTTCTAGTACCCACTTTTATATCCCGACTGGAAATGCACTTGGCTTTAGTATGTTACTAGTTGAGTCATTCCCCTGGGTGAGTACTTTTTCCCACAAGGCAGGCCCTCTAAGATAAACAAAAGCAAGCAAACATATTCTTAGTTCAATCAACCTTCATTTAGAAACAAATGGAGAACACAAATCATATGTTCCACTCACACTCGCAAGTTGTGTTCAATTTTAATCCAAAAAAGTGAAATATGGAGGCAATTACTTATACAACTTAATGTCGCCAAAAGCCTTTTGATTCTCAAGATCATTGTGAGGCATCAGAGAAGTGCATACATCTTTTGTTGATATTACTTTGTGTAAGTAATTATGAAGCAATGAAAAAACTTGTTTATTTTAAGTCCACAGATCTATGATTTTTTTCTTTTTAGTACACCAAAACAAAGTGTGGAATTTTCCTTGTTTGATTATTAGCCTCAAACAAAATATAGTGGATTTTTCCTAAGATTAACTTTAAGCGCTTTGTTGTGAAAATTGAGATGTTCTTTTTAGAGCTACAAAAGATATGAGTTGATTTAAAACAAAAAATTAAAGCGTAGAATGAAATCCTTAAGCATTTAAAAAAACTTTGTTAACTTCAAGTGTTAATGCTCAATTTTTTTCAACTCCAAGATTAGTTCAAGATCTTTTTTTATGCTCAAATGTTACAAGTCCTTTGCGTGAACAAAATTCTCTTTCTTTGTTTTCCTTTTCCTACAAACAAAGTAAGATCTGAGATTTAATTCCTTTCCTTTGTTATGCAAAGTATTTGTAAAAACAAATAATGTCTAGAGTACTTTAAAATATCAATTTTTTAAAAAGCATGGTAACACTAATTACTAGTCAACTCTTTTAAAGTAGCTATTTGATTAAGTATATCATTCTAATTAATTAAGTATACCATTCTTAATTAATTAATTAAGTAGCTACTTTTGTGCAAGGTATGAAGAGTAATTTCAATTTCACATAAACAAGACAAGAATCCATGCTTTTTGAGAAATTTCTCTTGATATTTTCATGGCGCCCAATTGTAAAAAGGATGCGTAGGCCTAAGGTTTGATCATATTCTGAAACAAATCCATACTTGCAGCTTCCCCAACTTCAAGCATGCTCTTCAAATAATCAATGAGGTAATCAAATTCTTCTAGATACCCACAAGCTTAGCACAAAGGGAAAGGTACACACATTTGCAACACTTAAGAATTTGTAAAAGAAAATCTCACATCCAAAGGTGGAGATAATGAATCATCCCTTAAGAGGCAGACTGTTTTAAATACGCCTACTGATCGTAGCAGAGTAAAATCATTCTTTGAGATGAGAATAGGCCTCTTTGCATTGATGGAGACACAACATTGATGGCTATTGACGGTTTGGTCTCATCAAGATCATCTAAAGGTTATATCTGACATGGCTGCATACTCTCATCTATTGTAGACATAGGTTCCAACCTAGCATTCAAAAAGTAAACAAAAAGAGAAAGCAAGTCAGCTCATATTGACACAATAAAGATACCCATCAGGTTGCATTTACTATTGACAAATGTTAGAGATTTGATTTCACTGATCATTGATGGCTACGCCAGACATCACATTCCTGTAAGACAAGAATAAAGATAGTAGAAACAAAGACCATGCATTGCAATCTATGCATTAATTGATATGAAAAGATTTCATTGCAACTTCTAATCACTAGAAATCAGATTTTAACATTAATTAAAACAATATTTGTAGGGAACCCAACTGGTAAAAGAACTTGATGTACAATATAAAACAACATTGCACTAGGTCACTCTAGTGAAGGATCCAAAGCTAGCTCTTGCCAAATGCAAAGCAATTTTAGAGAATATAAGTGCTCTTGAGAAGTCATGTATGTTGTGGGCCTCTGCAACAAGCATTGGTACTACAGACGGGATGGAAAATGTGCATGATGATGTCAAAACCTATCTTCTAAGTCAAAAGAAATATTACATAGAAAATTTATTAAGAGAAACTGTTGTTTAATAACTATCTTGAAATAGCATGGGAGCTTTAAGTAGAGGCGCTAACATGCAAGACATTCTTGATCCCGGTTGGAGAAAAAATGTTGAAGTCATCACATGAGTCCATTAAGAATGGTATTTGTGATCAAGGCCTAATCTTATTTTATTTGAAATGCTTGTTACTCTTTCTAAAACATTTTATTCATAGCTGTGATTGGGAGAGAGCTCGCAACAGAGAAGATGCAAGCCTTTCTAGTATTGAAAAAGATTGCTTTAAAGAGAAAATGAAGATCCATTTGTTAAGGTTAAATATCAGGTAGAGTACATAGATTAAGCCTTTCTAGTTATGATCATTCGGTAAGTAATCAGAAAAGATAGTTAATGAGGTAAGAGAAACAAACACTTGAGTGAGATTGAGAAGGCACAACATGTCTATAGCGTAGATTACAAAAGAGAAAGGCTGACCATAACCAAAACACATAATGATGTCACTGCAAAAAATCATGCCACTAATCTCAACACAAGCCGTAGGTTCCAAAATATTTATTCTAATTAAAGAATGTCCTTTGATCAATCCAATCAATTTTCCATATCACTTAAAAAAACAATTCATGGGCCGATATTCTAGATATATTGTGACTATTGATCAATAAAGATGCAATGTATCCTGGGAAGTGAAATCTCCGCATAGCAATAAAAAAAACCACGAACAAGAGAATCACTAGCTTGTAGATAAGGAAACAAGTAAACAAAAAATGTAAATTATCTATCTAAACACAATGACCATTCCAAAAGAACAAAAAGCCTCATGATTCTTGAACAACATGTTAACATCATTTACTCCTCATAAATAAAGGCATTTTAGCAATAAAAGATATAGACAGGTGAACTTCTCTCTATGTACCAACGCTAAACAATCTATTCACGACTATAAATTAAGAGATATTTTCTAAATATAACTTTCATATAGTTCGCTAGAACTTCAAATGGAACTTTGTATGAAATAGGGAATAAATGCTTTTAGATATTTTCAAGCCAATGCAATTTAATATAGTAAAATGATGGGCTATTACAATAATGAATAAAAAGCTATATAATGTAGTATTTAATGATGAACAACAACGAGCTTAACCTACCACTTGTTATACCTGTCAATAGAAAATGACAAAATCAAAGCATCATTGCTAACTTGGTAATGTTAGAACCCAAAGGTCGATAAAGATCACAACATCATTATCCAAGCAAAGATCATATTTTGCTAAAAAGTGGACATAAAAAATTCCTTTGTCATGCTCAAATGCTATTAAAAGATAATAACAATAGGCAGCATCATGCATCATAGACTATTGGATGAAATATATTGTGTCAAGATAGATGGATTTTTTTTTTCTTTGTTTCCTTCAAATATACTGTTTTAGACAAGAATAATAATTAGAGGAGCATAAAAAAAATTCCATTACTATGCAGTTTTAAACAACATGGGGCTGCCCATACTCAAAGTATAAAACATGTCATCTTACTGCTATACCATACTCTACCATCAATAAATTATTATCACTAAATATTTTCAAAGAACTATTGAACGATATTTAATAAAGGGAGTTAGAAATATACATGATCATGAGTGAAAAAAGGTAATGATTATGAAAAAAATAGGAACTGTTATGAGCAGATAGTACATAGATACCAATGATGAATTCAGTGAAGGAACTTCCCTTGACTATGTAGAATACCAGAATTGTTGTGAATGTTCATTAGTACAAAAGGAATAGTTCTCTTAAATATTTTCATAGGGATAGAGGAACTATCTACCCCACAGTGGGCACCATTATGTGAACCCCAAATTTGCATTACTTCAATCAATGGCCACAATTAGCCTAGTTATTCAATTTAAAATAAGCAAACCTAAGATTCCCTATAAAATTCATTTGAACACAAGAAAAATGGAAAAGAAGTAAAAAGCAAGAAAAACACAATGAAATATTATTCTAATGACCAAACCAACATTGTATAGGGGGATTGATGCTTCTTTGATGTGGAAAGAAGCCCTTTACCAATCCCTTGATAAGTTCTTGATGATGGAGATGTGTGATTCTTGACTATAGTGCAAATATTCAAATTGTGGATGATCAAATTCAAAGGATGAGCTCTCTATTTATAAGAGAGAATGATGGAGAGACATGAAAAATGGGTGAATGTGGGACAAAGATTCAACCAATAGGAAGGAGCCACTTGTCACCATGTGAATGGGCCAAGGGTGTGCAAGTTTTGGTGATTGTGTCAATAAATTACATTATGTGGCCTTTTCAAATTTGGCTTGTTGGAGGGAGAAGAAGGGGCCTTAAATGCCTAGTGGGGGACATGTAAGAGGAGAATTAATGCTATGTTGGAAGGACTCATCTCACTTGGGGGGAGATTTGAAATGGAGGAATATTCCCTAAAGAAGCCTTCTTGAGGGAAAATGAAGATTTAATAAATGGATTAAATAATTTATTTGTGCAAGTAGGAAAAGCTAGATGGAACTTTCATTAGATTTAACCTTAATCATGATTTGATTAACTTAAGTGAGGATTACTTGATTTGACTTTTTGACTTAGATTTATGGATTAAAATAAATCAAAAGGAGACGAAAAGTGATAAATATTTGATTAAACAAATATTTTATTTATTTAATCAAAGAGGATGATGTTAGTACTAAACATGAATTTATTTAATTTTAATGGAGGACTTTAGAGATCAAATTAATGAACTTGATTTATTTGATGAAAGGATGAATATGAATTAGTTAAATGCATGATGCTAATTTTGCATGTCTACAAGAAATATGGAGGGAAAGGAGATCCTTCTAACCATGTTTCTGCTTACACCACCTTATGCAATGATTTTATCCTTGAAGATAAGCTCTTGGCTAATATTTTCCCTAGATCCTTGAAAGATACCACTTTAGAATGGTTTTCCTTATTAGTAACTAACTCAATTTATTCATTCAATAAATTTTTTGTGGCCTTTATTAACCATTTACAAGTGCACATGACTCCTAATATGACATTAGCTTATTTGATGATATGTAAGCAAAAGGATAATGAAAAAGTTACTCACTTCATTTCATGCTACCAATCACTTTATTTCCAAATGGACGTAAAGATTCTTTATCCTCACCTTCAATGGATGCCCATTGATAACTTACAAAATAAAGTACAAGATATGCTTGGAATGATGAAGTTTCCTTCATTCCTACACTTATGTACTACCCTTTGTGATTAGCAAAACTCAATTAGTAGTCATGAAACAAAACCCGCATCTAGTCAACCTGAAAAGTCTGAATCCTTAAATCAAAACAATTACCAACCTTTTAGAAAATGGAATAAAGGCTTCGTTCAACTAAATACCCATCAACTAACCCAAAATGTTGATACCAAATTGGTTTCTATAAAGAATACAACTCATTTCATATTTGTAGATCCATCTAGACAATTTACTCCCTTACTCAATACCCTCTATAACATGTTAATGTTACAACTTCTAGAACTGAAAAAATTATCTTCTTACCTCCCATAATAAATCTTGATCCTACTAATCCATTTCCCTCAAATTTTAGATCTAATTCCTATTTCAATTATCACTGAAAAAATGGACACCTTATGGAACAATGTAAGCATCTTAAACATCTTGTGTAAGACCTAATTGATTCTATTTGACTTCAAATTGAAGGTATTAATGATCAAGGAAATAAGGTTGTTGCCCCTCCCAAAAAATGCTTACAAATATTTACCAAACCCATTCAAATTATAATATTTCACTTATAAAAGCTAGTGAAACTAAGAAGAATGATGTAATGAATATTGACATGGATGATAACAATATGTATAATATTGAAAAAAGTCTTATGGATACTGATAAACAAAGTCTTATGAATGATATTGTTGGATTGATTGAAATTCTACATCATAAGGGCTGAACGAAAAAGCCTCTTGACATTGCTTTATCATATAAAGAAATAATTAGAAACACACTTGATGGTCCTCTTTACATAGTTGACCAAATCATTGATAATCCCTCTAATGGGATATTAATTGATCTCGTATGTGTAGAGAATGTGATCACTAAAGAATTCATGCCTATGCATCAAATTCATCAAGCTACATATGACAAACATAAAGCATGGATAAAACCACATAATTGTTTTTCTTTACCTATAATGGGATCAATCACCCTTCCTTTAAAATTTGGACCAAAACAATGAGATGTCTCATTCTCCATCATCTCGACATCAAATCAATTCCATGTGAAGCTTGGTTACCCATGACTATGCTCCATGGAAGCCATCCCATCAATCGTGCATAAATGGTTAAAGTATCCCTTTGATAATGAAATATTTATTGTGCACCAAAGTGGCTTTAATCATGTGCCTTCGCAAGGGAAATTTTCATTGGATTTATTTTGGCCCAAGCCTATGGAACCTATTAAACCTCATGACTTCTTTTTGAAATCCTATAAAAAGTTTTAGGAAAATGCATAGTAGAACTATCCCTTTGAAACATGCCTCAACCCAAGATTGAGCAAACACCCCTTCCAAATAACCAAGAACAACCCAAGATATATCCTTTTCCTATATCCTACAAATGACCAAGAGACCACCAAAACAATTTTGTTACACCTAAAATAAAATAAATTTACAATTTAGCTAAAGAGAAAGTGCTGGAAAAATTTCCCATGGTTCCTTACGTTCCTCTCCTAACATAAGAAAAGAAACCTATGGTTGATAAACCTACTCCTACACAAACACAACTTGAAAATCATACTAAAATAAATAAAAATACTAGAGAGCGTAGGTGTAGATGTGCTATTTCTCAAAGGTTGAATGAAGAGAACAATAAATAAAATATACATCCAAACTCGATTGAAGCAATACACGAGGAGTATCCCTCTTCGTCACTACAAAAAGATCCTATATCAGAACCACAATAGGGACCAACACCCTGTTTAGACATTATCATTCGACCTCTCACTCTAATTAACTTATATGATGATGATGAGATTGCTAAAATTGATGAAGTGAATAATGAGTTGAATACATTGTTCTCCTATTCTATGAGGGTATGCGCAGGATCATGATGGGCCAAAAAGTGGCAATATGATGGGTATTTGTAGGGTATGTGGTTGATGACATTTTTTTTACCCAAAATTGATGAGTTGAAAGGGTTTTAAAAAGATATTCTCAGCTTTCCACCAATATAAATTAAGCTTTACTTTGAATTTAATAAATCATTATTATTCATTTTCTATTTGAATTACGATTAAAGTGTTGATTGATAGGCTGATTGAAAAACAAGTATAGATTTCAAATGGTATCATAGTTTTTGAATCAAAATTATGCATCACATTCTATGCTTCACATACTATAGGATTAAAAAAAATAAAAAAATGAGTTTCATGAAGTTTTGACTAAGTTAAGGCGGTGAGACATACGGGTTTTTATATTTTTTAAAATTTGTAATAAAAAAATAATAATTATTTACTTGGAAAAAAATTATAAAAAATGTGCATAACATCTAGAAATGATTCATCTACTTATGTCAAAAATATTATAAAAAAATATTATCATTTTATTTTGGGTAGGGTGGTCAGATAGACACCTACTTATTTTTTCCCTAAAATTTAAGTACTACTGCATTGAAATTTCAAATTTTCACAAAATAGTTTTAAAAAAAAAAAAACCTAGTAGTTTAGAAACTAAATTAAATTTTCTATAGATTCTATTCTTACATATTTTTGAAATAATATAGATAACTTATTCAAATTTTTACGTCAAGTTGCCTAACTCCAATTTTTCTGAATTCTTTGCCACTTAAGGGCCTAGTTTTTCCATGATGATCCTACACATACCCATGAACTTAAATGACACTTTTTCAAAGAAGAGTGTTGAAATTGGTGATACCCCTAGTTTGACACTTTTTTTTATACCTTTAGCTAGTTTTTTGCCTTCCACATAAAATGAACAAGATTCAGATGCAGATGACTTGCTATATGTTGACTCACATGTTCCTTACTAGTTTTTCTTTTTCTTTTCTTTTTCATGTTATGTGTGTTATTGAATGTGCATAATGTGATCTCCTTGTACCATTTTGTTTGATGTGTCTCTCTATTTGTGATATTCCTCTATTTGTATCTATATTCTTCTATATGCTATAAATTTTTTCCTTTATCTTTTCTTTGCCTTGTTTTTTCCTTTTGGTGATGATGAAATGTGTCAAGAAATTTAGGTCTCTTCCATGTTGACCCAAAATATTTTCTTTTTTTTTTCTCCCTTTATGTTATTCTTCCTATTCCATGAGTATTTCGGGAATGAAGATAGTTGTGAGCTCTCTAAAAACATTGTAGCAAATGCATGCTGACCCTAAATCCATGGACCCCTTATGTGATTTTGGAATTTCATTTTTTGGGGTAACCCCATTTTAAGATGCGACTTTATTTGGAAACATATGACTTGGCATAGGGCTTTCCAAGTAAGCTCTCATGTCCTATTTATTGTTAGCATTTATCATTTGCTACTTTAAAGTAATTTCTCATAGCATGGTGTTTACTAATTTCTTTAAAGTGGGGGAATACATTGGAATTATTCTTTTACAACTCATTCTTCATTGTGTAGTCTTCTTACTTTATGTGATGCATTATTCTCTTTATGGTGATATTAGGTGTGATGTCTGTCAAAAGCATGATCTCTCTTAGCACATATTCCTCTTTGTGGCTTGACGTGACAAATTGCATCCCCTAAGTTGTGAATCTTCTATTCTTTGAATGGTCCTCTCTTGGAGACATTATGAATGATGTTCCCTAAGTTAAGACTTTACATGAACTAACAAAAACTCATTTGAACATACCTTACACTATTTCTCATTTAGAATAGTTGTTATACGACCACCTTCCATAACACACTTTTCTTTCCAATGGAACCATCCTATTTGTTCATGGGTTTCAAGCATATAAAGTTTTTCTTGCCTTGTGAATCATGTTGTTCAAGTTATGTGGTGCCTTATCAAAGTTATCATGAGGTATAGATTTAGTATGGTTAGTGTATGGGATCTAAAATTAGGTGTGACTTTTACATAGCCACTTGCTTGTCTCTGTGAGTTCATACTACCACATGTGTATGTGTCTCTAGGGGCTCACCTATTGGATGGCATGCTGTTCCACTAGCCCTTGTGAGCATGCATTTGGTTTGCATAGTGGACATCATGTTCCACTTGTAAATTTTATTTGACAAACAATTTATATCTGATCCACATCGTGTTGGAAAAATGGTTGAGTCTTAATCCACCCCTCTTGTTTTTTTTGTTTTTTTCTTTCTTCTTTGTCTTTGGAAATGTATGCTTGTACCTTTTTGTTGATCCTTATACTATTCTCATATGTGTTCTTTTGTGCTTATGTTTTTTTCCATAGGATCTTAATTCTAGGGACTTACACAACCCTCTTGATCATTTTCATCCTATCTCACTAGCATTGGTATACTTGGACCCCTCTTGATGTGAGTTTGTCTACTTTAGAGTGATTTTGAAGAAAGTTCCTCCTCTCACTAAAGTTCGTGCTAAATGTAGTGTATAAAAAATGTATCCCTTTACATTTTCACACTTTTTTGGGCTCTCCTTGGTAAAATTGGGTTTCTTTGTGGCTTATTTGGTCCTATTTTGCACCCACAAGCCTTATTTAATGCATCTTTCCAAGGATTATCCTAACACTTATCTTTATGATGAATCATAATTCATGGTTTTGGGTTATGATTCCTAGATTTAGTGATCCAGGAATCATGCACCACCATTGGTGTATGGGTCCCCCTAGATCTCAGGCCTGATCCTAAATTTTGCATAGAACTTAACACTACTTGAAATTTGTGTCTCAAGCTTAGGCTACTAGGACTCATATTCCCCAACTAGAATATGAGTCTTCTTTTAGCTTGGACCTATTTTGAATTCAATTCTTTACAGAATTTTGTTCTCCTAGATCTGATGTCAGCTTGTAGTGTTATATTTTTTGGAAATTTGGCATAAACTAGTATAAATATAAGGATATTTCACATATTGTATCCCAGAAAGCTTACAATCCATCTATAAATTCAAGTAAGAGCATTATATAACATTCAAGAGAAAATCATCAAGCATTTGGAGAAATATTCAAGATTCAAGCATCATGTCAAAGTGTCCATGCATCATGTGTACTGGTGAGCTACCATTTTTTATGTAGGTTTCATGATTCCAGCAAGCATTCAAAGGCACAATCTCATATCAACAATCGAAATTCAAGATCCACATCCACTGGATCTATTTCACTCAAGATTGTAGCCTTTATACCAAGGGTTTTGGTGAATTTCAACATTACATTTGTTCATTCATAATTCCTTCATTCTTTTCTATTGCATTTCAAGGTTTGACTAAGGAAAACCCCTATTCACTAACAAATCAATATCTTTCTCCCTCTATATGTGTGATTCTAGATCTAGGATTTTTGAGCTTGAAGATACTCTAAAGAAAAAGTTGTAAGATTGAAGAGAGTTGTCAAATTTCTCAAGAAGTTTCCATAATCTCGAAAAGTCACCTATAGGGAATAACTCAAGCTTTTAGACTCGGAGATTGGATAGGAGAGAAGCTACTAAAGATCACTATAGGATACTAGAATTTCAAACAATCCCTAATATTAGGACTAAATTTCCACCTTGGGCATATGAGTCTGAGTATACCACTTTTCAAAAAAATTATGTGGATCCTAATTTGCTAGTTGTAAATTCTAGATTTAGCCAGAAACCCTAGGCTGGGACTAAATTACCCAGTCTAGCATATGAGTCCTAATTCACATCAAAATTAATAATTTCAAGATTACAAAACCCTATTTTGGGCATCTCCAGTCTTCCATGTACTTCTTTGTTTAGCCTTAATTTGTTATTCTGATTTCAAGTTCATTTTCTAGGCCATATAGATAGATTTTCATATTACATTCATTTCATTCATCATAAGCATTTTCTTAGTGATGCCCCCCTTTTAATCACAACTAAGGAAATCTCCTACTATTCCTATTTAGTAGCAGTACCCATCCCTCAATTGAGTCACTTGGTTGACGGATCTTGGTTTCCGTTGATGAACTAGAGTGAAATAGGTACCCTATTCCTAATTATTCTATCTCCTAAAAGGTAGAACCCTATTTCCTTGTGTCTAGTTATCTACATAGGTTTCATTATGTTTTAGCACAAAATAATTAGTTGGGACTATTTATGGAAAAAAAGTTAATACAAAATATTCTTTTGGCTAAAACTACAACTCAAGCTTGAAATTCTAGCAAATAAAAACTAGAAACATAACCTACTATTAGCTGTGGTGATAGAAGATTTCTTGTTCATTAAAAATCCCCTACAACATAGCATGGCATATTTTAGATCAATAACCTAGAAATCTAATAGTGTACCTTCAATTCTCATATCTATAAGTTTGATGGTTAACTCCTTATGTGCATGCCTAAATCATATTCATATCTATGAATCCATAATCTAAAAAATATGATTTGAGTATTTCATTTGGTTTTAAACTTGTTCCTCTCTATATTTATGCTTCTTATATCTATATGATTATGTTCTTAAAAACAAATTTGTGGAGTTCACTAATTCACCAAGGACTATGTCTTCCATAGTTAAATTGATTGTTTGACCAATTCAATGATAATTAATCAATATCAAGATAATATACGACATTATAACTAACGTAAAGGGATGCACTCCTATAAATTACACTAGAAGAAAATATAATGAAGTCATTTGATAAACATATCATGTTAGATGATATTAAGTGAATATGAAAATATGTATAAATATAAGAAGATAATGCCAAAATAAATAAATAAATGCTCTAGCTTTGCTCCTAAGATCTAGTAAAATGGTTTTACAAGATGTATGCTTATAATTTGAAATAAATTATATTTTATGTTTCTAATTCGAAAGAATACAAGTCATTTATGTCATGTTTGCATTTCTATATCTAATGAATGCTAATGATAAAGGATAATTTTATGATTTTAATCAAAATTATGGGTAGAGTGATATGAGAATAGCATATGGTGATTTCATGAGTGAAATTTATAAAAAAGAGCCACTAGTAGACTAGTTATTGCATTGGACTACATTAATCTAAGCTAGGAGAAAATATATGGGAAAATAACATGTATAATTTTTCTCCAATACAATATTAAATGTATTATGAATAAAAATTAAAATTTATAAAATGCATTTCACTATCTGTATATAAGAAACCATTCCATTATTTTTCCAAAGTTTAAGTGATAAAGATTTAGTCCTTAATCAAATAATAATTGAAATGAACCATCATATATTTGTGTGACCTCTTTCATAGAAATTTAATTCTAGAAAAGAAATATATGAATCACAAACAAAAAACATAGCTAGATCTAAAATGATATAGAGTTGATATAAAAAAGAATGTAAATGAACAAAGCAAGGTTCAAGGCTCTTAGTTATATTATTATGATTTGTAAGTTTTATCTCTCTTACATCTGTGTGTTGTGGCATGTGCCACAATGTACTGATCTAGCAAAAAAAATATCACAAAATAATAAAAATAAGTTTATATAAAAGTTTTCTAGCTCATTAGACCTTTTCATGTCACAACATACCTATTTTATTTGCTCATGCAACCACTTCATTTGTTGTTATGGACAAACAAGGTCTTATTTCTTGTTCTAGTACACACATTTGTAAGATGAGGGTTGCTGAACGAATAACTTTTGAACTTGTGCAAAGGAAAAATGATTAGGAACATAATATTATCTCAATTGTCAATCATGATACTAAATCGATATAAATATGAAATAAATGTCACACATGTGACAATGATGCATACAATATTATCAAAATATTTTAATACAAATTCTACCCTAATATGCTCTTTGATTACTAAGCATCTAACTAAAAGCTTAGAGGATGTCTAAGAAAGCTAGCCTCACAAAGTGGCATTTTAAATTTTAAACGGTTAAACTAAGTTGTCATATTGTCTAAACACAAGAGTGCACTACACCGTGTGACATTGATCGAGGACAAAGGAATGCAAAGAAATCTGGCATATCTAGACCATGGAAGACTGACAGTGGGTGGCGGAAAGCTTTAAAGTTAAAGGTCAGATTAATAAATATTTTAAATTAAGAAATGCGAAAAATATGCTCTCAAATTCTATTAAAAATAATATTTAACAAATATGAAGAAGTACATTATTAGCCGAGTTCAGAAGCCATCCTCCCACCCACGGCTGGCCATCTTAACTTTCTACCGGTACTGACTTTTATTAATTGTGCCAACATAAAGCAACTGAATAGCATTGTCTTAAACACATATCATTTTGCGCGTTACGAAAATACATTATGACGCTTTTAAAAAGCGCGTTTAGGAACTCAAACTGATTAATAGCGTTTCAAATCAATTGGAATTATCATCGCTGACCACTGCTGGACTCCTTAACAACCAATAAACCTATTATCGCAAACATTTTCTTGCACGACAAAACATATAACTACACACACATAAAACACAAAATGCACGTGAACAACGTGAAAGCTTAATGTAGGAATTGCTAATAGAAGCGCTCTACCAGGGCCTTGACCTATATGCCAATGATGATTCTGGTGCTGGTGCTGGTGAAGCAGCAGGGGATGATTCATCAGTCACAGTTATTTTGAGCTTTAGACCGTTTGCGCAATGCTGCCCCACTCCACAGATGAACCATATATTCCCACTTTTCCTAATTTCTCCAATGTCATGTCCACTCTCAAACTTTAGGCCAAATATCGGTTCTTTCACACAGTTTGCGAATGACGACCCATTTACCACTAGCACGTTGTGAGCACCCTTCGGGTAGTTGAATTCTGTAACACCCACCCAATACACATTTAGACAAAACAATCAATACAATTACAGACTTTTATGTTCATGCTAAAAATATTACAGCAGTATGGGTATATATAAAAGTGAAATTGAACGGGGATGAAATTACCAAGTGTGTCTCCAACATGGAATTGCTTGTCTTGTGCCCACGCCTGGTAGTCAAAGCCAAGTGTCCATCCTTTCTCGTCACCCACTGTAAAATTAGCAGCATCGACGGGGTCACATATCATAATTATTAATGATATAGAAGCCAACAGAGAAACCAGAGTTTTGGTTTCCATTGAGCTCTGTCTTTTAACACTTACTAGATGATTAGAAAGATTTTCAAAAGGTGAAAATGGATGGGAGGAAGTAGGTATGTATGAATATATATAACGTCCTCTCTGTGACTAATGACAATTAAACCGACGCCAGACGGAGTGCCGAATGGAAGATACCAGGAAGAATCTCCTCCTCCGGCTGATACGTAAAATCAAAATGAATGATTACCCAAGCTAACTCGCAGGTTTCCACGCGTCTCGTCACCCTTGCCGACCAGACACATGCATTCAATTCATCGACTAGCGATTTATATCAATAATCCAAAAGAAAGAAAACAAAAAAAGAAGTGTTTAACGTTAATTTATAGTATTCGAAAATTTTATAATATAAATAATTTATTAAATGACTTATAAATACTTATAGATTTACAGTTAAGTATATACATATATATTTTTGTAATAGTCGTTTCAATTTAATTTAATCAATAGAATTATAATTTTTAAATCTGGTAGTTCTCTTTAGGTGTATTTAATTATAAAGAATTTCATCAACTATTTATAGATTTGTTAGTTGATAAGATTAATAGAGTTGGTAAGTGGTCTCTCCTTTTGCGTGTTTTCAAAATAAACATTGATAGTTCTTATACAGGTTTTGAGTGCAATTGAGATTGGTGCTCTTGGATGTGATAGTATTGGTTCAATCCACTTCTCTTTTTCTTTTGCTACAAGTTTTAGTACTAATAAGAAGATGGAAGCCCATGCTATTCTTATAGCTTTACAAAAAACTTCAGAATTTGGTTGGCCGTAAGTTATTTCTGAGATGGATTCCATAATTTTAGGGTTTTTTAACTAAAATATATGTGATGCTTCTTCCTATTGATTTGTTTCTTTTGAAACTCAAATTCTCTATCTTTCTTAAAATATTTGATTGCATCTTCGTTGTTTATATTCAACAAGAATGCAATCCTATTGGAAAATCTCTAGCCAAATGGGCCTTTATGGATAATCAAAGATGGAAGGCTCCTAATTGGGATTTCTTATACCTTGATTAAGCTTCTCAATTTCTCCATCTTCTTCAGAATAATAATGGTTGATCATTGTATCTACATATTAACTTTTACTTGGTCTCTAGATTTTTGGTGTTGGTGGTTTTGTGTGAAACCTCTTTAGTTTTTTGTCATCATATTTTCTATAACAACTATGTTATTTGAAAAAAATTACATAATATTTTCTAAGCTGTTTTTTAATATAATTATATTTTTTTGCCAAAAAAGATTATAATTAAGTTTATATCTTTATCATTTGGTAATTTTTTTAAGTTTCATTATTTTTGAAATTTTTTGAAGCATGATAATATAAGTAATTTTAAATTATTCTATAAGAAAGACATGACTTCAAAGTTAAATTATATCTATTAACACTATTGATTTTCATAGATGGCCAAAACTTATACAAACATGTATACTACTTGAACAAATTTAAATGTTTGATGTTTCATTATTATCAAAATTCACTTTTACACAAAATTACAATGTGTTGTGACTAATCAAATAATTTGATATAAAATTATTGATGAATATATTCCAATAACAAGAATTACAAGAATTACATTTATTTAACACATTCTTACTGGTTAGCACCTAAATTTTACTCTAGATGAAAATTGCATGTCCTCTATACTGCATACTTGGATCTATCATTAATAAATTTTGACACTTACAATGGAAATCTGAACCATCACTCCCCTAACCAAGGTGTGTTATTTTTCTCTCTTTTCCAATATTTACATAGTCAATGTTTGTAGTGCTAGAAATTATAGACATTGAAGATGACAATAAAAAGATCATCCATAAATATGGCACATATATCATTTTTCAAAACTAAAATAACTAAAAAATTTCATTATAGTTCAATTTTTATATTATATATTTCTATTATTCAATTTTCATTACATATTGGATCAATTCCAATTATAAATGAATCTTACACACAAATCCAATTACCTCCACATAGTAGAATCGAGCCTCAGATCATAAATTTATGCCCATAAAATCATGGTAGGTGATGAATCGACCTCTACAAAAAAAATACATGCCTTTAGTGAAGAAAAATGTGCCTCCCATAGTCAAACACCAAAGTGCAAAAAAAAATGCCTTGGTAAAAGGATACACCCCTTCACCAGTCTTAGCACCTCTATGCAAATGAATTTGGAATTTCAAAATTCTCTCATGCAGTAGGCGGGGACAAATCATTCCTTTTAAATGAGAATCAGACTTCAACAAAGAAAAATTGTCATCAATCACAAATCATTAGAAGAAAATAAGGCAATGTTGAAATTTGGAAAAATTCAAATGTTGGAAAAAAGAAAATAAATGATCTTAAACGAACTCTGATGAAAAATATTAAAAGGAAGGATTGTAGAATGGTTGGATCTAATACCATGTTGGTGTCATCCACCTCCCAGGAGCACCATCTACAACAAATCATCCTGGTGAGATAGAGAAAATGCTTCACCAAAGATGAGTGAATAAATTTGAGATAAAATACATAATGTACAAAGTACCTTATAAAGGCATGAAAAATAATGATGGGTGAGAAAACTAGCCAGCATGGGAAAAGACTACCTGAATAACCAATGCAATATTAAGCCTAAGTAAACTTAAGAAAGTGAAAAATATTCACACTAATAGAAAAAATGAAAGAATGTGATTATAATCATAAGTGGACAAAAGAGAAGAAATTGGTGCAAAACTCATTCCTCTCAAAGACATTCCATTTAAGAATATATTGCTATGAATACTTTTGTTAATTAAAAAAATATACTATTAGGAGGACAAGAAGACTTATATCAAAAAAGTGGAAATATTGATGGATAAGTAGTTAGTGCTAGGTAGTTGGTTGTTGTAGAGGGTGAGATCACTTCATTTGACTTTGATTTAGCAAAAATGATATTTTAAATTTTTTTCTTCAATTATTAGAAGTTTTACTCAAAACCTTATAACTAGGAAAGGATTTTGTAAAGACATTCTTAAATGAAAATGTGTTATATATATATAGGTGCCATGTTGTTTTAGTACAAATAGTTTTGTTTGAGACTATTTAGGGAAAAAATGTTTCATTACAAACTATTTTTTTAGCGAAAATCGTGTCAAGTTTAAAATTTTAAGAGAGAAAAACTAAAAACATAATGTATTATTACATTTGGTGATAGAATATTTATTACATAGCATGTCAAAATTTTCAAACATCAATAATTGATAAACCTAATAGTGTACCATTCTCTATCATATCTATAAGTTTCAAGGTTATCTCCTTAAGTGTATGCCTAAACCATATTCATATCTATGTGTAGACATGAAAAATTGACATCATGCATCTAATCCAAATTCCCTAATTCCATGCCATCCTTAATCATCATTTTCCCTCTTTAATTAAATAAATCATCTTTTTTTAATTAAATCCTGAGTCATACTCCTTAAATTAAATAATTCAATTTCATATAATTATCTTCAAATGTTCCTCATTTAATTAATTAAATCAAATCTATTTAATTAAATTACTAATACATCAATTCCCTCTCATTTTGACTTATTTAAATCCTAAAATCTAATTCAAAAGTCAAAATTAGCTAAATCCCCACCTAAATTAATCAAAACATGATTTATCCTAATCCTAATCACTCCAATCCTTTAGATTTTGAAACTTGTGCAATAAATCATTTATTTTGTATTATTAAATCTCCTAATTACTTTGAACATGACATCTTTAGGGAATATTCTTCTAATTTGAATTTTCCCTCTCACATGTCTTGTCCTCCAACATAGCATTAACTCCTCTTATATTGTCTCTTGCATGTCCCCCACTTGGCATTTAATACTTTTTCTTCTCCCTCCAACAAGCCATCTTTTGAATTTCAAATCTCCCCCTCTTTGGCACATTGACCAAGATGTGCACAACCTTCATCCTATCACATCTTGACAAATGGAATCTTGTCATTAGTTTTTCTTTTGTCCCACATTCTTCATATCTTGCATTTTTCTATCATTTTATTTTATAAATAGAGACCCTCTCTATTGATTTAATCCTACACAACTTGATACACATTCATCTTGCAATTCATCTTGTTGCTCCCGAAGGTGAAACACTATGGAAGATGAAACCCTTCGCTAACAACTCCTCTAGCTACAAGCGGGCCTCCTTAAGCTCCTGTAGTCATATGGTATGGAGCTTGTGAAATAGGATCAGAACCAGGTAACAAATCAATGCTGAAATCAATGTGACGTTGAGGTGGCAACCCTTGAATATCATCAAGAAATACATTTGCATACTCTTGGAGTATGGGGTGGCTATCAAGAGTAACCTTCTTGTCACTATCACCCAATTCCAAGTCATCTACTATCACTGCAAATAACTGACATCCCTAATGTACACATCTCCTTAGTTGCATAGCCAAGATCATCCTCAATGATATGGGTCTCTAAGCTCCCACAATCTCTACTTCACTACCAGATGCATCAATGCATCGACTCAATTTATGTCAATAGTAAATCACAACCTTGTGAGCCTCAAGCTAATCTATCCCTAAGACAATGTCATATGACCCCAATGGCATAATGCAAAGGTCTAATGTAGTGTGAAAGGATCCAATCTCCAATCTACAGTTAGATACTAGGGATTAAACTACAACTTTAGGACTAGAGACCAATTCGACCTGCCACTTAACATCTTTCTTTGCTACCCTCAGTCTACATTATGCCATGATAGATGATGAAATAAAGGAATTTGACGCTCCATAATCATATAAAATGGTAACCCTGTTACCTTGTAGCATACCATATTTCTCTATTACTGTGCTTTGATGATTAGCCTAGAAATTATCAACTGCAACAAATACTTGATGCCCTTTATTTGCATCACCAACTATCGGCTCTAACATCACTAGCCTTTGACTATACCCTGATGTGCCCTTATTGGGACACTGTCATGTTATGTAACCTTGTTGGCCACAGGAAAAACATCCAATAGCTCTACCAAAACCTCTACCTCTAGGAGGCATGCTCGACTACTGAATGCTACTCAAATTTGTTGCATTTGTTTCACCTCCAGTTCTTGTCACCACTTGACTAATATCTGTCACCTTGTCTTTGCTAGAAACTCTTTCGCTTTGTACAAACACCTATTGTGTCCTAGGTGGTCCAGCTCCCCGAGTCTTACAACTACATGCACTAGGTCTTACAGCTAAAGAACTGCATATTTGTACTCTAGTGTGATCACCTAATTCTATCGCTAGGTTCTCCCCGACCAATCTGGCCTTCTCCACCACTATCTCCATAGTTTTGGGTTCAAAAATCTGCACACCACCATTGATCTGGGCATTTAAGCCCCTAATGTAATGCTAAAAAAGCATGCCCTCATCATCACTGATGCTTGCAAACTGCTTGATCTCATAAAAATTATGCTCATACAACTCTATGGAAATGGCCATCTATCGCAAGGCATGGAACTCATCTCCACAACATTGTTGCCAATGATAAAAAAATCTAGCCTTGAATCTCTCTAAGAACAAATCCCAAGATACATTATTAATATCAATATGGAGCTTCTTCTCCTCCATCCTCCACTAAGTAAATCCAAAATATCTCAGGTGCATGATCACACATCTATCTTTGGTTTTGCTACCATAAAGGTGCATAGCAAAACACTGACTCAAATCTATCAGCCATGTCTTAGCCTCTAATCTGCTACCTAAACCATCAAATGTAGGTGGACGAGCTCTAAGCAGGTCTCTCATATGAGCAGCCATGGCTGCCTCTGATTGTGTTGGAACCTCTCTCTCACCCATAATATCCTGATCCCTATCTTGCCTCAAACCTAGACGAGCTAGTGTCTCCTTTAATAAACAATGCAACTGAGCATCCCCAATCCCTGGTGGACCTTGATTCTGATCACTACCCTCAAGTACATTTTGGGAATCCTATTGCTCCTCACGATATGAGTCATGGGGAATAATGGGAGGTGAATCTTGCTAATTACCTCTACGACCACCTTCACGACCACAACCTCTACCGCAACCTAACCTAAGTGGAATGATCCTACACAAATAAACACCACAACATAATAGAAGGTACACAAAATTAAATCTTATGTAACTAACAACTTAATGGGTTCAACATTATCCCAAAGCACCCAGTGTTTAAACTTGTATTCTGATACCATGTGTAACACCCACCATGAAACCCTAGAGAATGTCACACACATAATGGAAGCAAACAATTTTTTTTTTAAAGTGTAATAAAATAAGTAAACTACACTAACACACACATTCTCTAAGGTACATGATGACAATTACTTAAAATACCCATTACTAACAAAAGTTACTAAATATAACTTATATTTATTACTCATGAATTAAAGATCATACATCCAATAACATTAAAATTAATCACCTAAGATATAAAGAACAATAATGATTCATTCACACAATGCATTTATTTAATATTACAATTACAATTCTCATTTCCAAATGAGATAGATTATACAAAAGTGTTACAATTACAAATTGCAAAGGTTCTCCTCTAATACAATTTAGGAGTGATACAATTACAAGGTATCCAATAGATACAAGTGAGAACAAGAAAGAGTTACAAATCCACTGGTACACATGAGCTATCCAATCAAGAAGTATCTACCATCATGAACAAGAACTGGGGACCCAACGGTGTAAGGTGCACGTTCCACCCAACCAAGTGGTAGCCGAAGGCCAACCCCCTGTGCTAGGAGATAGTAAAAGATGTTCCTACGCAAAACCTACAACCTCTAGGAACAAACAAAAACAATACTAAAATATACAAGTACAATACTAAAAAAATGATTACAATGCTTTTAGATACAATGATCAATTACACAATACAACAAACTGACTGATGGTTGTCATAGGAGGATTGTCATCACAAAGTTGCGTGGATTACCATGGTGAATCTTCTTAGGCTTGAGCCCCCATCTTGGGTTACCCTGGTGACCTCTTACGAAACCCAGCCCCACATGCAATCCAATGCGGAATTAATTATCTTTCATAGAGACAAGATAACAATCTTTCCATTCTAGGCCTTCTTGTCTCATCCAAAGTCTATACTAGCCCTTGAGTCCATGAACAAGCCACTTAAAATAAGTTGATTGTTTAAACTACCCTTTTCCCCAAACAAATTTATTTAGTTTTCACTGATTAAACTAACTCTACATGAGTTACCATGACACCACTTTGTGTGTTGGCCCCCATGAAGAGCCACTCCCCTATTGACAATCTACGGAATCAATTCCACTAAATTTGGGTAGACAAGGTACACAAATATCAATTACAATACCAACTCAATAACAATATACAACACAACCTATTCATAGAACTAGGTGTCCATACTTAATAAAATGCCACATGCACTACCCAAGTTGTTACAAAAGCTAAACCACCATGAGTTACAACCTCATTACAAAAGAAACGCATCTAGAAGTCTTACATAAACCAATAAGTCAATTTCCCCAACAACGAGAATGAGAGAAAACACAACTAACAATCAATTTAGGAAAATTAATAACCAAACTTTAGGATTTCCTAAATCCAATTAACTCAATTACACATCACTTGCAAATACTCGAAGTAACTATAATTACATTTGCAATTGATGAGGGCATAGCTCGAGACTTAGAAAATAACACACAAACAAGAGAATAATTTTATTATTCAGAAAATGGAGCTTCTTACATGTAGAGGATCTCAAATCCCCAAGTTCTACAATACATGCAGGTTACAAAAAGCTACAGAATCACCCTTTCGTAATATGTGAGTTTGTCCCCCAAAAAGTTATGCAAAAATTAGAAACCCACCCATAAATAGAGCTCCTCTTTAGTTTGGAGCCAAAACAACATTCAAATTTGAGGTTAGGTGGTTTGGTGCCAAAAAATAATAACTTGAAGTTCAAATTTCAAAATAACATTTGCAATTGTATCTTTTAGAAAGTGTGCCAACTTCCCAGGGCCATAATTTTTTATCCGGGACTCCGATTCACAAACCATTTGAACCGTTGGAAAGGTCTCAAAGTCAATAACACGCTTGAAATCTTCTATGCCAATTTTTCCAAGTTATGGGGCCGTTCTGGGAAATCTAAGTGCCTCAAATCTAACTCGGAAGATTTTTAGGTGCAAATATGGGAAACTAAAACTGCAATATCTTTCAACCCAAGAATAGAAAATAGAAATCATAAATTGGGAATTTCATTATGACGAAAAGGGTATCCAAAAATGTAAAAACATCTAAAAATTAAGAAACTTGAAATTTAACTATTTTTGGGTGATGCAAGATTGCCCTTACACCACTGAATGCTCCTGCATCAGACACCCAGGGTAATTTGAGAAGTGACCCATCACATCTTAGATGGTTGAGGAAAACCCAACTAGTCAACCACTGCCTTAGATAGCCATGATGAATCTTCCATAGGCCTTCCTCTCTATTTCACTAGATATTCTTCATACTACCTATTTCTGGTACTCCTCCCCACACGACTATCCAAGATTGCTTCAATCTCCTCCCTTTCTGAAGTAGGTGCTGGAATGCCATACTGCCCTATTGCTGGTGCTTCCTCCATTCCACCTTCATGATACTCTATCAAATTTGAAGTGTTGAACATAGGGGAAATGTTGATTCCATCAGGAAACTCTACCTCATATGCATTCCCTGAATCATGCTTCTTCAAAATCTTATAGGGAATTAATTTCTTCATCTTGAGTTTGTTATTGGTTCCCACGGGAACCCTTTCTTTCCTCAAGTGGACAATTACTTCATCGCCAGTCTGAAACTCCTTATTCCTCCTTTTCTGATCCTCCTTAGCCTTATATTGCATATTCATCTTATTAATGTGTTCTCGTACCTTCTCATGTATATTCTTGATGTGCTTTGCAAAATCTTCAGCTTCAGCACTTATTTTCTTTTCTTGGTCCATCTTCCTCAATTTTGGAGTTGTTCTGGGGCTACCTCCATACATAATATGGAACGGTGATCTACCAATGCTTCTGTTGACATAATTATTGTAAGAAAATTCTTCCTAGGGTAAGATCAAGTCCCATCCCTTGGGTTTATCTCCTACCAAACATTTCAGTAGGTTACCCAGACTCCTGTTAACAACCTCTGTCTACCCATCTATTTGTGGATGGTGTGCAGAACTGAACTTCAACTATGTCTTCAGCTTCTTCCACAAGGTCCTCCAAAAGTACCCCACAAATTTGGTGTCACATTCTGAAACAATACTCTTTGGCAGACCATGTAGCCTCACCACCTCTTTGAAGAAAAAATCAACAATGTGGACTTCATCGTGGGTCTTTTGAGATGGAATGAAATGTGCCATCTTCAAAAACCTATCAACCACCACAAAGACTGAATCATTCCCTCATTGTGTCCTTGACAAACTAAGAACAAAGTCCATACTTATATCCTCCCATGGCCTCTCTGGTATAGGTAAGGGCTGATATAAGCCTATATTCTAGCTCACTCCTTTAGCCATCTGACATACCCTAGAACTTTGTACAAACTTCACATCCTGTGACAACTGAGGCCAATAATAATGCTCACTAATAATTGCAGTGGTCTTATCCTGACCAAAATGTCCTGCCATTCCTCCACTATGCTTCTCCTTTATCAGGTTCTCCCTCATGGAACTCCTCAGGATACACAATTGACTTCCCTTAAATAACATGCCATCCTGGATTATGAAATCCAACCACCTTGTCCTATCCACTGTAACAAATTCCTTGCAAGATTTCCAAGCCTCTATGAAATCAAGATCTTCTACGTATAGTGTCTTAAGTTCATTGAACCCAACCACTTCAATCTGCATCTTTGTCATCAATGTATGCCTCCTACTTAAGGCATCTGCAACCCTATTTGACTTCTCAGTCCTATGTTTTAAAAAAAAGGTATAACTCTGCAAAAACTCTACCCATTTCATATGCCTCTGATTTAATTTTCCCTGACTATTTAGATACTGCAAGGCCTGATGATCAGTATATAGAACAAATTCGTTCGGCAACAAATAATGTCTCCATTTCTTTAATGCTTGATCTATTGCATAAAATTCTTGATCATATACAAAATACTTTCTCTTGGCATCATTTAACTTTTCACTAAAATAGGCAATGGGCTTACCTTCTTGGCTCAACACTGCTCCAATGGCACAACCACTCGCATCACAATCCACCTAAAACACCTTGTTGAAATCTGGGAGGGCTAAAATAGGTTGCTCTGTTACTTTTTGCTTCAACAGTTCAAAACTCTTTGCCACTCCAGTGCTCCACTTGAATTATTTTCTATCCCCTCTCATTGTTTTAGTCAGGGGTCCACAAATACTACTAAAGTTTCTAATGAAATTTCTATAAAACTAGCCAAACCATGGAAAGATCTCACCTCGGTAGCAGTTCTTGGGGTAGGCCATTCCATAATAGCCTTCACCTTCTCTAGGTCCATCTTGAGACCTTCTGCTAAGACAACAAACCCCAAGTACACTAACTCCCTCTTCACAAAACTATAGTTCTTTAGATTAATCAACAGTTTCTCTTCTCTTCTTACGAGGGGTGGCCTCTTTCTCCCCTTTGGTGGGTGGACCTTCCTCCTTTGTTTGTGAAGGCAGTTTCAGGATGGGTCGGCTTCTTTTCTTATCTTGGGCCCCTGCCTTCTTATGATTTTCTTTTTTTCCATGGGTGTTTGGAGGCTTCCTATTTTTCTACGGGACTGTGTGGCAGATGGCATTTCCCTGATTGGATGAGTTTCATAACTATTTATTTTAGGGCTTTTGTTTCCTTTGTTTGTTCTTAGTACATTTCACATATTTTTGGTAGTTTCTCCACCCCTTCTTGGCCCCTGTTCTTATCTAGTTTCCTTTTACTACTTGGGGGTTTTGTTGCTTGTGTTTTTCTTGTTGGGATATTTGGTGGCTATTTCAACCCTGACTGGGAGAGCTTTTTCTTTGTTTATCTGAGGGTTTCTTTGTTTGCTTCAGCTTCAGCTCTGTCCCTTTGGTAGGAAAATTCTAGTTTCTTTGTTTCTTGTCTCTCCTTGTTCCCTGAAGCGCTGTTTATTTTATTGGGAGAGGTGCTTCTGCCATAGAGTCCTTTGGGGCCTCTTTGGGGTGCTTTCCTTTTTAGGATAGGGTCTGTGTGTCTATTTATTTCTTCTGACCTCTGGGTTTTGTTGCAGTGGGGGTTTATCTGTCCCTCGCCTTCTTGGTTCCATGGCTTTGCTTTTCAAGCCACTTTCGGTGCATCCTTGGGTTATTCTAGTCTTTCCTATGGAGGTGGTCCTATCTTCTATTGAGGGGGAGATGGATGTGGCTAGAAGTGACTGTTCTCCTATAGAGGTGGAGTGGGATGCGGCTTGTTGTACTTGGATAAGCTATTGGGGGGCTATTAAAGCCCTGTTTTATGGTGGTTTGGGTTTTGATGGGAACCTACTTACTGCGCTCTTTTCTTTATCTTCTATGGAGGTGGAGATATTGATTTGGAAGCAGATCTTTGAGACATTCAACCCAATGATTATTGACAGTTGTAGCTATGAGAAGTTGGGTTTTCTTTTCTACAGAGGTGGAAAGAACAAACGAATTTTGAAGGATACTGTTGGAGCTTTATGCTTTTGTGTTTACCTTTCTTATAATTTTGGAAGGGGTGCTTTGCTGGACTCTGCTACTTCTGCTGGTGGAGCTTTGATCATGATTTGTATTGTGAAAAGTTGTATTGGGTTTAAGGTCCCTGTCAAAACCTTGTGTTATGGGCTGATGGTCTTGTCTATAACAATGGAGTGTAGTGGGTTGTTGGACCTGTCAAAACCAATGAAGTGAAGATTCAAGTGATTTCTTGATGCTCTTCTTGGCAACCTGTTGGA
Source organism: Sequoia sempervirens (assembly GCA_007258455.2). NCBI lineage: Eukaryota > Viridiplantae > Streptophyta > Pinopsida > Cupressales > Cupressaceae > Sequoia > Sequoia sempervirens. The sequence continues at coordinate 431,281,716 of VDFB02281492.1, read as the reverse complement.
TTTTAGCTGGTTGTTGTCTTTTTGTGTCCCTGGTTTGCTACTGGTTGTGTTTTAGTTTATCCTTTGAGCAGCTTGTTTGTCTTGGTGTGGGTCTGGGACCCCTGTAAGTCCTGTTGGTTTTGGGTCCATTCAAAACCTATTTTTCTCATTTATAAAAAATAGTTTCTCTTCTCTTAACTTCTCAAAGGCTCTCCAGATATGCATCAAATGCTCATCCAATGTCTTACTGAAAATCAAAATATCATCTAAATACACAATAACAAAACTTCCCATAAATTCTTTTAGTACCTCGTTCATGAGCCGCATGAATGTGCTCGGTGCATTGGTTAGCCCAAAAGACATGACTAGCCACTCATACGGGCCCTCTTTGGTCTTGAAGGTAGTCTTCCATTCATCTCCCTCTTGAATCTGGATCTGTGATATCCACTCTTCAGATCAATCTTTGTGAAGTATTGAGCTCCACTCAAATAGTTGGAGGGAAATCATACTTGATTTTTTATCTTGTTTATGGCTCGGGAATCTATACACATCCTCCACTCCCCATCCTTCTTTGGTGCTAGTACTGCAGTACTGCACATGGACTCAAACTCTCCCATATCAAACCATTTCTCAACAACTCTTGAACTTGTCTATTCAACTCCTCATTTTCTCTGGAGTCATTCTATGAGTTGCCTTATTTGGCAAACTGGCTCCAGGAATCAAGTCAATCTGATGACTGATCTTCCTTATTGGTGGTAAACCCTCAGGTACATTATCAGAAACAATATCTTGAAACTCATCCAACATCCCAGAAACTTCTTCTAGAACCTTCTTACTATCCTCCTTACTCACTTTAGGAATTAATGCATAACACACACGTTCATGCTTCATACCTTTTAAATATTTTCTTCCATCTACATAACAAATTCTAGCACTACTGCATACCTTTTCTCCGGTCTCTTTCAGGGGGTTCAACTTGTGACGAACCCCATCCTTTGTCAAGGAATAAGTGTTTGCATGGCCATCATGTATATCTCGCCTATCGAATGACCACAACCTCCCTAACAACATGTGACATGCATCCATGGGGATGATATCACAAAGTACCTCATCATGGTAGCTCTTGATCTTGAACTTTACTAGGCAATGCTCATTGACCAAAAATTTGTGGTCTTTCTACAACTAGGCAATTTGATACAGATGCGGGTGCCTTTCCCTCTTCAGCTTCAACTTTGTGACCATCTCTTCTAACACCAGATTATCAGTGCTCCCACTGTCAATAATGACATCACAACATTTTCCTTCACACTTGCACCTTGTGCGAAATAGATTCTTCCTCTGTTCTAGTTCCTTTTCCTCAGTCACCAGGGCTCTCCTAATCACTAGGGCTTCTCCCCTTTTAGCATCATCTGAATGTTCAGATTGGGATTCCTCATCTGCATGCGCAATGCTTCGATGAGCTTCTGGCCTCTTGGCTGCCCTTCCTTGGTGTTGTGGAAATTCATAGGCTTGATGCCCTTCTTCACCACACTGGAAACACGTTCCTTTGAAACCGCCTCTTCCAAATCCTTGTCCATATCTCCCTCATCCTCTACCTCTTTGATCACCACTGTTTTAATCACAAGGACGGTAGAAGTTGGCATTCCTTTGGCTTCGGTTGGTACCCACATCTTCATTTTTCTTTTCATCATTATTTCAGCTTCCTGAAGGTCTTCCACTGCCCCTTCCACTTTGACCTCCTCGTCCTTTTTGCTTGCCATCAAATCTTTTGTTCAACTTCTCTTCCACCTTCAGAGCAAACTGATACACATCCTCAATGGTGGTCATTCTTACTAGGCTTAACTCCTCCTGAATGCTTGGTAGTAAGCCATTAAGATATTGGGCTACCTTCTCCTTATTGGCCTTTCTGTGGCCCGTTCTGATGATTATCTTGTGAAAATCTTCAGTATATTCTTTCATAGATCTGCTTCCTTGCTTCAACCCTTGCAATTTCTTCAACAAATCTAACTCATAGTCCACTCATATGAATCGCTTCTTCAGTTTCTCTACCATGTGATCCCATCTGGTGATATTTTATTTTCCTCTTTGATTTCTTTCCAAGTGGACCTCTTTCCACCAAATACTGGCATGGCCCTTGAGCTTCATTTTCGCAAACTTAACCCGATCTAGGTCCTCTATTTCCTCATAGTCACAATATTCTTTTAGCTCGTTGATCCAGTCGATCAACTCTTCTGGGTTTAGACTTCTAGAATAACTGGGGACTTCTGCTCTGGGTCTTTTCCCGATCTTTGAAATGGCCCTTATTAGCCACATTTGGTCTTGATCAATTAATTTTTCTTCCTCTCCTTCATCCTCACTTTCCTCCCTTAAGTTTAACCCTGTTCTCAACTGCTCTTGTAATGCATCAATCTGTCTTTGGAGGGCTGCCAATGCATCTCTTCCACTAGCATTTCTACCACCTTGACCACATCTGGCACCACCATGCCTACCAAGCATCACTCGTGGAGGCATCTTTCTTGACCATGACCCACAACCACAGTCTTGGTGTGAACTATCTCACGATCGGCGATCTATGCACACGCTCAAGAAAACCCGCTCTAATACCACTTGATGACGGCGCAGCCCAAGACTTAGAAAATAACCCACAAACAAGAAAATAATTTTATTATTCAGAAAATGGAGCTTCTTACATGCAGAGAATCTCGAATCCCCAAGTTCTACAACACATGCAAGTTACAGAAAGCTACAGAAACACCTTTTCGCAATATGCGAGCTTGTCCCACAAAAAGTTACCCAAAAATTAGAAACCTACCCATAAATAGAGCTTCTATTTAGTTTGGAGCCAAAACAACATTCAAATTTGAGCTTAGGCAGTTTGGCGCTGAAAAATTACAACTTGAAGTTCAAATTTCAAAAGAACATTTGCAATTGTATCTTCTAGAAAGTGTGCCAACTTCTCGGGGCCATAACTTTTGATCCGAGACTCCAACTCGTGAACCGTTTGAACCGTTGGAAAGGTCTCGAAGTCAATAACGTGCTTGAAATTTTCTATGCTGATTTTTGCAAGTTTCGGGGCCATTCTAGGAAATCTAAGTGCCTCAAATCTAACTCAGAAGATTTTTAGGTGCAAATCTGGGAAACTAAAACTGAAATATCTTTCAACCTAGGAATAGAAAATAAAAACCTTCAATTGGGAATTTCATTATGATGAAAAGGGTATCCAAAAATGTAAAAACATCTAAAAACTGAGAAACTTGAAATTTAACTATTTTTGGGTGATGCAAGATTGCCCTTACACCACTGAATGCTCCTGCATTAGCAACATTAAGGAATTATAAAACTAATAGTTCAATTCCATTTTTCTCAATTATATAAAAGAAACATTTAAAAAAAAAAAGTTACCTATGCAGGGGACGCAAGGTCAAACCCTACTATGGGTGGCTGCTACGCAACCCCCCCTATGGGTTCGCTGCCTGTGGAGGTAGCACTGGGTGCTTCCTCCATAGCCAATGCCTCCCATAATGGGGTAGCTATGGGGGTAGCTCCCCTATCCCCTAAAAAAACTAACATTAAATTTATTTTTTTAGAAGAAATTCTCTAGTTCAACAATTTCGTTGTATGGCAAATTTCCACAAAAATTTCAAATCAATTTTTTTTAACAAGAAAATTTCTTAGAATATAAAGCATACAATACTTTATATATATGTATGTATATATATATTCATTAGTATATATATACACATATATACATATATATATGTATGTATATATGTGTGTATATATATATACATACATATATATATATATATATATATATATATATATATATATATATATATATATATATATATGTATGTATGTATATATATACATACATATATATATATACATACACACACACACACACACACACATATATACTTCCAACCAATAGTTCAATTGGACAAAATCTCTTTTTTTTTTTAACAGAGTAATTTACAGAGGAATGAAAATTTTGAAGCACAATTCAGAAATTTTAATTTCTAAACTACAATAGAAGGTCTCAAATCTAATTACAGAGACTCACAAATTTTTTTTGTTGTTTTCTCTTTCAATTTTCTACTTTTAAAATTTGTTTCCCTACAAAGGATTAAGGTTTTTCTTATTTTTTCTATAGAGGTTTTGAAAAATTCACAGAAATCCTTTCAAAATTTAAAATCAATACCTCTATAAAATCCACAAATCCTTTAATCTTTCAAGTTCACAAAATTTAACAAAACTTCTTTCCAAACCACAAAACAAATAATTCAAAGCAACAAAAGAACCTATTTTTTGAAGCTTGTAGGAATGAAAATTGAAGTTGAGCTTCCCTACAAAATCCAATCTTCCAGAACCTCTTCCAAAATCTCCACTTCCAAATGAAATGTCAAAATTACAGAGCCAAATCTTCCTCCATTTTAACAACCAAATTTTCAAAAAAATCCTCTTTTTCCATCAAATTCCCCCATTAATTTTCTCAACACTTAGTCAAAATTCAAAAATATCTCTTTCAACCACCATAGTTATTTCCTCTTATGCATTCACAATTTATTTTTGCATTTAAATAATTTAAAACAAAATTTCATTTCAAAAAAAAATTAAATCATTTAATCTATCCACCTTACAAATACAATTAAACTATTCACCTAATAAATTTAATTGATTAATTTATTTACTCAACAAAATAATTTTAATTAATTAATTTATTTACTCAAAAAAATCAATCTAATTAATTAGTTTACTTAATTAATAAAATAAATTTAACCACAAGGAGTAAATTACTTTACCCCATAAATTAAATTAAATTAATTAATTTAAATTAAAACTTTTAACAACTTTAATCTAAAATAAATAAATAATCATTTAAAACCTTTAATCATTGATTTTCACAAACAACCTTGCAGATAATTAATTATCAAAACAAACAAGGACAACATGAAATTATAACATACCAAACACAAAATAACAACACACTATGCTGGGATTGTGGTTTGACAAGAGAACTTTGTTAGTATCTCCCAATCAACAATACCGTTGGGATATGGACATGCTCAGACTTGTTAAGCCAGGTGGAGACAATCATGGACCTACAATCGTGCAACCAAGATGAATGTCGTACATGTATAAAAATCATAACCATCACACCATGAAGAGAAATCATGGAATCAGAGGGTGCTTGCAAGCGAGTGATGTAATCCCATCCCCTTCACCAATACAGTCACATCAAGACTGACAAAATTAAAGAATCATTAATCAATAGATGAGAATATATCAATATTAACAACTATGCTAATCAAAATCATAACATAAAACATAAACATCCATATAGTGTATCATCACATCAAAATATATCACCATTATCGCTCCAATGTTAGTGATCATAAAACAATAACAAGGTATCACAATCTATCATAGTAAAGGTATTGTCTAACATTATAAACAAATTGGAACACATAGTAGCAACTGGAGGGGAACTACTCTGTATCTTTTTCTTTATAATGTTTCACATAAGCAATACGCATACAAGGGAATTACTATATTGTAAATTGTCTATTTCATATTCTTTCCTACTCCAACAAGTTGATCCAATGTTGCTCACTCTTGTTGAACACTACCAACATGACATGTAAGTAAAAAAATTTCCTATTATCAATAAATAGATTTTGTTAACCAACTATAAATATTGTTAATTGTTTTGCTTACTTTTTTTGTATTAAAATGTGATTCTGCCAAGAATGGGTATGTGCAGGATCATGATGGGCCAAAAAGTATGATGGGTATGTGTAGGGTATGTGGCTGACGACTTTTTTTTACCCAAAATTGATGAAACGAAAAGAGTTTTTAAGGGAGATTCTCAACTTTCCGCCAATATAAATTATTCTTTACTTTGAATTTAATAAATAATTATTATTCATTTTATATTTGCATTACGACTAAAATCGTGATTGATAGGTTGATCGAAAAAAATCTATATCTTTCAAACTATATCACATTTTTTGAATCTGAAACAAGCATCACATTTTACGCTTTGCATACTATAGGAAAAAAATAAATCATGAAGTTTTGACCAAGTTAAGGTGGTCAGACATATGAGTTTTTTATATTTTTAAAAAAATTTAATAAAAATTTCATAATTAATTGTTTACTTGGAAAAAAATTACAAAAAAATATGCATCACATCAGGACATGAGTCCTCTACTTATATCTAAAATATTATAAAAAAATATTTCATTTTATTGTGGTTAGGGTGGTCGATAGACACCTACTTATTTTTTCCCTAAAATTTAAGTACTACTGTATTGAAATTTCAAATTTTCACCAAATAATTTTTTTTTTTTTTAAAACCTAGTAGTTTAGAAACTACAATCAATTTGCTACAGAGTCCATTCTTACATATTTTTGAAATAATATAGATAACTTATTCAAATTTTTACATCAAATTGCCTAACTCTGATTTTTTTGAATTTTTTGCCACTTAAGGGCCTATTTTTTCCATGATGATCTTGCACAGACCTGAATATAAATTTCCACATACGAAATTAACTATATTGAATGACATTCTATGTCATTCAAAAAAATGAAACTATTGTTTTCTAATGACCTTCTTGCTTTTGTAGGTGGAAATCTGCATAATTATAATCATCAAATATGCTCTTCATTAGATAGATATTTGTGTAGCATATATTTTCAATTAAAATGGTGTATATGAAGAACAAAAAGAAATGATATTTACTTTCAAGATGTGCAACGAAATGTTATAAAATCCATGGTGTTTGGTATTTCTTTAAAATTCATGAAATTTGTCATGAAATTGTAAGTTATAGAATTTTCCATGGGTTTTATAACATTTCAGACTGCATACCCTATAGGCCAAAAGTGCTCTGGTGTGTACATTTTGGATTTTCCATGTGGCTATTCTTTCCATTCAATGCTACATATACATTCACTTCAACATGGGTGCTCCAACAAAAAAAAATGCCTCTCCCAACTATATAATGCTAGCATGTCAGTAAATAGATTTATTCAACTAGTCGTAAATACTATTAATTATTTTTACTTTGCCATTTTCTTTGATCATTCTACACATATACTTAGTTACTTTTAATGCTTCCTTTTTTATTACAATGGGTTGAGTACAACATATTTTTGTAAGTTAAATAAATCATGATTTGATTAATTTATTTTTTCTTTTGATACCAGGTTGAAGGGGTTTAACACTAATGCATTGTGAAATGTGTGAGAAAGAATATTTATTAAGTTGCATTTTCAAGAGAGCCATTTTAGTGTTGGTTTGATAACACATTATTTATTTTTCATTCCTTTCTTTTAGTGCTTATTGTTCTTGTTGATAGTAGGTTGTAGGGTTTTATATTGATTAAGATGCATTATGAAAATAGTGAGTGCGATGTTGCTTAAGTAGCAGGCCATTGTTAAAATCGTCGTGTTCTACTCTAGTTTCCCATTTCACATCATTCATTTTTTCCTTTCATATATATGTGTATATGAAAAAATTCTTGTATAGATTTACTATTGTGTTTTCCATATTTCCTCAAAACAAGGCATGCCTTGTCATTCAATTAAAATATTAATGAATGTTGAATTTCCATGGTATCTCTTGTGCATGTTTCATTCTTCTCTTTCTTAGGGCTCTCGATATAGGCCATGTGCGCTCATTATTCCATTATGGTAGGAAGACAAACAAGCATGAATTTTTTAGTTCTACATTTAATACCATACACTTGTTCTCACATATATATATATATGTCTAGACAAATTGTTGTATACATTTGGTGACATCTTTCTAATGTTCATGCAAACAATGTGTAGCTTCTAATTCAATTAAAATACCTTGAAAAAGTTTGCATGTCATTCAAATCCTAGAATTATGAATTTGATACTACTTATAACATCTTAAATTTTTACAAAAGCCACTTCTAATTTCCATTATAACTAAACTACTGGAATCACTTTACCAAAAGACATAACTATACAATTTGAATCACTTTTTCAAAAGAATACTTGTTAATTTGATCTTAGGAAGATATCACATAATGTACAATTTGGTAGCCACTTTGTAGCTGGTAAATCCTATTCCTAAACACAAGAACCATCATCCCATTTTAATGAATCGAGCAATTAATTTACCTATACAAAAACATCAAATATACACTCTATTAACAAAAAAAATATAATACCTTAAATGTTGTACAAAGATTATAATTATTAAGAAAACTAATACTTTACAAATTTCAATTGTATTCAATTGAGGAAATGTGAATTATAAAGAACAATTTTATTTAAAAATCATTTTCCTAATATTACTTAAGAAAGCTAATAATTTACAAATTTCAATTGTATTCAGTTGAGAAAATGTTATTTATAAAGAAAAAAGAAAGAATAAATAGACAACAAAACACATGAACAATAAATTACTAGTTTTGACAAAATTCCAATCGAGAATGGCTTACAAATTGTGCACCACAGTAGTTTTACAACCCCCTAGCTTGCTAAAAAATAGAGTTGACACCGACAATTTTTATAGTGGTCTAGTTTCAAACCCACACCACAATGGCTCTTTCAACAATACAACTTAATCAAAGTATGCCACACAAAATGGTAGGTGTTTGCTAATATGCTCGTTGAAAATATTCATTGTTCTAATATAATGATGTCAACTGTTTTGGGTGCCTTGTGAAATGAGAAACTATGGTGTTTATGTTAATTAATCCACAAATTCATGTTTTCCATGTATTAGTATTCATATCTACATTATGATAATTAAATCATAATTAATCAATTGATTCATCAGTTACGCAAAAATATCAAATATAAATGCCCATCTAGGCCTAACAACTTTTACAGTATAATACATATAAAATAATATGATAGCTTGCCTTTTTGTCAAAAATGATTATTAGTAACAAAACTAATTATTTAAAAATGTAAATTCTATGTAATTCTTGACAACTACTTTATTAAGAAAATTTATTTAAAAATCATTCTCTTGAGATTATTTTCATAATCAATTTCAAACTAAGAAATATTGATGTATAAATCCAAAGATCAATTTCTCCCACTATGCAAATAGTTCTTAATCTCCTATGGACTGTGTTTAAATATAATTAAAATATAATCAATTGATTTACTGATTAACGTGGAAAAGCATATCAAGCATAAATTTCCTCTTTTTATGCAAATCATTCTTATTCTTCAAATGCATTTCCTTATCTTAAGAAAACTAAATAATAATTAATCAATTGATTGATTAACCTACCAAAAAAATGTTAAATATACATGTGCATCTACGCCTACCAACTATTCCACTAAAATAGACATAAAATTATCATATTTTCAATTTTGGAGAGAACTTATTATTACTACGAAAACTAATTATTTTAAAATTTAAATTGTATTTAATTTACCAAATGTAATTAATTAGAATCAATTTAAAAGAATTATTGTAATTAAAAATATTCATGATTAATTATTTCAAATTTAAAAAATCTTATCGTCATTCGCCTCCTCTTATTTCATATCCAATTCTTAATAGGCTTTCCTTTTTCTGACTTTCTCTAATACTTGCTAATATTAACAACTTTCGTCCTTGCTCTCCACTCAATATCCATTTGCGATAGACCCCTATCCAAATTGTTAGATAAAAATTGGTGTCACACGTTGTCTAGATAGCAATAGAATTACAAGTGGAGATGCCTATACCTAAATTCTATCTATCATCAAAAACACATGCATACTAAAACTTTAATTTCTAAACTATAAAAAAATATACTAATTATAAAAAGTACTCAATATTGAACATCTTCCTTTCATGGAAGAAATGTGTACTTTTTTTGTCCAATTTTGAAAAATAAAAACATGTGTGATGAACCTTACAAAAAACTTCCATTGACTTCAAAATTAAATGATTAATTAATTCAATAGGCTACAAAAAAAGTGACAATATGCATTTGCATCTGTTGCCATTAAATATTAAATTTAAATATTCTTGCTAGAAGAAATAATTATTTTAAATTTATTGTTTAATTTAATTTTTAAGTTCCCATCTTTAAAAAAATTTCAAAATTGATTTCAAAATTTTCTAATAGTGTTAACTAAAATCTATACAAAATTTTCTTTTTGATTATTTAATTCATACAATCTAATTCATCCATTTCATTCACGGCCACCTTTCCATGCAAATAAAAAGCTTCAAACCTCCTCACCACAAATGCTCCCCACAACGGTAGGCCCCTATTGGCTGATTGTAGCATGCCTATGCATATGACTACAAGTTTATGTTATTTAATTCATAGATTTATAATTATTTATGTCTATTCATTATTATAGTCATGTTATAAATTTTAATGAAATTGTAATCTGTTATTATGCCAAAGGCATCCATCCCCATGCTTAGTTTTTGTGAGACTTTTTCATGCCTAACGATGCAGATTTATCCAAAGGAAATGAGATATGATGAAATGCATTGCATTAATTCATCATTTTTCCAAAATATTCTCATTGATATTAACCTATCACTTCTCCACTTGCCATAGATGGTTGAGCATTTACTCAGGTCATCAAGTTTATTGTTGCTTCCTATTGAGTCATGGGTTTTTAATGCACATGTCAGTGCCTTCCTTAAAGATTCAATTGGGTGACATGGGGTGTGTTGGGAAAGATTAAATGAAAATAGTATTGCCCTCATAACTGTCACTCAGAATAGGTGGAAAGAAGTAGAGTCGACATCCTTGAAAACACAACATAATTTGAGGTAAGCCGGTTACCCCTCTAATAGAATTCCCCAAACCCTAAATTGATAATTCATATTTACATTTTGGGTAAAATATTCTCTTGAACTAAAGAAAAAATTTTGGAGCTCTAATTTCCAATATTATTAGACCTACTTCTTGTTTATTGTCAATAGTTTGAAGCAACGGATTTAGGGGGAATCTAGGTTTCTTGCACTTTACAAAAATATACAGTGGTTGGGTTTGAATAAATTTTCGGCCATTTTTTCTCATTGTCATCATTGATAGCAGGACACAATTTGTACAAATTATTGCGGTAAGCCACTTGCCATGCTTTGGGAGATTTTCTCTTTTGATTATGTACGATGTTGATATTATAACAACACTCTATTCCAGCACTCCATTCCAAGTTGTCTAGAACATTCAATCATCCTCAACTTTCCTTAAAAGTTGTGAAAAAGCTTTACATAAGGTGTATCATCTTCTCTTCAAGAGAAAACAGTTTTAAATACTCACCTAGGAAATTCTAGATACACATGTATATTTTTACTATTCAAATGGTAACAATGGTTCAAGGAGTGTGACATTGAAATGCCATCAGAAATATTCTACCCAGTTTTACAAAAAGATTCACACCTCATACCATGAAATCATAAAAATATTATACTCTTACGAATTTTAGATCCATATCATTCAACTTTTAAGAGAGTTAAATATGCTTCAAGCACCCTCGCCTTGTCCTTTGTGATGGGTATTTATGTGGATAAAGCTTTATTATCCATTTCCTTCTGCCTAGTCTTGTTCTTTGGAAGTTATCATGGCATGGAGGAAGGTTTTTTTAAATCCTCTTTCAATTCAATTTGGGGGAAATTGCCTAAAGTAACTTACCACATAAGGCTAGTGAAATAGACAAAAAAGTAATCATGTGTCTTTCATATTTCTTCACAACTAATCTCTAATACAAATGCTTCTTATTTTTCTAATGTAGAAAGCTCAGCCAGCCAATCCATACTAGTAATAACTCTCCATCACTTTGGACATTGTCATAACTAGGAGATATTTAAAATTTTGAATTGAAATTTATAGATTTCCAGCAATACTAGTTTGAAACCCATACTTGTAGAAGAAATCATCACATTTAAAATTAAGTGCATAAAATGCAATATTGAAACAAAGAAGAAGTATGTGCTAAAATGTGATTAGGATAAGCAACAAAGTGACATTCCTAGAAAATTGTGAACAAGTTTCATGATTATATATAACATAAATAGGCTCTTGTAATCCTCTAATAGGATTGTACACATCCCATACCATAGTGTTGCAAAAAGCCATGTTTTTGTCTATCTCTATATAATTATGTTGATCACTATTATCATCTGTATTATGATCCCAAGTAAAAGTTTCTAAATCATGGGTTGATTCTAGTTTATTTTAACATAACAATGTTACTTTGTCATCAAATTTTGTTACATAAGTATATTTATTAACAGACTCATAATATTTCCACCAACTACTGAATATGGAAAAAAGGTTGTACAAGACATTTCTTTCCTTGAAGATGTTTATTTTAACATATTTAGTGAATCTGTTGAAAGGGATATCATACATCTTGTACAACCCTCTTCTATTTAAATATAATAGGATAATCGAAAGACTCAATAAAATTGAAAACTTCACATATTTCTTAGCCTGAAGCAATATTGGAATAGTAATTGAAGTTCCCCAAAACTTGCTTCTCAAATCAACATAATCAAACAATTTTGGGACTATACAATCAATGCCTCTAATAGAATGGTAACAACCTGACAATACCCTTTCATAAGCCTCTTGTGAGCATCGTTTTAAATCTGTAAATACTAACATCTCAAACATGGGTTAGTATTTTACAAATCTATCAAAATAACTCCTATGAAATACCTAGTAGATGCTTACAAATGCAATACATAACAAGAGAATACTAAAAAACATTATGAAAACAACTACAATTACCTATTCCATAGTGGATTGGTGTCACATGTGTTAGTGACCCTTTCCCAATCCTTGCTAAGAAGCCAAGATGATCCAAATGCAAATAGGATGAAGAGAGCAAGATTATTTCCCAATTCAAGAGAGTAACCTTGCATTCAAATTGTAGATGATATTATGGAGGATTAAGCTTCCATTTATAGATTTTCTTGATGAGAGATTGGCCAATGAGATGAGGCCACTTGTCAAGTTCCAATTGGTTGAGGAGTGAGCACATTTTCGTCAATGTGCCAAGAATTTAAAATTGTTTGAGTGGGGGGACATGTAAGACTTTCAGAATTTTAAATTCTAAGTGGGGAACATGTTAGAATTTAAAATTCTGAAAATGCATGGGTGGATGATAAGTCAGAATTTTAAATTCTGAGTGGCGAACATGTCAAAATTTAATATTTTGAAAATGCATGAGTGGGGAATATTCTTCCAAGATGCCATGTTGAAAGAAAAAAGGGATTTTAATAAATCAATAAATTGATTTATTTGTGCAAGTGGATGATTAGGTTAATTTAATCAGGATTAGATTAGCCTAATGATGATTAGGATGTTTTGACTTATTTGATTTAAAAAGTTAACTTATTTAAATCAGAAAAGGATGGAAAATGCATTTGGATTTAATTAAATGGATGTTTGATTTATTTGATTAAAAGGTTGATGATAATGGTTATTTAATTTTGAATGAATGACCTTAGGCGATGATATTACCTGATGAATGGATGAAGGTGAACCTAATTAATTGGTGAATGGATCTAATGTGAAGCCTAGTTTAGTTGATGAATTAAACTGATTGAATGCAAAATGTTAATTTTGCATGTCTACATTTTTCCCCTCTTTGAAGCAATGTACTTGTTGCGTTGGTTCAAAGAATAAACTTGCCGCAATCAAATTTGAAATTTTTTCTAATTTTTCGGATGCCCCAGTGGAAAGAAGTACATTGGTACATTTCCCCCTTGAGAGATCGAGCAAAAAGGTTCAATTTGAGGGTTGATCTCGTGATAAAGAGGTTCAAAAATGGATGGTTATGGATGATGATGCAAATGAGATGATTTTAATATGCTTCGAATAATAAATCTATATTATCCTAAATGACTTAAATGATGATATGATGTGATGATGGATGACATGGATGATGTGATATGTGATGATTATGTAATGTGATGTTTAGACTAACAGATCTATATCATGATGATGATACGATGTGATTATGCAAATGTATGATTTATGCAACTATGATGATTTAAGAGATGCTTAGACTAATAGATCTATATCTTGATGATGATATGCATGATGGATGCATGATGGATGTATTGGTGATGATGATTAACTATTCATGTTGTGATGTTAGTGTGGAAAATGAAGAAATGAGATGATGACAAGAGGATTCAACAAACCAACATTATGAGAGATGATGATGAGAAATGATGATAAAAAATGATGATGATATAGAGATGATGAGAAATGGATGATTTTCTTATCAAGGATTGGGATTTTAAAATGGTCACTTACTTTATGTTTGATAACATGCCTAAGCACAATGCATCAAGGTATAAAGGACCATGATGGTGTTGTACTTAGTGTGATGGAATTTGACTCAACAAATAGATAGGAGTATTCTTGTTCACACTTGACATACAGAAACCTTGCTAGGATGCACTTTAGAAGTTTTAAACATCTCAGACCAAAACATGGAAAGGTATAACCAATCAATGCAATAGTCAACAAGCTATCCAAAGCATCCTCTATACATATCTAACAAAGCAAGTATTCACCAAGTTATTTTACAAGAATGTCCAACAAGCATAGCAGACAAAAAGATAATGATTGTTGCCCCATTCCTATCTCTCTAAATCCTTTGTTCGGATATCATCAAGAGGTCCTTGGACTGAGCGTAATGAGATTAGTCAAAAGACAAAGATAAAGCACACAAACAAGTTGATGTTCTTCAATATTGTTAACCATAAGGGAATGTGTTTTTTAAGGATAAGGACTGAAACTATTGTCAAAAGATAATGCCCATTGTAGGAATAATGCATCCTAGGACATGTTAGTCAATGGCGACACGTCATTTCATTTATCCAAACTGTTCTTTCTGATAAGTAATGCCCCTTATAGGAAGGATTCATCCTAGGACATGATATTATTAGATGATTGATATGAGACTATTAGATGATGGACTATCGACACAAAGAATTGACCAACTTGCTTACGTACTGACTTAGACTTGAAACTTGATGCTTTTGAGTTTTCATGTTTAATCTATTAGACTTGTTTCTAACTGTTTCACCGAAGGTTGAGGATGACAACCAGTTTATTATGGATGGTGTTATTGCAGGAGCAAGTGAGATGAGGTGGATGGATTTTTTCAAATATTTGGATGTTTTTGGAGTTTTGCTATGTTTTGAGGTTGTTTTTGGTATTTTTTAAGGTTTTCAAATGTTTTGATTTTTGATTTTCCAATGTTTTTGGAATTTTTCTGAAATTTTGACCAAGAAACTAATCTAAGGACCTCTCCTAGGGGCCTCGGGGGCTGATCAACAGATTAGACTTGCCTATGTTATACAAGCAAAGACCACATAGTTCAGACCAATGACTTGACCGATTCACAGATGATGATATACATGATGAGATGTCATTTTATTATGACAAACTCCTAAAGGACTGACCTAAATGTCTCGGGGGATGATCAAAGATCAACCTTTCCTATGTTCAAGCTTAGAGATGACGTAGTTTGACTAGACGACTCTATTTTTTGACTTTTTGACAGACTTTTTGACTTGTTTTTGGGATTTTGATATGTTTTGAATGTTTTTGGATTTTTGATTTTCTTTTTTTTTGGATTTTCTGATGTTTTGATGTTTTTGGATTTTCTGATTTTCTGGTGTTTTTGGATTTTCTGATGTTTTGGTGTTTTTGGATTTTATGATGTTTTGGTGTTTTTGGATTTTATGATGTTTTGGTGTTTTTGGATTTTTTGATTTTAAGGACTTTAAGATCATACAAAAATCCGATCCGATGAGAACATGCCCCCAGTGTGGTGCAATAGACTACAATGATAAAGGCAGGACAAACTGACCTTGAGGATGGGCCGAGTAGTACTAGGAAGGATCATGATACGAACACAAGACCAAGCTATGGTGTGCATGTGAGTGGATGTGTGATGGATGGAGACTTGGATGCAATGGATGATGGAAGTGAAATAGATGGATGATGTAGATCAAGCCATAAAGATCCTGGTGGATGGAAAGTGCTTATTTACACAAGGCGCCTATTTGCTAGGTTTTCACTGAGGTACTTGCCAAAAGTGGCACCAAAGTGGTTTTCACTAGAGGATGATTTTTTTGATCCTTTTTATATTTTTTTTGGATTTTTTTCTTTTTTTCTTTTTTTGTTGTTACCAAGACGCCTGTTTGCCAGGTTTTCGCTGAAGTAACCATTTTTTTAGGACTTTTCTATTTTTTTTAAAAAAAATTGGTTTTATACCTGGAAGAATTAGGCATAAAACATTTTGAGATGGGGCTATTCATGGGCTCCTACAGAGGTTCCCCTTTGGGTGTTGATAGCTGATATGCCCCTGATTTATAGCTTGTTGTGACGATGAAAGGCCCCAACCAATTGGGTTCGAACTTGCCTTTGCTGTTGGGATTCGGGACATTCTTCTGATTTTCTTCTAAGACCAATTCTTTGACTTGGAAAGTCCTACTTCTAATCTTCTTGTTGTAGCTTCGTTTGAGTCTATTTTGATAGACTTGAAAATGATTCAAAGCATCTATGCATCTCTCATCTAGTAGCTCTAACTCGTTTAATCTTGACACCTGGTAGTCCTCAGCAATGATGAGATTTTGCAATGATATTCTGAGGGATGGGAGCTCGATCTCAGTTGGGAGTAGAGCCTTTGATCCATAGACCAAGGAGAATGGAGTGGTGCCAATGGGTGTGTAGATGCTGGTTCGATAAGCCCAGAGGGAAGGATTAAGCTACAAGTGCCAGTAATGATCTGCATCATTAACTATTTTCTTGAGGATTTTGAGGATGGTTTTGTTCATGGCTTCTACTTGACCATTGCCTTGGGGGTAGTATGGGGTGGATAAGCGATGCTAGATTTTGAATTTCTCACACAAGTTGCGAACCTCTTGGTTCTTGAACGGTGTCCCATTATCTGAGATAATGGCTTGTGGAACACCATAACAACAAATGAGATAGTTCAGGATGAATTTTGAGATTTTCTTCCCAGTGATATACATCATGGGTACAGCTTCCACCCACTTTGTGAAGTACTTAGTTGCAGTTATAATGAATTTGTGGCCATTGGATTAGGTGGGTGAGATTTTCCTAATGAGATCAGGTCTCCACTGTGAGAAAGGACATGGTGTGACAATAGGATGAAGGTCTTGAGCTAGAACATGGATGAGGTCCCCATGTTGCTAACATTTTAGACACCTTTTGGCATGATCATGTGCTTCTCGCTCCATTGTGGGCCAATAATACCCCATCCTTAGCAGTTTCTTAGTGATGGTCATTCCACTCGAGTGTGAGCCACATATGCCATTATGAACATCAATTAGAGTAGTTAATGCCTCCTCAACATTTAGACATTGTAGTAAGGTACCTTCTATGCTTCTACGGTATAAGGTATCACCTAGGATCAAAAATCTAGATACCTTTTTGATAAAGGTTCATTTTAGGCTGGATGGCAGGTTAGCTGGTATAACTCCTATGCGAAGATAAGTGTAGATATCATGATACCAAGGATCACCAGGACCAATGATTTCACACACATATTCTGATTCTATTACCTGGAATGTGGGAATGAGAAGTTGTTTGATTAGAAATTCATATTTTGGTACATTATGAGGGATGTCTAATAGGGATCCAATTATAGCCATGGCATCTGCTACTCTATTGTTGGTTCTTGGAATTTTCTCAAATGTTATGTCAATGAAGGATTCCTTTAAAGTCTCCACCAGTTTATTGTATGGAGTGAGCTTATCATCCTTAGTTTGATATTCATTACTGACTTGATTTATGATCAACTGAGAGTCTCCATACACCTTGAGAACTATGATGTTCCATTGCACTACTATCTTGTAACCTATATTCAAAGCCTCGTATTCTACTATGTTGTTGGTGCAAGGAAATGCTAATTTGTATGACTTTGGTATGAAATCCCCTTGTGGGGTGATGAAGAAGACACCAGCTCCTAATCCATGTTGTGTGTATGAACCATAGAAGTACAATTTCCAATGATCAGCTATGTTGAGGTTAAAGATGGACTCGTCTGGAAATTCTGAGACAAGAGGGTTCTCAGCATAAATAGGTGCTTCTGCTAGTTGATCTGCAATGACCTGTCCCTTGATTGCTTTCCTCTCCACATACTCAATGTCATATTCTGATAATATCATGACCCATTTTTCCATTCTTCCTCTGAGCATTGCCTTGGATAAGAGATACTTGAGGGGATCAATTTTCATGATGAGCTTTATCTTGTGTGCCAGCATATAATGTCTAATTTTTTGGGATACAAACACCACTGCGAGGAAAGCTTTCTCGATAAATGAGTAATTTAGTTCATGGCTGACCATTGTTCTGCTGATATAGTAGATAGCTCTCTCCATTCCATTTTTATCATGCTAGGCTAATAGAGCCCTAAGGGGTGCTATTGTTGCTAACACATATAGGATCAATGGCTTCTTTGGAATGGGTGGCATTAAGACTGGCGGTGTCAGGAGATATTCCTTTATCTTGTTGAATGCCTCTTTTCACTTGGTATCCCATTTGTACGCTACTCCCTTGTGGAGTAGGTGAGAGTATGGGTTCTGCTTATCTACCAGTTGTGATATGAACCTTCCAATGGATTGGAGCCTTCCTTGGAGACCTCTCAGTTGTTTTAAATTCCTTGGTGCTTCCATCTCAAGAATTGCTTTGACTTTTGCAAGATCCACCTCAATACCCCTCATGGAGACTATGTATCCTAGTAATTTTCCTAATTGTACACCGAAGATGCACTTCTTGGGATTTAGTCTGACCTTGTATTCCTCTAATCTATCAAAGATAGCACTTAGGGTTGCTATATGATCTTTTCTCTTTCTTGACTTAGCTAGGATGTTGTCAACATAGTCTTCGACTATTTTGTGAATCATGTCATAGAAGATTAATGTCATGGCCTTTTATATGTTGCTCCTGTGTTCTTTAGGCTGAACGGCATCATGTTCCAGTAGTAGGTCCCCCCACAGACAAGTAAAAGTTGTCTTATGTTGGTCTTCTTTTGCTATTATAATCTGGTTGTATCCTAAAAATCTGTCCATTAGTGATAGCATCTCATGCCCTGCTGTCATGTCCACTATCATATCAATATTGGGAAGTGGAAAGTCATCCTTGGGACATGCTTTGTTCAAATCTCTAAAATCCATACAAATTTTGATGTCTTTGTCAAGTTTTGAAATAGGTACCAAATTGGATTCCCATTCTAGGTAATCAATTGGTTGGATAAATCCTACGTCTAGCAGCTTTATGAGCTCCATTTTAACCAACAAGGCAATTTGAGGATGCATTTTTTAGAGTTTTTGTCTAACAGGTTTTGCATCTGTATACACCGCTAAGTGATAGACCACAGTCTCTGGGTCAAGCCCTGGCATGTTAGCATAACTCCATGCGAAGTTTATTTGCCTCTCCCTTAGGAATGCTGCTAGGAGTTCTTGTTCTTCTGTTAATAGTGATTCCGCATAGAATGTGATATGCGGGGCCTCCTCTATTCCTATGTTGACTGGATTGCACTTTTTGGCCAAGATTGCTGATTTCTCCTGATGAATAGTTCTTAAGGGAAGATTGAATCCTTCATCCTCGGGTGCCTCAGAGAGGTTTTCACCATTGGATATGTCCTTTCTTTTTACTATTTTCTTGTCAGAGAGTGCCATAGTGTGGTTTTCACTCAAGGACTTGGATATGATTCTTAGTTTCTCACTTTTGCGATTGAAGGATTCAATTGTTTCCCTGTAATAAGCTTGTGTGTCTAATTCCATTATGAACCCTGCCTTATGATCTCCATCTGGAATGTTGTCCCTCAATCCCATGAATTCTAATAGTGCCTCATTGTTTTTGAACATATTGAGAACTAGTAGTCCTCGTTGGTCATAATAGATCAATTGGGGGTACACTAAGCGGATTTCATGGTTTTGATGATCGAATTCAAAGGAGAGGATACTAATCATACACAGAGTGGTATCTTTGAATAATCTAGGGAGATTGGATATGATATCTTCATCATCGCTACTAATATAGGGCTCAGTTATGAAGTTATGTGTGTTGCTACCTGTGGCTCTTAGTGAGTCTACTTGTACTAGTACTAGTTGAGGAGAAACATTAACCGTTCTAACCGGAGGACTTCGGCCACGTATGGTTATTCTCAAAGGGGTACATCCAAGACCAAGATTTGTTATGGGTCGCATCTCTGGTATGATAGGTATCATAAGCCCATTGCCATTTTTTCCCAATCATTAATTTCTGTCGTAACCCATTGCAAGCATCATTTGGAAACCTTTGCTTCTTTCATCCATTGGTAAATTAGTTGTTGGTCTTTCATCTTGGTATAGCATGTGAGATAGGTCTTCCTCAATCTCCTCTTGGCCAAGATCTCCCCAGCTTGTGAATTCAGGATAGTCTTCAGGAGACGTTTGAGATGTGGAAGCTTGATTTTGTTGTGGGCATCCTCATGATCTAGAAGATTGTGGTAACTCTCCTATCACAAAAGCATTATTAGGGAGCCTATAGCTTCCACAACTGTCTTCCTGAATGATGAGCTTGATGTCAAAGATGGTGGGAATTGCGGGGATGGCGGGTATCTCTGTCACAAAAGTGGACATGAGAATGGCAGGGTCGATGTATGATGTGGATGGGCCCTCATCATTCTTTGGAACTTGGGGGATTTTGTAGTACCACTTGGCCTCAAGATTTTTGCAATATGAAAACGGTTCAGGATCTGCATGGATGGTAACCTTTTGTCCATTATGTGTGAATTTCACACATTAGTGGAAGGTTGATGCTACGACTTTCATCGCATGGATCCATGGGCATCCCAAGAGGATGTTATATGGAAAGTCGAGGTCCAAGACCTAATAGTTAGTTTCCATGAGCGTCAGCCCTACTTGAATAGGGAGTTTGATTGTGCCCTGAGACACTCTTTCTTGGTCTTCGTATGCTCTTATTGTGATGCCTTTACCTTTTTCAATGGAATCTTCTGCTATTTTTAGTTGCTTGATAAGGCTGAGAGAATAGATGTTCAAACTTGCACCTCCATCCAACAAAACCCTTTTGATTTTTCTCTTGTTCACAATGACCTCTAAGTGAAGTGCAGGGTGTTGTCATAATAGTGGTTTACAATTCCTGAGAGGAACAAATTTTAGCTGAAATCACATATTTTTAGAAAATATAATGATTTAAGCCTTTAAAAGTTCCATTTTAAGGATTCCAATTGAAGAGGGTTTGATCAAATCACCTTAGATCAAACCCTCTTGGATAGAACCTCACTAGTTTTAAACCATACCTATAAATGCTCCTTTATACCTATCAAAATGCTGATAAAAAATCACTTTTGATTTAGCTTTTGGGGATCAAATGAATTCATTTAAAATTTATTTCAAATGATTATGGTATTCCTCAGAACAAGCTATCCAATGAATATAATTTTAATATGTTTTGGTTTTGTTATGTATTTGTTTTTAAGTTTTATTAAACATAGGTTTTTCATCGAAAATGAATTTCTTTGTTCTTCACATGTGGAAAAATAGAAGATTATCAAAAAAAAATAAAAATATGAGTGCACTAGATATTGAAGTCCTCTATCCAACAAAAAATAAAAATAAAATTTTGACATATACAAAAAAAGTTACGCGTTATACGGTCGTTGTGTTTGAATTTGTAATTTGTTTGACTTTGAAATTTGATTAAGGAAAAAATATTCAATAAAAAACTATCAAACCAAGTGGAAGCACTAGATATCAAAGTTACAAATCTAAATTTGAAAGAATTAGAATTTTATCCTTCATGGAAAACAAGTTATGCATTATACGGTGGCGGCTTTTTAAAAATGTTGTTTTCTGAAAAAAATCAATTTTCATGGGAGATGGAAAAAGAAGTGCAATTTGATTCCAAAAATTTTGAAAAAAATATTTTTAGAATCTACAGACAAAATTTGATGAGACTCTAGTTTGCACCATCTTTAAATTCCTCACAGTTTAGCTGCTATAGGTGCCCGAATGTGAAGATTCAGTTAAAAATAATAATTTCAGTGTCCAGTTTGGCCAAAAATTGTAAACCACTATTATGGGATCACCCTGCACGGTTATGAGATGGTTGGGTAGGGAAATCCTAGTTGGAGAACATAAGAAGATTGGGCGTAATGATATTTCTGACCATGGCTTGGAATTGGTCCGCATCAAGATCTCTGAGAGGATGGATGGAGGCTAATGCTTGCTCAATCTTCTCTTACTACTAATGATTTTTTTAACTCTCCATAATGATGTGTGTGGTGGTGTTCTCTTGAGCTGATCTACATTGTAACCAATTAGTGGATCTATGAAGGAGCTTTTTGGTTGGTTGGGATGAGCCTGCAATGGTGAATTTTCCACCTCTTGTGGTGACTCCATAATCTTTGGCATGGGCACCCTTGATGGTGATGACCATGTAGTCTTCATTTAGGGAGGCGAAAACTATTTCATATACATGATTTACACTGCCTTTTCCTTTATCTTTGTTGTTACTATTCCCCTTGTTGCCATGATTTGGCATCAGATTCATGTAGATTTTAAGGTCTTGATTGTCCTGTAGGTTGTTCCACATTAATGATCCTTTTGTCAATGAGATCTTTAATGATATTTTTAAGTCTCATACAATTGTTTGTGGTGTGACCTTTGATCTTATGAAATTCACAAAGTTGATTTTCATTGCACCAAGGGGTTTGACGTCAGGTTCTTGGTAATTTTCAAATGTAGGTGCTTGGATGAGTTTTTCATGATGTCTTCGAGTGGTTCCCCCAAAGTAGTGTATTTTCATTTTGGATAACTCTTGCATTGGGGTGGTCCTCTTTGATCATTGAGGTTATTGATAGTAGGATTGTTATTGGGTTGATATGTTGTGTGATGGGTGTTTTGGCATTGATTTTTGGATTTGCGGTGTGGGTGTGTTTTGGTGTGGACCACTAATGACCACCTTGGCATCTACAACACCATCATTAGTAACATTCTTGTTCCTTGCCCATGTGCAAGGTTTATCATTATAATTGGATGATGGGTAGTTGTTTTGCTACTCATGATATGATGTTGATTCCGCAGGTTGAGTCACAAGGGCTCTTTTGATGCTAACTGCTTTGGGGATCAATTGATCATATGTGGTGATTCCCTGAACCTTGAGATGAAATGACAAGTGGTTTTCAAGGTTGGCTATAATGGCACTGCAGACTTGTTCTTCTGGCATGGTCCACTTGCTCCGATTGGCCTTGGATCGCCATCGTTGAAGGAATGAAGCAAAAGATTCATTCTTTCCTTGTTTTAGAGCATATATTTCTTCAAGACTGACATCCATTGTAATGTTACATTAGTAGTTTTTAATGAATGCATCCCTGATTTCCTGGAATGTTCTAATGCCTGAAGGTAAGTGAGAGAACCATTCTATAGCATGGCCTTCCAAGCTCCTAGGGAATAGCTGCATCAAATAAGTATCGTCATATGCAACCTCCATACAATGAACCTGGAATTCCCTGATGTGATCTTTAGGGTTTCCCATCCCTCGATATTTTTCAAATTTAGGGATTTCAAACCCCTTAGGTAATGGTTTCATTTCTAAGCTCCTATCAAATGGATAAGGACACAAGTTGCTTGATGTTTTGGTTGTTTGCCCTGATTGAAGGTCGAGCACTTGTTGCGAGAGCAACCTAAGTTGTGTCGTCACATCATCATGCAGATTAGGTGGTGGGATGAAGGTGTTTTGGGGTGTTTGAATTGTTGGTTAGGTAGTTGGGTTGGTCGGTGTGTTTTTTGATGGTATCTGTATGTTTTTCCGAATGAGGTAGGCTTCCACCTACTTTTGTATGAACAACACCTGTTGTTGATCTTACTACTGCTGCGCTGAGGTTTGTGCTTGTTGTTGCACTTGTTGCTATTCCAACAACGCTTGTTGTTGTGCTTGTTGTTGTTCCCACAACACTTGTTGTTGTGCTGCTAGTTCTACTGCTTCTTGTTGTTCTTGATATTGCTTTAATGCTTGTTGGTATGCTTGCAATTTTGCTTCTTATGCAAGAAGTTGTGCTTGTGCTTGCACTTGAGCTTGACCTTGCGCTTGCGCTTGTGTTGCTTGTTACTGTAATAAGAGTTGCGCTTGAGTGATTTTTTGTGCTTGCAATGCTTGAGAAACTTGTTGGTGTTGTTGCTATTGTAACAATGCTTGTGTTTGTTGTTCTTGTTGTGTTTGTTGCACTTGTAAAGTGGCTTGTGCAGCTTGGGTGATTTGTGTAGCTTTAGTGGCTTGCTGAGCAGTAGCTTTTTGTTTTTGGACTTGTTGGTATCCTCTTTGGAAGGTAGCTTGCAATGCTATGTCATATTAGTTTGATGTGGTGAATGTTGGTGGTGGTGGGGGTGGTGGTGGTGAATGGTGATGTTGTGTTGGTTATTTGATTAGTGGATGGTGATTTTGGTGTAGTAAGTGGCATTGTTGATGTGATTTTCCCTTGGGAGACCATCTTTTGTGATGATGTGGGGGTGTTTTATGATGTTCCCATTGCTTGCGTATTTTTCATTTGTTGTTGTGATATTAATGACAAATTTTGGGCGTTTGGTGTAATGCTTTGATTGATGGTAGGGATATTGGTTTGATTGATGTTTGGTAGAGGGGGAAGCCCTAAACTACAGAGTGGTATGGATGATAATGGTAGTGGTGGGATAGGTGGAAATGTAAGGGGTGTTAGTTGTTACGTGGTGTAGAATATGCCCCCTAGTCCAAAAATATCTCCCTCTTCTTGTGAATTTGTGAGAAGAGGTGTTTGTGGTGCTCCATGAAAAGATGTTGATGATTGGTCGTAATGTAAGGTGAGAGGAACATTTTTGTGCAATGAATTTTGGGAGTTGTTTTGTTCCAATGTGGCATTTACGTCCATGTTTTGGTTACTAACAAGGGGATGTGATTGGAGAGCATCGAGGAATGTGTTTCCCTTGTTAACGTTGGGTTGAGTTGGAGCAAATGATGTTGTGAGTTGCGGGATATTCTGCATGATGTTTTGATATGGGGGTGTAGATGAAATGGGGATGGTGGATGAGATTGATGGAAAAGATGTCTCTACTATAGTGCTCACGTCAAAATCAGAGGGCAAATTAGCCCCTTGTTTTTCTAGTTCAAGCATGTACAATGAAGGGTTAAGTCTCATCATGATGTTGATGATACTATGGTTGTCTATATTTTTGAGCATTTCCGTCATTTCTTCATGAGACATTCCAAAAGTGAGGTCCTCTCCTTGGTCTTCCTCTTGTGGATTTTGTGATGTTGTGGAAAGGTTATCCGTGAGCATTCCAGACCCAATAAGATTCATTTTTGGAGTAGTTTGACTCAAATCACTTGAAGCTGGTGTTTCTTTGTTGGTTTCCATGCTCTTCTTGTATTGAGATCTATTTTGAACCATAAAACAAGGATCAATTTTTAGAAATGGGAGATGAGTCTCTTGGTTCTTTGAATTGATCTTTATTTTATGTCCCAAAAGTGGAATTTTTTTTTTAGAATATCCTAAGGATCAAAAGATGATATGATGATGATGAAAAAGATGAATGATGTGGATGTTATGATCTTTGGGTAAGTCTTTGAAGGAGATACTAGGCTTTTGGGACTTTTGGATATGTTGCAGATTTTGATTTTGGGATTTTGTCCTTGATTCACTTTGATTTTAATTTTGGATTTTTGAACAAATAAACCCTAAGATGTTGGATGATTATCTAACGGATAGACTTGATCAAAGGATGATAATTTGAATGTTTGTGGGAAGAAGGATGCATCTACCCACACCTATCCAAATAAGATGACAGTTTCACTAAGCATATGATGAAGGATTCATCTCCATACACTAAGCTAAACAAGGTGATTTTGACTAAGCATATGCAAAAGGATGCATCTACACATACTAGCCAAAGTTGGTTTGGATAAATGTTTTCAAGGATTTAGTCTCAATGATTTTGATGGTTTTGAGTTTGCCAAAAAGCCTAGCATTAGGGATGATTTCAAGATTCTCCAAAAGGTGATTGTGAGATGATGTTTTGTTTTGGTGTTTTTGAAGGATGGATGAAAGGGATTTTGATTTGATTTGATCCTAAGATGAACCTAAAAAGACACTTTGTTTGTCTAGATCTAGGTATTGAAGAACAAGCTTTTCTGTAAACAAGATGTTCAAACTCTCTAAAAAGATTTGGGTTTTGGAAATAATAGAATGAATATAGACCAGGATTGTTTCTTGAAGCCTTATTGTAAAATTTGAAAAGAAATCTTTGTCTGACTTCATATAACATAGAAAGGTGTTCTTGACAGGCTATCAAACTAAGGGCTTTCACCTTTGGTTTCTTGATCTTGACTTTGTGTGAAATCATTGAAGACACATGTGTGGGGTCTAATTGTTTTTAGCCTTTGATTAATGAATTATTTTTACCACATACACACTCTTGATTAGATTTCAAACTAAATGTCTAATGTCTCAACTTTGTCTCATTTCACAAAGTATATTATGTGAAACTTTGATGAATTTAAGGCAAGGGTTTCCTATTGTTTAACTTTAGTAGGCAAATTGAGATGTAAATTCAAGTGCTTAGGAACCTCTAAGGATGTAATCCCAAGGGAAAGCAACAACACAAGAATTTGGTCAATGATATTTTCCTCCTAAGGTGTTTGAAATTTTGAGAATCATGTTGAATGTTTGTTTGGCAAATGTTTTCAAATAAAGCACTGTGTTTTCAAACTAAGACAAGTACAAGACCTATGGATGTGTAAGACAATATTTGTTGAATCCCCACTTGGACAAGTCTAGCTACGCTTATCTTTAGTGAATGGTTAGATGCTTGACCCCACTGGCTCCCCTCCACGACACTCACTTATATGGGGCAACCAAGCATCAACACCCATGAAACTCCCATGGCATGTTTTCCATTTCTACTAAAGACTATAAAAGTGTGGGGTGGCTTCAAAATGACTGTTCTTGCACCAAAAGATTAATGATTTTGGAAAATTCTAGTACATGGGTTCTAGTAAGGACTTTCCATTCATGGAGATTTACCTATACAACAAGAGGCCCCTTTCGGATCCATCTTGTCGAATCAACTGTGTGATACTAGCGTTTCTTCCAATACCCACATTTATATCTCGGCTGAAGTACTCTTGGCTTTAGAGTGTTACCGGTTGAGTCATTCCCTTGGGTGAGTACTTTTTCCCCAAGGCAGGCCCTCTAAGATAGATAAAAGTGAGCAAACTTACTCATAGTTCGATCAACCTTCATTTAGAAACAAAGGGAGAACACACGCAATAAGTTTACTTACACTCGCACAAGATGTTGTTCAATTTTAAATCCAAATCAAAGTGTGTATGGGCAATTATTTACACAATTTAATGTCACCAAAAGCTTTTTGATTCTCAAGATCACCGTGTGGTGCGAGAGAAGCACATACATTTTTTATGATATTACTTTGTGTAAATAATTACAAAACAATGAAAGTACACATTCATTTTATCCTCCAAAGCAATGGTTTGATTCGTTTTAAGCACCAAAGGAAAGATGAAGATTGCCTTGTTCAATTTTAGCCCAAATTGAAATCTAGTAGGTGTCTAAGTTTGAATTTTAACCCTTTACGAAAAAAATCAAAGTGCTCTTTTTTTAAACCCAAACGAAAATTAGTGTCCTAAAAGTGAAAAGGTAGCAATATCGTAAAACAAGCATTTTAAGTAAGCACTAAAGTGTTAAAGAACACTTTTAATCATCTCAATCCATCATCTTTATTCCTCCTCCCATCGTTTTCTCTCTTCCCTTCACCTTCGGTTTCCTTGTTTGCACCTTTGTTGTTCGTTGGAGATCCTTCGTTAGTCTTTGTGCCTTTTCCTTTCGCTTTTCCTTCGTTTGTACCTTTTTCTTTTCTTTGTTTTCATTCAAAAGAATCATGTGATAACCAAGTTATTGAATTTGTTTTGATTATTAACTTCAAGCCATAGCATGATATCAATTGAAAAGACAAATGATCATGATAATAAAATGAGCATTTATAAGTAAATCCTATTTTTCACAAACTTTAAAGCAAACTTTAATCAGACATAAAGATTTTGCTTAACAACAAGTAAAAGTATTTTTTACCAATAGTTCAATCTCACCAATCTACTTGATCTTGTATGAAAAATGTGACATACTTTGCGTACCACTCATCAAATCTATTATTGAGGACATCTATATTAAATTCCAAGACATGAATAAAATGCATTCACTAAATATAATCATATCACAAAATCATCATTTTCTTGAATTTTCCCTTAAACACAATCATTAGAAATATTTTAACTCTTTAAAATCACATGGATCTTATAAGTCAAAGTTACTCTTTCAACCCAAATATCTATCTAGGAATATGTACTTTGTTCTAAGATCATGATTATTTCAGCTATGAATCAACAATGTCATTAATATGGCAAGCAGGTTTAAAGACTTCTTGATTCAACACCTCCTAGAAATTGTTACGTCGGATCCTGCAAAAGCTATTAGTAGATTTTATTTTAAGTTTTGAACTTATGAAATCAGTTGCAAAAATAATTCATACCACATTAGTCCAAAAGAGGCACTGAAAATTTTAATGATGCACTGACATATACACTCAAAGAGGCGTGGCAGTTAGAAATGTGAGGTGCAGGAAAGGCACTGGAAATTGTTTGACAAGAGCCCTCATAGAATTGTCATCTCATGAAATGTCATTTGCATCGAATCTCTTTGACAGTATGCTTTAAAAGTGGTGTAGTCTCATGGAACACAATAATTGCATGATATGCACATAATGGATTTGTTAAAAAAAGGCTTGAGGGATTATCAAGAATAGGCGCATGAGATAACAATAAACAATGACATTTTGACGACTTTAAATGCATTTGGCAGGCATAAAGTTGAAATCCACCTAATATCATTCCTCACAATGAAACGCCATGAAGACAAAATGAGACCCACCGGTCTACTTGCCTACAGAAAATATTATTTTAAGAATCTCCTGCACCTTTTCTTGAGTACCAAAGCACGGGTAGATAATCAAATTGCACAACCTATCAGTGTCTATAGAGGATGTCAAAAAAAAAAAAGAACCAATAAAATGATAAAAAAATTGTATTTCCTATAACCCAAATAACTCTGCGGATAGGTGGGCAGTTGCAGTGACATCACACAAGGTGGCATTATTTTGTCGAGAAGACTCACTTCTGCTGGATGGGACGCTCTTGTCAGTTGGATTAGAAACCATGTGGAGATCTGGGTGTGGCTTGATGGACTGCAATAGTAGTTAGATCTGTGCAGAAGGACATAGAACAACAATGACTAGCATCCTCTTTTCCTGCACCAAAATGGGAGGTGTGAATTGCTTGATCTCCAAGTGCCTTAGTGGTTTTGTTGAACTTGTCTTTGCTATTCAAGTAAAATTTCAACCTTTATGGGATGCATCAGATTCAAGATTCTCGTAAGGCTAAAATGAAAACAATCATTTATCAACTACCATAGTTAAGTGTTCCTTTTCCAGCAGTCTCTCCTTGCACCAAATTGGAAGTATAAAGCACACAAATTATTTGATAGAATGCATGACAAAGATGTCTTCAATGATTGTAGGTTATGCATCGAATGGATTTGAAAAATATTTCAGACATTCTAGAAAGTGACATGTACTTCAACAAGAAATATCTAAAAAAACAAAGCCCTCTCAGGCCCTGGATTGATGCGATTGTGAATGATGGATGTTTGTTTCATGTATGCTGTCAGGTATATTTTTGAGAGAAAGTATGCCATAAGGCATTGCCCTTCCTCTAGTCCTATGTTTGTTCTTGAGATATTACAAATTGAAATGCAACATCCTTTGCAATAGGATTGACCACTATGATACCCACTCCTCCATCGTTTCGTACAACTACACTCTCTAGAGTTATATTATCCACTGGGCTAAAAATTGCACACACCAGTATCTTCCCCTTAACTTTTGCAAGGTTAAGTGTGTTCTCCAGGAGAAAGCTTGCATTAGCATTGATAATAACAGGGGCAGCGTGGAGAGTGCTTTATTTGGTGTTGTGAACATTAAGAATGCTACACCTCCTCTGGGTATTGATTAATAACTAAAGCTGCGTGAGTTTTGAAATGCCTGTATTGCAGTTCTTAGGACACTTAGCCGCCCATGATTAATACACTGGTAGACTTTGCGAGTCAAAATACCGGGATAAATGCTATGATGGAGATTGTGTAATGATAAAATGGCAAAACAATGCAAGGGCAAAATAGTGCAACATTATCATTTGGATGCCAACCCTATTTATTGAAATCCCACGTAGCTTTTTTTCTTTTTTTTTTTGAAAAATAATAAGATCCAATCCAATCCATAGGTGTAAAGCTTAAGAAGAAAATAAAATCAAGGAAGTGCATTTGGTAGGTGAGAAGCGGATTTCTCAACCTTTACCAGTGTCTTTACTACCTGTACCAGAATGGGATGTTTGAAACAGAGCATGGACATCTATGAAAAGAGTAAGTTTTGTTACTTTGGCAGATATGTACACAAAAAGGAAAAAACATAGGTGTATGAACTATTTGGCAGATTGCCTCCAAGTGATATGGTCTCATGGATTGCAAACTTCCATGGCCTATAGAGAGGATCCACATAGTTTTCTTGTTTTTGACATAATGACCAAAAGAAATGCAGTTTTAAACTCCTTTAGCACTTTCAAAAAAACAACAGGTGTAAAATTTTAAACAAAGGTGCTTAGTAGGCGTAAAGCCAAATCTGACAACCTTTACCAGTGTCCCACCTACCTGCGCACAAAATGTGAAGAAGCATGGGAAATGAATTATTATCCAAATCAATAGAAATACAAAGAAACTAATTTAAATAGCATTTGAAGCAATACTTTAACTATTCATGTATAGATCGTGTATCTTGTAGCTACTAGAAATAGAGATTTGAAAGGGAGCACAATGTTTAAATTTTATTCAAACAAAGACAAAGCATGAATGAAAATAAAGACTATATTTCTATCTAATGCATAGAATAAACGATAGGGCCCTCCTAGCACCAATATGTGAGCATCCTTTTAAATATGCAAATACTAACATCTCAAACATGGGTTAGTATTTTACAAATCTATCAAAATAACTCCTATGAAATACCTAGTAGATGCTTACAAATGCAATACATGACAAGAGAAGACTAAAAAACATTATGAAAACAACTACAATTACCTATTCCATAGTGGATTGGTGTCACATGTGTTAGTGACCCTTTCCCAATCCTTGCTAAGAAGCCAAGATGATGCAAATGCAAATAGGATGAAGAGAGCAAGATTATTTCCCAATTCAAGAGAGTAACCTTGCATTCAAATTGTAGATGAAATTATGGAGGATTAAGCTTCCATTTATAGATTTACTTGATGAGAGATTGGCCAATGAGATGAGGCCACTTGTCAAGTTTTGATTGGTTGAGGAGTGAGCACATTTTGGTCAATGTGCCAAGAATTTAAAATTATTTGAGTGGGGGGACATGTAAGACTCATAATTTTAAATTTTGAGTGGGGAACATGTCAGAATTTAAAATTTTGAAAATGCATGGGTGGAGGATAAGTCAGAATTTTAAATTCTGAGTGGCGAACATGTTAGAATTTAATATTCTGAAAATGCATGAGTGGGGAATATTCTTCCAAGATGCCATGTTGAAAGAAAAAAGGGATTTTAATAAATCAATAAATTGATTTATTTGTGCAAGTGGATGATTAGGTTAATTTAATCAGGATTAGATTAGCCTAATGATGATTAGGATGTTTTGACTTATTTGATTTATATAGTTGATTTATTTAAATAAAAAAAGGATGGAAAATACATTTGGATTTAATTCAATGGATGTTTGATTTATTTGATTAAAAGGTTCATAATGTTTAATTAATTTTGAATGAATGACCTTAGGAGATGATATTACCCGATGAATGGATGAAGGCGAACCTAATTAATTGGTGAATGGACCTAATGTGAAACCTAATTTAGTTGATGAATTAATCTGATTGAATGCAAAATGTTAATTTTGCATGTCTACGCCTCTATTTGTGATAACATTTTTCTGACTACAAGCCCACTGGTTATGGGAAGAACTCTTCAACAAAGATTATATTTTCTCCAAATAGTTGTGAGCATTTTTCCAACTCACACAGAGTATCCTCACATGTGATATAATAGTACCCACAATACTTTACCATGCAATAATATTGTTCATTCTCAGGAATTTGTGTCCTAGATATTACCTCTAGATTTGTAAATTGATGATCAGCTAGATAATCCCTCTCTTCATCATATGATATATCATATTCCTTAGTGCCAAGCCAATGTGGCAACAAATGCTTGAAATGGATATGATATAGGAAACATAGGAATGCTAATTCAAACACTGATGGAGAGATGTTAGACAAGACTTTCTTTGCCTCTAATGTGTAATACTAGATGATCACCTAGTTTCCCATCTCAATGTAATACTTATGAAGGAAAGGAAAGATGCTTGTCTCAACAAAAAAACCCAAATTATTTGTTGAGATTAATAGGTATAGAATATAACAATTAAAAGTGTCTTCCCAATTACAATCACATTCTAGACCACCTTAGAAATTTTGACTTCAAATACCATTCAACAACTTCAGTTACTAGTTACATTTTCTGTGCACTAGAGGATTGTAACCTTATCTTTAACATCTAGGTGGATAAGTTAAAATGATTCAATTATAAACTTTACTAACTTGTCACTCTTCTATATAGATTGTTGATTAGGATAAACTTTGACAACTATGAGTAGGATATTGGAAAAATTTGAATAGAATGAATAAGTAATCAAAGAAAAAGGGAGAATTTTGCAAGCTAACAATTAAATAACCCAACAACACAAAATACATGCACCACAGGGTTATTCTAAAAGTGGTCCATTAAAATATTATGAAATGTATGCTCATTTATGTCATTTTCAAATGGAATTATATCAAATCTATAAATGCTAACATGAAATAACTCTTCATTAAGTTGAAATAAATTTTCATAGAATTTATAGTTAGGCATGTAGTAATCTAGTCTTGGGAAGAGTGCCTTATCAGGAAATCAATCATAGGTGGCTCACCACTAAATACCAAACACACTAAGAAATTGATTCAACCATTCAATCACTAATCATAGAGATACAAAGTTTATATTGTTATTCAGATTTAAACAAAGCACAAAACACAATAAAACATTCAACTTTATTTTATTCACACCAATGATCTGGACAAGCTTAATTTTTTGGTGTACATGAGTTCAATTGGAAAAATTGATGCTTCCAACAATAATTTATTTTTCTATGAAGTGGTAGATTGAAATCAACAATGTACCTTCTTATAGGGATCTAAACTCAACTAAAACAGACCCTTTGAATGAGGAAGCTAATCATGCTCCATTATAAAGAGGTTCATGTTTTGTTTTCACATGAATTCATTCATTATCGAGAGCTTAAGAGCCCATGGATTTTCCAATAGGTTAAGATCCTTTGCATCCTCTAAAATAGCCACCCTATTGTCTTAGCTAACAAATAACTGCTTGACCTTTCAAAACAAAAAGAAGTGAGTAAAATTTGTGAAATATGAGTTCTAATCTATATAAGTAAGAGTAAAATAATAAGATCATGTGTGTAATACCCTTCATGTTGCTGTTTGGACTTATTATTTTCTTTGGTTTTTCTTGATACTTTAAGACTTTGATAGTTACTATTTATTGGTTGGATTGGTGGATTGGACAATTTAGACTGATTGATGATTATTCTACTTTATTTGATGACATGGATATTATGATATGACATTATATTTGGTTTGGAGATGTTTAATTTGATTTCAGTAGTATATTGTGATGCAGTGGATTATTAATTATTTTATGATGATATGATGTGATCAGTTTAGTTTAACAATGCTACTTTATATTTAATGTTGTAATTGTTAGTATAGTTTTGGTGAGAGGATAGTGTAGCACCACTCGTATACGAGTTCCATTCTATGCTACAATTCATTATCACGATCTGATGTTTTTTATTATATATATATATATATATATATATATACATGTTGTACACAACCTTGTTTGTATGTAGGATTCGTAGGTATAGAGTCTTGATTCTACTTGCTTTGGCAAGGCAGTGTGAGCATCAATTTAACCCAATAGGCATGAAGTTGAAATAGAGATGACAAGGAAGTCATCCTGTCCCAAGTTTATGAGACCGTCTTTTGTTTAGTGGTATTGTGCATCTTTGACCTTTATCATTTTGCATTTTATTATAGTGGTTTGTGTGAGTGTACTTTCGGTATTTATTTTACGTTTGCATTTTGTATGATGTAATTTATATATTTAAATGATGTTAATAATTGTTGATAATAGTGTTGGAATAGTTTGTATTAAAATATAAAAGTATTATATTAAAAGCCATATAATTATTAAAGATAAATAAATTGAAAGGTGTAAATTAAATTATTTAAAATTGATATTTTGATAATTTAATAAAAATAGCATGTTGAGGATAATTAATGAAATAAATTAATTAAATAAATTAAAGTGTGTGAATTGCAAGTAAAACTTGCAAAATCAAAATTAAAACAAAAAGTGTTGTTAAATAGGAAAAAAATAAAGAAAATAAAGAAAATATGAAAAGGACTGATGAATGTTGAGTTTTGGCAGAAAAGCTAGGAAGGAAATAGAAAACTTCTTTCCATTTTGATTTATGGATTTTTCAAAAAAGATGAAGATATCCTTTATTTAATAGAAAAATTGTGATATTTTCATTCACAGGAAAATGGACAGAAGCTACACAAAAATATTGAGTTATGGAAATTGGATCCTCTCTTGTTTTCTCTATAGAAATTTATTTAGTTTTCATTGTTCTCAAAGAGAGGATCTTCTGAATTAAATTTCCGATTAAATAATTTAGCAAAGGATATATGAAGGAGAAGTTCTGAAGAAAGAAAGAGAAGCTCTTCGAAAAGGCTATTTGGGATCAAGAAAGGATTCGTTAATTCTTCAACAAGCATAGGAATTCAGGTTCCATTCTATTTCTTTTAGTTTCTCTGAATCAATAAAACTAAATATGTTTTCTCTAAAAAAGAAACACAAATCTTTGTTTGAAATTTAAAAGTTATTTGATAGTAAACTAGTGAAAGAAAACTATTGCAGTCTATGAAAATGTTTTGTATCTTTTTATGATTTTGATATGGAAGTTTGTTCTCCCTCTGAAATAAATGGATTTTGAATATATATATATATACTTGTGATAATATATCTATATATACATATTTATATATCATATATTTTGTACTGTGAGTATACTGCTGAAAAGAATGTGTATTGTTTGATGTATATATATATATATATATATATTGTGATAAAATCTATATATATACATATTTATATATGATATATTTTCTAATGTGAGTATACTGTTGAAAAGAATGTTTATTGTTTGATGTATATATATATATAAATATTTTATTTATTTCGAAATTGTGTTTGGGCCGACTGTGTTTAAATTATTGGGCTGAATTTTTAAAAAATCAGCATTTGATTGTAGTTGTTTGTTTTAATCAATATATATATATATATATATATATATATAAAATTTTGTGTATGGGTGAAGGGAAGGGTCGGCGTTAGCCATACCCTCCCCCTCTCCCCATCGTTCTGGATAGGCTGCCCATGATAGTCTATACACTGTTGTGCACAACAGTCTATAGACTCCCATGCACAACAGTCCTACAGACTGGTACGTGTAGTCCTCTATACACAGTGCATGGCAATTTTAAAACTACAAATTATGTTATTTGTTTTTATGATTGATTTACATTTGGTTATATATATATATGTTTGACATATTTTTTTTTTTATATACAAGTACAGTTTGTGTAGAAAATTAATTAGATCATAATTATTTAATGAATTTAAATTAAATAAAATTTATATATAAAATATAAATGAAAGTATATTTTGATGCTTTATATATGAATGTAATTTATTCTTGGCGTAATCATATACCAGATTTATTATGTTTTATTCCAAAATTATTTCATCAAAAATTAGATTTTGGTTATATTGTTTAATTGTGAGTGGAATAAAACAAATTGTGTTATTTAGAATTTTTTTATATTATCCATGGTGGTTGCTTTCATGTTAATTTGCATTGTGGAATTGGTTAATATTGGTTTGGTTTTTTTTTCTTTATTGTTATATTATTGTTTTTGGCTTTTCGATGTGAGAACCCAGTTGATTTTATGAACCCGTTTATGGATGATGTAAACCTTAGGCTTCCAGAGGCTTAATTTTATTGTTGGTCGATAATCCTTGTTTTATGCACTCTTGAGGTAGCAAGATATTGGTATCATTATTTTGACAGGGTTGTATGAGATTTTGTTGAGACTTTGACTATGTGTTTTAGCGAGATGGGTAATGACTCGCATGTCATTTGTTGGGATTCAGTTCCTTGTTATTTATGGTACAACCCTTACTTTTGATTATGTTTTGGGGTCTCCTAGGAGAGTGGCTCTTCGTGGGGCCGATGCCTCAAATAGGAGGAAGGGCTCAAGATAACCTATGTAAGAGTTAGATTAACAAGTGATGACCTAATAATAGAACTTAGGGGGATTGGTAGTAATAACATAATAAGATAATCTTGGATACCTCATCTATCCATTAGGGCTATCGCAAACTAATGGTAGACTGAGAAGGCCATGGTTGGAAAATTTCTTACCTCATCCTTAGGAGGGGTTAACGGCTCTGCATGTGTCACCCTGTGGGGCCAACGCCTCAAGTAGGAGGAAGGGCTAGGATAACCATAGATAGGGGTCGGTGCCTCATGTTGGAGGAAGGGCCAAGATAACCCATGTAGGCTATGCGATGACACTCTCCACTAATTGCCCTTATGCTTGGTTTCTTTGTTGCCTCTGGAACTGTGTTTTGATTGTTGTCTTGGATTTACTTTCCAAGTGGTTATGGTTGTTTCCTTTGACTTAATTATAATGTGTTATATGGCTTGAATTTATTGTGACTAAATCTTGATCATCGTCGTTTATGATCTATGTTATCCTTTGATTTTGTTATTGGAGTTATTGTATTATGATTTTCTTATTGGAGTTAGTCTTGTGGAATTCATGGTTATGGTTACTTCCTTGTCACCTCTGAGCATGGGGGTGAATTTTTTTGAAAGCCCACATGGTCGGGTGGAATGTGCTCCACACCCATTGGGTTCCCCATCAATGTTCGTTCTTCAAAAAATTCTTTAGATGGAGCTTGTACCTGATATTCATCTTGTATTTTGACTTTATTTGTCTTATGTAATTGTCCCACATGTATGGAAGGTTTTATTGTAGTTCATATATTGTTATCTTGTAATGTACTAAAAGATGATGTATTGTTAATGCAGCCTTGTATCCATTCATGATTTATGAGATTTATTATGGTTGTATCATGTGATGTATTTATACTTATATTTATGGATACATGGATGTTACCTTTGTAAATGGATATTGTGATGTTTATGATGGATACATAAGATTTATTTAGCTAATTAGCTTTATCTGTAATCTTTCATTATGAGTTAGTTTTATACGATATGACTTCACATGTCCCAAAGGACTTGATGTTATGATGTTATCATATAACGTGATTATGGTTAATGGTTCATTATATGTATACTTTTTATTTTAAAAAAATAAAATGTGTGCATTGTTTTGTCCTTTGGGGTTTGCAAGATGGGAATTACAACTTGGTATCAAATCCAAGGTTTTCAAATGATGGGTTTTTTGGGTAGTTATGTCCATTAGGCAACCTTTGCATTTGACTCTTTAGCTCACTTGTACCTTTATCTTGTTGCACAGAAATATGCCTTGAGGTAGAGGACATGGCTGAGGAAGAGGCCATGGTGATGGTTATAGAGCAAACCAAAAAAGTCCATTAGCTCCTAGTTCCCACGGTTCAGAGCATGAGGAATAATAGAGTCCTCAAAGCAACCCATTAGGTGGTGGTCAGAACCCATAATAGTCCGGTTTATGTGGATAGTTGTAACACATTTTGGGAGAGATTCTTGATTAGTTAGGACCTAGGCTAGAGGAAGAGCAACAGATCGAGAGAGAAAGGGAAAGGTTGTCGAGGCAGAGGGAAATAACTATAGATCAGGATGGAGTAATAGTTGGTCATATGAGAGATTTGATGAGAGCACAGTTGCGTACATTTGATGGTTCTGAAGGAGGTTTGGAAGTGGAAACATGGTTAATTGATTTAGATTGATGCACCCCTATGGTAGCAATACCAAAGCTCAGTGCACAGTCATGCATCTGCCAGGTTTCACATCCACTTGGTGGTGGCTGGAAGAGTAAAAGTTACATCTAGATATCAGCATGGTCACATGGGAGTTATTTCTGGATAGGTTTAGGGCTTGCTTCCTTTCAGATCATTGGAGGAAATGTAGGGCAGATGAGTTTCATGACCTTAAGAAAAATTTGATGTCTGTTGAGCAGTATGAGCAGTGATTCTATGAATTGAAGCAGTATATAGGGATCATCCATGATGAAGGGATGTTAGTGCAACATTTTGTTAAGGGCTTAAATGCCCGAATTAGTGGTGGTGTGCAAGTCTTCAAACTGAAGACGATGGAAATTACGGTTGAAAAGGCTCATTTGGTAGAGGATAATTTTGCAATGGCATTATGAGGACACATTGGAGTTCTGATCAAGACTGCCCTAGCATTAGGTTTTGGTTCCAAAGTTGGACCACCTCAAGTTGTCGGGTCCCCTAAAGGCCATCAAGTAGCCATTAAGGGTGACCAGCAAAAACACCCCTAGTTGAAACTTGAGAACTCTCATTCTCAACAAGGTGGCAATTCTTAGTTTCATAGGGATCAAAACCGAACTGAGCTCGTCAGGAGCGTTTTGAGTAGCCTACACCTAGTTTTCAGTCAACGCCAAGTTGAGGAAGCTTTCAACAGTCAAATGCTTCATCTAAGGGTAGAGGATTTGGCTAAGGTATTAGTTGCTACTCATATGGGAAGCAAGGACATATTGCTATATTGTGTCCACAAAAGAGCAACTCAGGATTTAATCAGAGACCAGCCACTTCTAAGCTGATGGTGGGTGATGTGGGAAGGTCACATCGAGTGTTTTCAATGGTTGATGACTGCCAGGCTAGGCTCTAGGGTGTGGGTGTAGGGGCTTTCGGTAGAGGACGAGGAACTGACTTAGGAGCTCGTAGGTGAGCTCGAGAGGGTCCAATGGTGACCTGATGCTGAGATCCTAGTGACATGGGAGGATGCCTCCCATATTAGGGAAACTTATCCTTATCTATTTACTAGCTTCCAAGAGTAAGCCAGATTCATGGGGGGAGGATGTATTACCCCTCATGTTGCTATTTGGACTTATTATTTTCTTTGGTTTTTCTTGATACTTTGAGACTTTGATAGTTACTATTTATTAGTTGGATTGGTGGATTGGATAGTTTAGACTAATTGATGATTATTCTATTTTATTTGATGACATGGATATTATTATATGGCATTATGGTTATATTGAGTTTGGAGATGTTTAATTTGATTTCAGTAGTATATTGTGATGCAGTGGATTATTAATCATTTTATGATGATATGATGTGATTAGTTTATTTTAGCAATGTTACTTTATATTTAATGTTGTAATTGTCAGTATAGTTTTGGTGAGAGGAAAGTGTAGCAGCACTCGTACGAGTGCCCTACTACACTGCAATTCCTTCTCATGATGTGATGTTTTTTATTATATATATATACATGTTCTACACAACCTTGTTTGTATGCAGGAATTGTAGGTATAGAGTCTCGATTCCATCTACTTCGATAGGATAAGGAAAGCATCAATTTAACCCAATGGGCATTAAGTTGAAATAGAGATGACAAGGAAGTCACCCTATCCCAAGTTTGTCAAACCGTCTTTTGTTTAGTGGTATTGTGCATCTTTGACCTTTGTTATTTTGCATTTTATTATAGTGGTTTTTGTGAGTGTATTTTTGGTATTTATTCTACGTTGGTGTTTTGTATGATGTAGTTTATATATTTAAATGATGTTAATAAATGCTAATAATAGTGTTGGAATAGTTTCTATTAAAATATAAAATTCTTATATTAAAAGCCATGTAATTATTAAAGATAAATAAATGGAAAGGTGTAAATTAAATTATTTAAAATTGATATTTTGATAGTTTAATAAAAATAGCATGTTGAGGATAATTAATGAAATAAATTAATTAAGTAAATTAAAGTGCGTCAATTGCAAGTAAAACTTGCAAAATCAAAAAAAAAGAAAGTGTTGTTAAATAGGAAAAAAATTAGGAAAAGAAATAAAAGATGAAAAGGACTAATGAATGTTGAGTTTTGGCTAAAAAGTTGGGAAGGAAATAAAAAAATTCTTTTAATTTTGATTTATGGAGTTTTTGAAAAAGATGAAGATATCTTTTATGTAATAGTAAAATTGTGAGATTTTCATTCACAGGAAAATGGACAGAAGCTACACAAAAATATTGAGTTCTAGAAATTGGATCCTCTCTTGTTTTCTCTGTAGAAATTTATCTAGTTTTCATTGTTCTTGAAGAGAGGATCTTTTGAATAAAATTTTAGATTAGATAATTTCGCAAAGAAATATGAAGGAGATGTTTTGAAGGAAAAAAGAGGAGATCTTCAAAAAGGCTATTTGCGATCAAGAAAGGCCTCGTCAATTCTTTAGCAAGCGTAGGATTTCAGGTTCCATTCTATTTCTTTTAGTTTCTCTGAATTAGTAAAAATAAATATGTTTGCTCTAAATATGTTGCTCTACAAAAGAAACGAAATTTTTTGTTTGAAATTTAACAGTTATTTGATAGTAAACCAGTGAAAGAAAAGTATTGGGGTTTGTGAAAATGTTTTGTATTTTTTTATGATTTTGATATGGAAGTTTGTTCTCCCTTTGAAATAAATGAATTTTGAATATATATATATACTTGTGTTAAAATGTATATATATACAGTGTATATATATATATATATATCAAAATACTGTGTATAAACGAAATTTAAAAAAAAAGTTGGCATTTGATATGTAGTATGTTTGTGTTTGGGCCGACTGTGTATAAATTATTGGGCCAAATTTAAAAAAAAAATGGCATTTGATTGTAGTTGTTTGTTTGAATAAAAATATATATATAAAAAATAAAATGTTGTGTATGGGTGAAGGGAAGGGTAGGCATTAGCCATACCCATTGTTTGTTTAATTGTGAGTGGAATAAAACAAATTGTGTTATTTAGAATTGTTTTATATTATCCATGGGTGGTTGTTGTCATGTTAATTTGCATTGTGCAATTTGGTAATATTGATTTGTTTTTTTTTTCTTTATTGTTATATTATTGTTTTTGGCTTTTTGATGTGGGAACCCGGTTTATTTTATGAACTAGTTTATGGATGATGTAAAACTTAGTCTTCTAGAGGCTTAATTTTATTGTTGGTCGATAATACTCATTTTATGTGCTCTTAAGGTAGCAAGATATTGGTATCATTATTTTGAAAGGGTTGTATGAGATTTTGTTGAGACTTTGACTATGTTCTTTAACAAGATGGGTAATGCCTCGCATGTCATTTGTTGGGATTCAATACCTTGTTCTTTGTGGTACAACCCTTTCTTTTGATTATGTTTTGGGGTCTCCTGGGAGAGTGGCTCTTCATTGGGGTTGGCGCCTCAAATAGGAGGAAGGGCTCAGGATGACCCATGTAAGAGTTAGATTAACAAGTGATAACCTAATAATAGAACTTAGGGGCATGGGTAGTAATAAGACAATAAGATAATCTTGGACACTTTGTCTATCCATTAGGGCTATCACAGACTAATGGTATACTAAGAAGGCCATGGTTGGAAAAGTTGTTACCTCATCCTTAGGAGAGGTTAATGGCTCCGCATGAGTCACCCTATGAGGTCGGTGCCTCAAGTAGGAGGAAGGGCTAGGATAACCATAGATGGGGGCCAACGCCTCATGTTGGAGGAAGTGCCAGGATAACCCATGAAGGCTATGCGATGACAGTCTCCACTAGTTTCCCTTATGCTTGGTTTCTTGGTTGCCTCTAGAACCGTGTTTCGATTGTTGTCTTGGATTTACTTTTCAAGTGGTTATGGTTGTTTCCTTTGACTTATTTTTAATGTGTTATATGGCTTGAGTTTATTGTGACTAAATCTTGGTCGTCATCATTTATGATCTATGTTATCCTTTAATTTTGTTATTGGAGATATTGTATTATGATTTTCTTATTGGAGTTAGTCTTATGGCATTCATGGTCATGGTTACTTCCTTGTCACCTTTGAGCACAGGGGGTGGGCTTTTTCTAAAACCCACATGGTTGGGTGGAATGTGCTCCACACCCATTGGGTTCCCCATCAATGTTCATTCTTCACAACATTCTTTAGATGGAGCTTGTACCTGATATTCATCTTGTATTTCAGACATTATTTGTATTATGTAGTTATCCCATATGTATTGGAGGTTTTATTGTATTTCATATATTATGATCTTGTAATGTATTAAAAGATGATGTATTGTTAATGCACCCTTGTATCCATTCATGATTTATGAGATTTATTATGGTTGTATCATGTGATGTATTTATACTTATATTTATGGATACATGGATGTTACCTTTGTAAATGGGTATTGTGATGTTTATGACAGATGTAAGATTTATTAAGTTAATTAGCTTTATCTATAATCTTTCGTTATGAGTTAGTTTTATGCAATGTGACCTGTCATGCCCCAAAGGACTTGATGTTATGATGTTATCATATAATGTGATTATTGTTAATGGTTCATTATATGTATACTTTGTATTATTAAAAAAAAAATTGTGTGCATTGTTTTGTCCTTTGGGGTTTGCACGACAAGTGTTACAATGTTGGCTTACATTATAAAGAACAACACACACAAAAATATTGAAAGGCGTTTGGAAAAAGTTTATTATTGTACTCCTAGACTCCTCATGAATACATTGTGATCACATTTTCATAATTGAAGGCCAAAATATTCCTACACAACCGTCAAACACACAAAATCCAAGAAGTTGGAGTCATCCTCCTGGTGTAATTCTCCCACCTTTTTTTGTGCTAGGCTCTATGGAGAACTCTTTGAAGTAGGACTAAGACAAGATCTTAAATATCCTAGATGCTAGTGTGTTATTATAAAGAAAAAACAAAAAGAGACATTAAAAGAGGTAAATAAATGGCATTCAATTGTTAAAACAAGAAGAATTAAGGTTTCTCCAGAGATAATGAATATAATATGCATGTAGCTTTACACCTTAAGTGTTGAACATGCCATAAGTCTAGAGGACAAGGAACTTCCCATCATTGAATCTAGCATAAACATTGCAAATATGAACCCATGAGTAATATCCTCCTCATTTAGGCTCAAAGTAGGAGTCCAAAGAAAAAAAAATGTGTACATTGAACCTTCAAATAATGAATGAATAGCTCCTAGAAGTGCAATATTCTCATCTACTCTACAAAACCATTAAAAGTGATCAATATAGGACAAAGCTTATCTCCTTCACATAATTTAATAGAAGGAAGATATTTGAAAATGAAGATAAGTATAACAACTTTCTTGAAGGAATGGCCAAGGCAACACGCTTAAACTGAGTAAGTAAATCCTTACTCTTTGAGGGATCTCTATAGTTCTCTGACTAGGTGGAGAATATAATGGCCATACCTAGAGGTAGGAAGAAGGCTACAACATCAAAAGGTGAAACTAGACCAAAACCTAGAGTGTCAGCAAGGGTATTAGCAAACAACCCCGAAAGAATGGAAACTAGACCATTGCCCAAGAATATTTCCTTTGAGAAAGTCAACGCAAAACTTCTTTGCAATTCCCCTATTCCTATACTCTATATTTTTCTCTTTGTTTCTAATTCCTTTGCTTAAGCTCTCCTAGATAGAGAACCATGCTCCATCTCTCTCCCTCTCTCATTTCTTGTCTATGCCATTTGAGTTCCCTAAGAGATAGTTAATGTATCCTTACATTTTAAATTTGATTCCTAAGGTTTTAGATTGAATATTTTAAAACCTATAAACAAAACAAATTTTTATGTTCATTTGCTAGTTTAAATTTTTTGTTTATTTTGTTTTCCTCATTCTTAAGGCTATTTTCCTTGACATTTCTTGAATATATAACACCTACTACTAAGTTATACTACTAAAGGTGTAAATTCAATGGTTGGTAGAGTTATTTTCATACTGTTAACAACAGAGATCAAATTTTACAAATTTTAAATATATTTTTACAAGTTTGTGCCATTATACTGGTTCTTGTACATTAAAGACCAAATGTTAAGAGGCAAGGGATTGGGGTGACACAAATGACTAAATTTTTAAATGATTGTGTGTTGATTAAGTGATAGACAACTTGGTTTGATTTATGTTTATAATACTTATAGAAGAATTGCTTTGCATTAATTTTCCAAATATACTACAATAACTCTATTACAATTTTAATATCGTATACTAATTTGAATTTATAACTTGAATTAAATTAAATCAACTTGTAATTCCAAATACTATTGTCATAATTATAATGAATTGACAATAACATATATAT
The DNA here is from genome assembly GCA_007258455.2 of Sequoia sempervirens. Classification (NCBI taxonomy): domain Eukaryota; kingdom Viridiplantae; phylum Streptophyta; class Pinopsida; order Cupressales; family Cupressaceae; genus Sequoia; species Sequoia sempervirens. Next base: position 431,237,070 of record VDFB02281492.1, on the reverse strand, counting down.
GCATTATTTCAATTATTTAAATAATTTGACACTTCACATTTTACAATTTCTATCTTTCAAATAAAATACCACACATTAAATATTAATCTACATAGTTGAAAATTTCAAAATTCTTTTCAAGAGAGTTTTGAATAGGCTAGAAACCTAATATATTATAATTGTTGAACATGAATTTGCTTCTAATAGTTTATAGAAACCTAGCACTACTAATTGGGTCATATCAAAATTGTTTTTCTTTATAGAATCTGCACATATGCAAGTACCATACGCCTTCCTTTCAAAATTAAAATCTTTTTGGTTTCCTATCTTTTCCACTGATGATTCTAAAACTTGTATGTGAATTTTTTCTAAATTTCCAATGTAATGTCATATATCTAGATCAATGAGATAAACATGCATGGGATTACTCTTTACATGTGTAGAAATAAGATGTGCACAAAACTCCATCACAGGACTAATTACTAAATTTTACTCATGGGGAAGAGGTTTTATACTCAAGAAGAAACTTTGAATTCTTTTATTGTTGGTGTTTTCTTGCATGTTTGAGAAGAGTTTAGCAAAAATTATAAATATATCTTACACAAACAAAAAAATGTAATACAACTGTTCTACAATCATGTAAAATATTTGAATAAAATGAAAATCTAATATCAATATACTCGTATAAGGCACTGCAAAGCATACTAGCTAAACTATTGGTTTTTGGCATTCACAGTTTTAATGCTTCTTGCTTAACATACATTACATACTTGGTCTCTAATTCTATTTTTGGAATTTGAATTCTAATCTTTTGTATTATATCATCTTTTGTCAGGAAAATAGAACTTCAATATTATATTTTGGACCTGTGCCCGAAAATTAGGATATAAAACTACAATTCATTTTACATAACAAATGTAATAATATTGACATTTTAATATATATATATATATATATATATATATTGCATCATGTAAATACATTTTTAGTTATAGTGTAATAACTACCCATTCACATTATAAATGGGATTATTATATAATAGATTTGCAAGTGACATTTACATTTTTATTGAAAAAGAGCAGAGGACTCTAGGAAAAAATAACTAAAGAACTAAAGACCTCAAAAATATAACTATGGTAAGGTTTTTAATGTTTAGACAACTATCAACCGGGGTATTATAGTACTATAAATCCAATATCCCTGTAATACTCTAGTTTTGATAATATGAACTTTCCTACCAAGGTATGGGTTAAATGTTACTTCCCAGATAAGCAACATAGTATATTTTTTCCTTTTAAATGAATATTTCCAAAGATTTGTGTATGCATTTTAGTTCTATTGTAAATTGTGAGTATATTGTTTTCCAAAATTGATGGCTTGATAAATTGATATGTAGCTGAAACAGTCTTGAAATAGAAATTTTATGGTGATAGGGAGATGTGCAACCTAAAATGTGCATATCTTTCATTTATTTGAATAGATATTGTGTGATTTAACATGATATCATTTCTTTGTTTGCAGTGGCTCACAAAGTGCAACAAGAAAGCATTATCAAAAGCATCTGAAAAGAATAAATCAGGTATGTACTTTGGTGTTCTCAGTTTAAGATACCTTTTAGAAGTTTTTGAATTTTCTCATGTGAATATAGAAAATATTATTTGTGCATATTATTTTTATGTTAATATTTTTTGTGGTTTGTAAATTGTATACATTAAGAATATATTGGTATCCAAATCCTGTTGCTCTCAAGAGAGAAGTATAATTATTTACATTTCTATTTTTTTGTTAGTTTTTACTACTACAACACCACATTTATTGTTATTGAAAGAATGTATTTCTTTAAAAGATACATATAAACTGGTTATTTTATGTTTCAAATTGAAATTAGATATACTATGGATTTCACACTGAATTTTTTCCTTGGCCTAGAAACCATCCAAATAAACTAGCCTTAGCCTAGAAACCAAGGTACATCATCATATAATAATTTTTTTGTACTACCAATTTCAAATATAGGCTACATTTTACAAAAAAAAAAATCTTTGTATCTAATTGAAACATTTTTTTCACATGTTTGTTTGATCTAATGTTTGTAAAGTGCAACATATAGAAGATAGTTTTTGTAATTTGTTAATTGGACCATTGTAATTAATTTTCATGTTTTCCTCACTCATTTACATGTTTAAATTCTTATGTTGCACTTCTATTTATTCGTATATTTTATCCACTCATGCCAAGTCATGGCTACACATGCAAATAATCCTATACAACCAAGCCCCTTAATGGCAATGCATCCAGCACTAGTAATATCTGAGTCATCATCTACTATTAATAAACTTGACTCTGTTCACACAACTATCCAACATCTTGTTGCAACTATATCTAATAGTTGCCACAACATTGTTGACGAACTCAAAATTGCATGTCAGACAACAAGTCCTATCGAATAATTGGATGTCGAGATGCTTTAGGCCTCAATGTCAACTTACCAATCTAGCTACACAAAACTAGAGGGTTTGTGCAATTTCCTAAGGGAGATTAAATATGATCAGCACTATAATACAACTACAGCACACACAATAATTGTTGCATTCCAAATTTACCTTGACATCTTGTAGTTCATTCTAAGTCTTTTTTGTTGTGCCTATGCTATTCCTACTTATGGATCCAATGTAAAGAAAAAAGATAGACTTTTATAGTCGACTCTAATACTGTCACAAACAAGAAAAAGCAACAAATTTTCCTTGTATTTTATTTTCTGTGAAGAGATTTCATATTATAAATATATTTGTTCAACATGCTAATAAATGGTGTTTTTCCAATTTTCATTCTTTCAAATTACACTTTACCAAATTCTTAGATGCTTGTTTCCATATAAAAGTTGTAGGTATTTTTAAATCTTAAAAACTAAACACCTAATATGTCAATAAATATTGTTTTCGAATACAAAACTCCAACAAAGTGTTATAATATCATCAAATTTACCTCATTCACAAACCATTGGTTTGATAAAAATCTACATAAACAATGTGACCATACAATATGAAGGCTACGGTTCTCTTCTTTACCTTTCAATTATGGTTTTCCCCATTAACAACAATCATACAGTTAAGAAGCACCTTTATTTTACTTGTCATAATAGCCAATTCTAACACTGGAAACTTTCTTGCACACACAAAACTTGAACTTGCTCTCACCTCCCAAATGGCCACTTTAACTCCAAATGCCATTGAAGGAATTCTTGTAGGCATGTTTGATCTTGACCCTACACTACAAGGTACATCCATAGACCCTATACAATAGGCTCATTCAACAGATGTTAAATGGCAAGTTCAACTCTCTTATGGTTTCCACAACCATCCAACTTTGCTTCCCAGCCAATTGAGCAATCTTGTCATTGGAGAAGCAATGGTCATTGGGTCTATTTCCTTCCTGAAAGAATATACATCTAAGGTGTTTGAAAAATACACACATGTCCATTTATACTCTATTTTTGAATAGTACTATCATTTATTGATTTGATTTTTCCTAAATAATTTACAACGTTCGATTGCAAGGATATAATTATCAAGAATGTTGAAATGGTCTAAAATTAACCACCACTCATTGGTACTCCAACTCTTCTTCTCCAAGCTACATGTCATTTTCCATCTACTAGCTCCTAGGCCCCAGTTGCTTTACACCAAGATGTAATCTCTATGCAAGAACCAACCATATCCCCTTCTAAAATACTTCCCATCAAAACTTTGACCCCATACTATAAGCATTGGTCCATTGAGGGTAGTTCATTAACAAAGACTCCAATCCATGAGTTTCACAAGGCTGACTGAGAAGGAAAAGTTTTTGGTTTTGACCTCATTGACAAAGCAAGCTCCAAAATCCATGTCACATGATTCAATGAACTTTTTGATGAGTTATACAATGTGATGCTGTAACGCCCGTCGTGCAAACCCCAAAGAACACACACATTGCAATTTTTTTCTTTTTAAAACAATTAAATTAAACATGCAATAAACATTAACCATAATCACATAACACATGACATTACACTATTACACTTAGCTCTCTAGGGTACACAAGGTTACATCGCAACAACTAACAATGAAAGTAAAGATAATATTAAATAACTCATTCCATTAATTAAAGTACATCAATAATGAAGAGTGAATGTATCGCTACATTACATATTACAATCATGAAGAGTCTCATGTAATAATGTTACAAAGGATCCTAACTAATACATCATTGTTATTACATTACAATCTCTTGATAAATGAATTACAACAAATTTCCCAAACATGTGGGATGATACGAGTACAATAAATTTTTAATTACAAAGTGAACACTGGTACAACTCCAACTACAGAAAAGTTGAGAAGATAGGATGCTAATGGGGAACCCAATGGGTGTAGAGCACATTCCACCCAACTATGTGAATTATAAATAACTCACCCCTTGTGCTCAGAGGTGACAAGGAAGTTAACTCGACCATGATTGTCAAATTGACTCCAAGAACAACATAGTACAAATATAAATACAAACTCAAGATTTACAATGGCATAAACAATAACATTCAAAAATACAATAAATTAAGACTATAGCTATGAAACTCATCACAATTAAACAAAGCAATAATGATTAAACAAGTCACCAAAGAACATTCACAAATCAACATCAAAAGAATCTGAAACAACATATAGATTACAATTCCAGAGGCAAAAAGAAAATAATACACAAGGGTGTCTAGTGGAGAGTGTCATCACATAGCTCTCCTAGCCCTTCCTCCAACTGAGGCATTGACACCCATCTATGGATCTCTTGGCCCTTCCTCCTAACTAAGGCACCAGCACCATAGGGTAGCTAATGCGGAGCTGATAATCTCTCATGAAGATGAGACTACGACTTTGCTGACCATGACCTTCTCAGTCTATCATTAGTCTATGATAGCCCTAATACATAGACGAGGAATCTAGTATTAATTATCTTGTGTTTTTTACTACCGACCCCCTAAATTCTATTATTTAGGTTATCACTTGTTTAACTACTCTTACGTGGGTTATCCTGAGCTCTTCCTCCTTTTGAGGCATCGACACCCACGAAGAGCCACTCTCCCTAAGACCATCAACATAAATTCAAAATCCAGGCAAGGGTTGAACTATAAAATATAAAGCATGGTACTAAAAATAAGAACATGTGAGGCATTAACCCTCTCGTGATAACTCATAACCAAAATTCTTAACAAAACTGTTCAACCCTTCCAAGCATATAACTAATAAGTTTTCAACTCCAAAAGTGTAACCAAGATGAGGATAACATTCAAAATTAAACATGCCTCTGGAACAAGGGTTGCAAGAAAACAGGGTTCCCACATGGACAACACTAAACAATAACCATAGCCTAAAAGAAAAATCAAAATATATTTTGCAAGTTTGCACCATTAAATTTAACTCCATTCCCAATTAAATGATTAAATTAATTTCACCAAAAAAAAAAAATGATCAATATAAGATTCCAATCTCCAAATATAATAAAATATAATTGTCTCGATATTGTCCACATACAATACAAATTAAGGCTAATTTTTTGTTTAAATTATTTTCTCAACATAACAAATAATAAAATAATGCCTTATATATATATATTATTTAACACTTTAAATAAAATACAAAAGTTACACTTTAAAATATAATTAAAATAATATTGAATAAAATAATTATAATTACATTTTTAAATAAATGAAATATAATTATTATGTTTAATAAAATAATATACACCACATATATATATATATATATTTATATATAAATAATATAAAAAAAATGCATTTAAAACAAGGCCGGTAGCCAAGGACTACCCACAGCAGTCTTATTCACTGCTGCGCACAACAATCTATAAGACTGTTGTGTGCAGTATGCCACGACAGAGGTGAGGGGAGAAGGGTACGACTTCGGCCATCCCTTCAACCCTCCATAACATTTAAAAATTACAATTGCAATTTAAAATAAAACATAGTTCGATTCCAAAATTAAAATTCATTCTTTTCTATGAAAAATGTATAATGACGATGACGATAGAGATACCAACATAACTTAAAATACTATATATATATATATATATATATATACTTGTAAATATATTAATATAACAGAGTAAAATACAGAGAAACAAATAAATACATTCATATATAAATATATTTTCAAAAATATCAAATTCATTATTCTCAAAGAGGGATCGATTTTCCTAAAATCCCATTATAGTCAAATTGGACATTTCAAAAGATGTACATTTTTGTTTTGAAAAATTGAAATCAATCCATTAACTTTATAAAAAACTAGTCTAATCTCTTTCAGTAATTTTCCATTCAAATAAAAATTTTATTTCCTCTCACAAAACATATTTAATTAATTTTATTTTTTTGTGAAACAAAAAAATGGAGGAAAACAAGTGGAACCTGAAGTCCTACGCTAAGTTGAGAAACTGATGATGCCTGTTTGAATCCAATAGCCTCTACGCAGAGCTTCTTGTTCCTGCTTCGAAATATCCTATCCAGAATACCGTACTCGAATTTGAATCTTAGACTTTATTCAGAAGACTCTCTCCAAGATTTTTCAAACAAAAGAATGAAAATAGTTTTCCCCAAAAACTTCCAGAAGATTCAACAATACCCAACCCTTATTTTTGTGCAACCCCTATCTCAATAATTCTCTATGTGTGTAAAACTCTCAAAAAAATTCAATTAAATAAAAGATATTCCCATTTTCTTCCAAAAGCTCTAAAAAAATCTAGAATAAAAGAAATTATTTCTTTAAAAGCAAGCTTTTCAGTCAAATCTCAATTCTCATTCGTTCCCACAAATTTTCTATTCTTTTTATTTATTCGTTTTCCTATTTCTCAATACTTTTTGTTTTAATTTCAGTTTTCACAACTTTACTTGCAAAGCAGATTATCTAATTAATTTAAATAATTTATTGTAATAATTATCCTCAACAAGATAATTAATTAAAATAATAAAACATAATTTAATATTTTAATTATCATTTAATAAAACACATGACCTTTAAAATATTTCAATATTTAAATACAATTAATTCTAACATTAAAATAAACAATCATTTCCATCATTTAAATCAAATAAATCACAACTTATAAAATACCACATCGATAAAATACAACAATACACAAACACGAACCACAAAGAATGACAACTACAAAAAATGTACAATACCGTTCAATGAAGATGGTCTGACATCATGGGATGGGATGACTTCATTGTCACCTCTATTTCAACATTTAACCGTTGGGCTATTGGTGCTTGCCCTGTCCTACCAAAGCAGGTGGAATCAAGACTCTATACCTGTAATTTCCTGCATAAAAATGAGGTCGTGTACATGTACATACACATATATAAAATCAAAGCATTGCATTGTGAGAAGGAATCACAGTGTAGTAGGGCACTCGCGAATGAGTGATGCTACATTGTCCTTCATCACATATATTCTAACAACATTATATAACTGATAAAATAACATTTCTAAACTAACAAATCATCTCATAACATAATTAATTAAATCACTGCATCATAACATAATTCTAAAAATCAGCTAGCATAACCAACCATAATGTCATATGAAATAATCATGTCCACTAATGGAATAACAACATCATCAAACATCTAACTAACCAAATCAAAAAATAATAGTACCACCATAGTATCAACATATCAAATCAAAGCATAAAAACTACTGAGTCCCACTAGCAAATAGGAGGGTTACTACAGGTGCACTCTATTGGTCTATACATTATCTCTAATGGTCATGTATACAAGTTTCTAATAAAAAATACAACAACTCAATGAACCCATTTGAAATTTTCCTACAAAAATAATTAACTATAACTCCTTCACCATGTGTAGCATCTACAATTCCCATGGATAGCTTGCATATCAAGAGATTTGATTCCCTACTATCATTTCCTATTAATTCCCTTGTTGATGTTCTTGGCATACTTTTATCTGTCTCCCCTACATCAACCATTCATAAGAAAGATGGAACCAAAACAATCAAGTGTACTGCAACAATCATAGGCATGTCATGCCTAACCATTGATGTTACACTTTGGGGTCATCATTGTGAATTTGAAGGAAATGAATTATCTGGTTTTCCTCTTCTACCAACCCTCCAATTATTTTGATCAAATCTGGACATATAACCCTTGGCGTGGAAAAGCCCTTGAAACTATATTTGCAACTACAATCATAATAAATCCAAAATTGTTAGAAGCCCCAACATTGCATGACTGGTATGCCACTATAGGGAATGTGATGGCTTTCATTTCCCTCTCAATAGATCATCTTTCTTCCAACAAGTTTTCAAATCTAGTTGACATCGCATCAATCACTAAAACAAACTCTCCTAGAAAAAAGAAATGTTTGTGTAAAAGCAAGTGTACTAAAAGTCAAATTGAACAAATTTTATCACCTCTCTTGTCCTCTTATGGAAGCCAATAAGAAATGTAAGAAGAAGGTTGTAAAAAATAGCCCCAATAGCTTTCATTTCCCAAAGTGTTCTGGTGATCTCCTTGGTTGTGATTTTAACTACATGGTAAACGTGGATTTGGATGATGGAACATGTGCTCTTCTTAAAGCCATTGCATTTGAAGGACCCACAAATGGTTTGTTTGGTGTATTAGCTAAAAAATTTCAACTACTTTTGGCAAATCCTGATGTTTCTAAACATGTGTTCGATCAAGTTCTTGGAAATTTTTCTTTGAAGTGGCCATCACAATGAATTCATTTGATGGGAAAGAAATACACAACTTTGTAATTATAGCAATAAAACCTGTTTTAGATCAAGTTCTTGGATGCCATTTTTTAAATACCATTGACTGTAACCATGTGTTTGTAAAATTCCATGTGTTTGTAAAATTATAAATAAAATGTATAAAAATTCATTTTTGATACCACAAAGTTATCTTGTGCACTTTTTTTGAAATATGATTTCTTTATTTTACACACAATGTATTCTAATAAAATATGATTTTGTTTCTTTTACACACCTAAGTTTTACCACTTCTTTCTACTTTTTCATGAATTGTACTATAAATTAATATTGCATTGTTTTGTTCCTCAACAACCCCTATCATGGAAACCCTAGCTGAAAGTATCGAAGCACAACAATCTTGTCATAATCATTTGCAACACTTAAGGTGCTAGGAAAATAAGGAGTCTATTAATAAATGGAGAAGAGAAAACCATGACAATCACCTTGCAAGATCCTCCACATCCCCACCTTGTCTTTCAAATAACCCCTCCCCATTGTAACCACCCACATCCCAAATGTAGTCTACATTACACCCTAGTTCAACCTCCCAAAACCACTATCCTCCAATATTTCCTATAAACTATTACATCACTAGGAATTACTTTTGTGCAAAGTTGGACAAGCTATCAAACATTTCAAAATTCAAAGTATGCATTGAACGATATGTAGGAATAAAAACTAGGCTACTAAATGGTAGTAGTGCTTGCTTAAGATGCATTTCAGAAAAAAAAAAATGGAAATTGCTTCTCGAAGTGGAACAACATGGACCTTGGAGAGCATCCAGCTTGTTTACAATACCTATCTTAGATTGAGGAGATGCTCATATCAAGAGTTAGCCCTATCCTCCAAGTTACTTATGCAAAAGGGGGACAACTAAATTATAGTGACCACACTATTTTTTTTCCTCAGGATATTTTAGTAATTGTAAATTACTTGCCACATCATATGCATGACTTGGATACACTCATAGTAAATAAAAAAAATGTTGAATCGCAATAGTATAGTTTCTATGTTTGTTGATCACATTTTCACAAGGCTTTAGAATTTAACATTTGTAATGACCCTTACTACAAATATTTCCAATTATATGAGGCCTCCCTCTTATGCTATCCTATTTCCTCCACTAACATCCTCAACCGAAGAAACAACCTCAACTTTAGACCCCCTTGATGTTATTTTCATGGAAATAGATAATACAACCGAAGAAAAATTGCAAGATAATTGGCAAGTAACAACATCATTTATGGAAACTTTCCCCTTGTATGCAAAAAAGTTCAAGAATTTTGAGTGTTGTTGCAATTAGGGGAAGGATGCCTACTCCCTACAATTGATTAGCAACCAGTTTCTCTTACACCCCTCAATGAATACACCACTAAAGGATTGTTTGTTATGGAATTTATGACATTGTTTCCAAGGGGTAGAGTTTCATTCAACCAAAAAACTATGAAAGAGTTCAAGCTACATGAATATGATCTCCATATTCTTAGATACCATGATAACAGGTTTGGCCAACAACCACAGCTTAGATACTTCATCCTTAATATTCTTATGCACCACCATAGCTAGACCAAAACTTTTTTACTCATTCAGAAATTCTTGGAAAGTAGGCTGTAGACAATAATACTTGACTTGTACCAAAGACTCAAGGACCTCCTCGATGAAAAACTTGTAGAATAGTTGATGTATTTTGGCTCAAAAATATATGGTACATGCCCCTTCTAGACTCACCGTAGGAGGGAGCTATCAAACAAGGTTATTTAGGTTGGTTTCCCAACTCTATTCTTCACCCTCAATGTAGCAAATACTAAATGGCTAGACTTACACAATGCCATTCCATCCCCCAAACCAAAAAATTCTATTGTAGATGCTTAGTGGAGGATCCAAACTATAGTGCAAAACCCACACCACACTATAGTTTACATGCATCGTAGATTTACTGCATTTTGTGAGGAGGTTAGATGGAGAAGATTCTCTGCAAAAATGACTATTGGTATAGGTAAGCATACACCAACAACATTTGAATTTACTTATTTTTTACATCATTTACTTAATAACATCTTCTATGTCTAGGTATGAATGGAAACACTATGGCTCTTCACATGTCCACGACTTCCTTTCGCTCAAAGATGCACTTGATATTTCAAAACTATAATGGAATAATCTTGCATTAGTACAAAATGCAATCAACTACATTGACAAGTATGTCTCTGCTTGGAACCCACATCCCCACCAAAACTCAAATGAAAGAAATCCCCAACATGCCTTAGATAACCCCTACTTAATAGATACAATAATGATTCTTTTGTCCACCCCTTCACATGACTACAACAAATTGCTCAACTACATTCGACTCCATACATGTTGTACCTTGCAAACATGTTTACAATGAAAAGGATTTATAGTTGAATGTCGCTACAAAGCCCCTTGGACCATGCAAGACATTTCAACCCTCTCAAATGAGAGTGGCTAGCCAAAAGCACACCCTTGCACATAATGATGACTGAGTGAATCTTCACAACCCCACTATCCTCTCGATTGGTCACATGTGCAAATGTAGATTGTCAGCCCATTCTCTCAATAGATGCAATGCTCAAATATATAGAAAAGTATGAAGCTAAAGAAGAAACCAAATCCAAAACATATCATGTAATGCTCTCCAGTATTTTAACAACCTATAATCCTGAAAAGCCAACACAAATAGCTTTTAGGAAAATACTTGTTGAAAACCTTGTTGATCATGATATTAGTGCCCAAGAAAGTTGCCACCTTTTACTAAAAGTATCATTCTACTTGAGTAATTGAACATTTTATTCTCTAAATGTAAACTAGAAAAACTATCAACACGTTCCACTCTCGGCCACATTTGTATCAGCACACACAAACTACATTGATGCATACATGGCACATCTTATTTGTTTTGAGGCATTGCCACTGATTGAAATCACTTAGAAGTGGAGCTCCAAAACATCCATAAAAGTGAACCATTAGAAAGAGTGTTCTTCTCAAGCAATTGTTTGAGTCTCCCCCTATTTCACAAGCATTCCTCCAAAGAATGACTGAAGTTTTGATGACTTATGTTAGAATGAACTAGTTCTCTACAAAAATTTTCGTAATATTGTAGTTGATCTTGGTTCATCCATGTAGACATGAAAAATTGACATCATGCATCTAAATCTAACTAATTAGCATCAAATTTGTCTGCTAATCAAATAAAGCAATTTATTTGATTAAATTCCTCCTTCAATTAAATAAATCAACTTTATTTAATTTGATCCTAACATAATCCTCTTTGATTAAATAAATCAAATCTTTATTTAAGTAAATATAAAATCATTTTCTTCTCATTTTGATTTATTTTAATCCTAAAATATAATTCAAAAGTAAAAACCACCTAATATTCACTTCAATTAATCAAACCATGATTAATCCTAATCCTAATCACCCCAATCCTCTAGATTTTGCAACTTGTGCAAATAAATCAATCTAATTGATTTATTAAATCTCCCTTTTTCATTTAAGAGGGCATCTCAAGTGGAATATTCCTCCATTTCAAATCTCCCTCCCAAATGTCTTGTCCTCCAATATAGAATTAACTCCTCTTACATTGTCTCTTACATGTCCCCCACTTGGCATTTAAGACCCTTTCTTCTCCCTCCAACAAACCATCTTTTGAATTTCAAATCTCCCCCTCTTTGGAACATTGATCAAAATGTGCACAACCTTCATCCTCTTAAATCTTGACAAGTGTCATCTTTCCATTGGCTCATGTTTTGTCCCACATCCTCCATGTTTTGCATTCCTCCATCTTACTTTCTTATAAATAGAGGCCTCGTCTATTGTATTACTCCTCAACAATCTTCTCCACAATCTCAGTCATTTGAATCCACATCAATCATCTAGGAGCTTATCAAGGATTGGGAAAGGGCTTCTTTCCACATCAAAGAAGCACCAATCCACTATGAGATAGAATTTGATTCTTTCTTTCTTATGCTTTCACTTAATATATTTGATATCTTACTTTTTTGATTGAATAGGTAGCATGGTTCAATATTTCATAGGAGTATTTATTTTGTTGGTTTTTAAACTAACCCATAACAATATGTGTTGAGTATGAAGCTATGTTGCAAATTAGGTGCTCACAAAATGGTGCTAGAAGGAGGTCATTTAGTGCTCACATTAAGTACATTTTAAATATTTTATGATATACATGAGCTCTCTTATTTAAATTTTGTTGCTCTTTTTGTTATCTATGTTAATGTATTTCATACTCTACATATCACATATTGGGTATGATGATTATCATTTTCTAGGGAACCTTCTATGTGTTTTAAGTCTGTATTGTACTAACATTGATTAGGGGAAGAAGCTAAAGGTATTCAATTATAGAGACTAGATGAGCAGCCAATCTTGAGACTAGGCATTGAAAGATGATCCTCTTGAGCATGAGTTTTCAAATCAAACTGACCAAATATTATGTCACAATTGATTTCAATATTTCTTTAATCGCATGGGTTTTAATCGCTTTATTTTATTGCTTTTATTTCAATATTGTTGTTCAAATTGCATATTTCAGAATAAAAAATCTATTTATTTTGACTTAGATTAAGGCCCCTCAGATTTGACCTTGTTGATGAGGTCAGTTGTGTCTTGAATAGTAGAAATTTTCTCTACTCTTCCCTCTCCTATGGATATCTCAAGCTTCTCATCCAACACCATCATTATATCCACCCACATAAAGAATCCATTTTCCATACCACTACCACACAATACAAAAAATAATTAAAGCTAGGTCCCTAGATTGAAAAACTTAGTCACAGGCTAAAATATCTCCTCCTTTATCGATAGCTGCTTTGCAATCACATCCTGCACCATCTCTAGTGTTTCTGGCAGAGCCTACATACACTTCATTAACCATGTCAAATTTGGAAATCGCTTTTACCTGCAATTGCTAAATTTAAGGAAATTAAAACTTACAGTAACGACAAGGATTTTAAATGCAAGGGAGCCAATGGAATGATTTTTCCATGTTTCTTTTACTGCAACTTGGTGTCTGAGGGAGATTCTTAGTCCATTTAGCTGTGATGCCCTCTACAATCACAATACAATAAAATGCAGTTAATTTAGTACATTTTCATAAAAAACCCGAGTTCGAGACCTACCACTCTTCATATGTCAATTATTTTATTTATAGAGGATGACAGCAGCATAACATGTTGAGCTTGGTAGGAAGTGGTGAGGCTAACCATTTTTTTTGATATCTGATCAATGTCTTTCATGTTCCTTTTATGCCCACATAATGAAATCTTTTCTGTGCTTTTTTCTATGAATGCTTTCTTTATACTTCCTTTTATGTCCACATAGTGAAGTCTTTTCTATTTTTTTTTAATTTTTTTTTGCGTGTAGAAAAATAAAATTCAAGTTCTAGTAAAGTTCTTGAAAGACAACTATGGCAGCATCTTAGTTGTTGTCTTTGAATTTGAATTGGTGTGGTCTAGGATTTAATGAAAGGTCAATTACATTTGCTTGAAGGTTTATAAATATTTTTCCATAAATCCATTTTGTACACATCCTACAAGTATTGTATTCCATGTGGCCACATTTATGTGAGGCATTCTATCAAATAGTTCATGTGCCCTCAACTTCCAGCTGCTACCATTGACGTCATGGAAGAGGATCAACTTCTCTAGTTAACTTTATTTTGAAATTGATCTATTATAGATACTTTTTGGTGCCCACTTTATTTTGAAATTAATACTAACCTACGCTCTTAAAATGCATAATTTTCTATATATTTTCATCCATGACTTCTACACTATTCTCTCAAATTTTACTCGACCTGATTTTTATTGTGTGGGTGCAATGTACTCCATAAAGATTGAATTTATTGAAATAGCCTAGAATATTCATTTGCTTCTTTTGTTTTCTATTCAATAATTGTCTTGATTTTTTTGAAGTTGGGCTAAAATTGAACATAAGAACTTAATAGACATTGCTTTCTGGGCTAAAAATTGAACAAACAAACTTCACATTTTATCTTAGTCTTGAAAAGAATCCACTTTTTCTTTAAGGATAAAATGGAAATGTTTCTTTCATTCTTTGCAATATTTTATACAAAATAATATCATTTAAAGGGTGTATACTCTTCTCTCATGGGTCACAATTATCTTGAGAGTCAAAAGTCTTTTTGTGATATTAAGTTGTCAAAAATATTTCCTCCAAATTTTGATTTGGGTTTAAAATTGACAAATATTATGAGTGTGAGTGAAACATATTGCTTGTTTTCTCTCTTTGTTTCTCAACAAATATCGATTGAACTACAGATATGTTTGCTCAATTTTGTTTATCTTAGAGGGCCTACCTTGTGGGAAAAAGTAATCACCCAAGGGAATGACCCAATCGAGAACACGCTAGAGCCAAGTGACTTCCACTTGGGATACAAGTGTGGGTACTTGAGGAAAGGAAAGTATCATGAGGATTATTTTGATGAGAAGGGAAGCAATGGTCTCTAGCCACATGGATAATCCTGTGTGAATGGAATTCGCACATTAAAACCTTTTGATAATAAGGAAAAAATCCTTGATCTATTTGTTGGTGCAAGAATTGTTGTTTTGAAGCTGCCCCATAATTTTACAAATTTTAGTAGAAATTGAAAGTATTCCATGGGAGATTCATTGGAACTAATGCTTGGTTGATGTGAGAAGTGAGTGCATTGTAAGGGGGAGCCTGTGTGGTCTAAAAGCATCTAACCATTCTCTAAAAGTAGGCGTAGCTAGACTTGTCCATGTGGGGAATCAACAAATATTGTCTCAAATATCCATAGGGTTGTGATTGTTCTTGAAATCAAAACACATTGCTTGATCAAAAACATTAGGAAACAAACATTCAACATGATCATCAAATCTCAAACCCATTAGGAGAAGCGGATATCCTTGAAAAAATTCACATGCTATTGATTTCCCTTGGGATTCTATCCTTAGAGGCTTCTAAGGATTTGTATTTCATCTCAATTTTCTCCTAATAAGGTCAACATTAGTAAAATTTTGCCTTGATTTTCTAGATTTCCACATAATGGACTTTGTGGGATGAAAGAGAATTAGGACATTGGAAATCTAGTTTCAAAAGCTAAATCAAGAGTGTGTTTGTGGTAAAAACAACTCATTAAGAAAAGTTAAGGAACAATTGGACCCCATACATGTGCTTGGTATCTTTGGTCATATGGTTTTCCATGCAAGCATTGGTCCTTTGGTTTGAACTACTCTTAGAAAAAATGATTTTCATCACTATCTTGGTCTTGTAAACAAGGTTCTCCTTAGGTTCATTTAGGATCAAATCAAACGCTTCATCCATCCCAAACATTTATCATCTCCATCCCACAAACAACTTTTAGAACCTTGAAAAAATTCTTCATGCTAAACTTATGGGAAAAATCATTTGAATCAAAATTTGACTGATCTTGTTTGGCTAGGTGTGTGTAGATACATCCTTCTCCATACACTTAGTCAAATTATCCTCTTATGAGGAATTTTATCCCATATATAACATCCAACATCTTGGGGCCTATTTGTTCATTATTCAAATCCAAATCCAAAACAAATCCAAAAGTCTTAAAGTTTAATATCCCTCCAAGGTTCCTAAAAGTTCAACACCCATATCATTCACCCCTTTCATCCTTCATCTCATCATTGGTCCTAAAAACCTTAGAGATCACTTTTTCAACAAGTTCAAAACACAAGAAGAACATGGAATACAAACTTGATTCATACATCTTGAGTAATTTAAATCAACCAAACTATCAAATCCTTACAATGTCGATTGATTAACAACACTCACATTTATACAATTCATACATGGGATCATTATCTCCTACAAACTTCAATGGTACAACAAATTTGAGTATTCCTACTAAAAAAATTGGAACACCTTTCCTAATGGTAGATTTAAATCAAAGACCAAACCTACAAATCTATCAACCGAACAATCAATGCATGAGTCTTCAAACAAACAACATTATCCCACCAAATACATACATGCCAAATGTGAGTATACCAAGTACAATTTTACCAAAAATGAATCCACACTTGGTAAAATTTGGGATATATATGTTTGTGAATCATACAAAAGTTGTTCAAAGTCCAAAAAAGATGTTAACAACTCCATGTATTGATTCAAGTCAAGGTAACACCATGGAAAATCCAAGTTACCTAAATCAAGGTAATGTGATTCCCAACCACAACAATCTTCAATTTCAACCCATAATGCCAAATGTGAACATCATCCCAAATCAGAACATTCTCCAAAATTAGTTTGTCTATGATCCCATGCAAAAACCACAAATATTCATTCCAAATCTGATTGAACAAAAACCAAATCAACTATATCAAGGGTGTCAAGATGAAAATTAAGATCAAATTGCCACACTTACCAAAATAGTTGAGTCATTGCACCAAGAGACATCTCCACCCAAAAATCAATACACTCTTCCATTGGTTAAGCCATGTCATCAAAGTATTGATTTGTTTACACAACCGCATCAAGAACAATATCTCCAATGTCAAGAGGTTGGATATCAAGATCAAAAACATCAACATCAAACCCAATCACCCCATCTCAAAGATCAATTACCATATCTCAATGATCAATCACCACATCTTCAAAATCAATCACCACAAGGTCAATTTAAAGTACAAGTCTCACAAGGTAACAAATGGAAATACACACCACTTGGGAAACCAATCAAATTAGTCATGCAATAGTTAGTGTAGGAAAATATCATTAAAATACTCGTCAATGAGAACTATCAAGAACCCCTAGTAAAAACCCCATGGTACAATGAGAAGCACCTTTGTGATTTCATAAAATAAAGGGACACACAACACCATATTGTATTCGACTCAAAAATCTCATCCAAGACTTGATTGATAAAAAAATAATAACTCTTGGGGAAAATGATCAAGATTCAACCACTAGCGATATCATTAACAATCTCTCCACCAAAATTGTTGAAAACAATGATCAAGACCTATCTATCAACAAGCACATTGAAGATGTTTCCACCTCATCTAATGACCAACTCACCATACATCAAGATCCACTTTTTAGTGATCTATTTCAAGGAGTGTTAGAATTATTTGATCCTATTGACATAATCCATGACCCATCTACCAATGATCATGTTTAAAATGTCTCTACATCACCTAATGAGGTAGAGAACATATCTCAAGAATTTATTCCAAAGCATGATCAACATCTTTGACTAGGGTCTAGCAATGGTCATTTCCAAGACATGTTGACACCCTTTGACCTCATGGTTACAGATACTAAAGGGATCCTCAACTCAACATTTGACCTAAGTCCACCCAAAGATCAAGAGGATATTGAGCCACTTCCCATGTCTAAGGATGAAATCCAAGAACCCTTTATAAGCAATCCATCCTTTGAAACTGACCCATGTCAAGAACTTGATCCAAAGCATGTTGAAAGCAATTCAAAAATCATTCAAGATCAAGAATTTTTATCTCCAAGATACTACAATGATCTAATGTACACTCTCTTATATATACAAGATGCTGCAAATAATGATCATATCCATATAGCACATATTCCTCCATCTACCCATGAGATGTTTTCTTTGGAGTAACACATAGATGATATTCATTCAAGAAGAGAGTCTTATACTCTTGATACCATTACCAATGAACAAGGGTCTCCTACTCTTAACATTTGTACACATGATCAAGATATAGAAAAATCTAGAGATAGATCATAAATTGGTCATGAAGAAGGCTTCTGTAAAAATTGTGAATCAAGAACATCTTGTGAAGACATAAAAAATGAATCATAAGGAAGACTTTTCTGGGGATAGTGAATCATCGACACCACTTGAAGAAGCATTAAAATATGATATTCCACAAGATCAAGCCAAAGATATCAATCAACAAGTTATTCCACACATGGGGGATCCTATAACTTATAAACTTGGATCACTTACCTTTTTAAGTTCAAGCTTTCTTATCAATGAAGAAGCTATCACCCTTGAAGGTCCACTTCAAAATGAAGAAGTATTAGCACCTTGTTTCCAAGGTAAATCATATCCTATTGCAAATAAAATGTTTCAATAGATTAGTTACCAAGGAAAAGGATTAGGCCTACATGAATAGGGTATCCTAGAACTAGTGCATATTATCGACAATACTAAGCATGAAGGTCTTGGTTATTCGATAATTAAGGGAGCTAAAAGCATCAATGATACCTCTATAATATTGGGGGAAACTTTATCTAGTGCAAGCATCAATGTAGGGATCATGAAGAGTCCTTATGGTGAAACTAATGTCAATACTACAACCAGCCATGTCACAAATCTTCATCCACCCATCATCCCATCCATGAATTGGGACCAACATCAAAAGAAAGATTTGAATCAAAGGAAAAATAACATTATCAAATGAATAGAAGTTGAGAAGCATAATGGAAAAAATAAAATACACATGGATACCAAAGAATACAAAGAAAGATTATCCCTATCAAACTCCATTAGTCAAAGAAACTATGGGGAAAAACAAAAAATGGAAAAGTATCCATCAAAGATGTCCACAAAGGAAAAATCAAGCTTCTCAAGCTATGTACAAAGTATATCAAGTAGTTGATACTAATTCCATGCACACTTATGTATCCACTCATCATTGTTCATCTTCCCAAGTTTGGAGAATCAAAAGTTCCAAACTATCAACTAATCCATCTATTCCTAAACACATAACACCATCTACGCCTCTGTAGATTATATCCAATTCTCACATTGACAAGGTATTGGTAGTGACCCTTAATAATAAGGCTTTAGAGGGCACTCTATAGTGATGTGAGCACAAGGACAAAGTTAATTCCACCATCAACAAAGTCGATTAGGAATCTCAAAAGTTGTATTCAAGTGCATGTATCTTGGAAAAGAAACTTCTTCAAGAAAGATATCGATGACACATTATGATAAGGGCATCTACATCATCACCATGAGGAGATTTACAATGAGCTTAAAATATTTCAGAAAAATTCAAAAAATTCAAAAAATCAAAAAAAAAAATAAAAAATGAAAAAGGATTAAATAATACTAAAGAGAAAAAAATCATCCTCTAGTGAAAACCACTTCGGTGGAGCTTCAGACAAGTACCATGATGAAAACCTAGAAAATAGGTATCATGTGTATAATCAAGCATTTGCATGTTCTAGTTTAGGTGGAAGCATCTCATCCCATCGATAATAAATCTAGTATTCCATCCATCTTATCCAATCCATTTTCATCCATCTTCCAAATTATCTTAATCTTGATGAAACTTTGGTTTACACTTTACACTTTCTTATGGTAAACATCTTGACATGGGTGATTTTCATTGATCCTATCCTATCCAACGTTATCTGATCCATGAAACATTATCCAAATGAGCATTATTTATCTAAACACCTTATCTTATTGCAAGATAATCCTTGGCATCCTTTGCATGCTTACCATATCCATCCATCCACGCACCTCTCCACGCATCCACCCATGGAATTCCATACATTACTAGACACTTGGGGCATATATTTACATCTTTCTTTGGAAATAAACCTTGATCTATATCTTCCAACTTATGTGGTGATTCGAACATTGGAAAAGTATTCACATAGGTCAAAGAATTTGTGAGACAAAAATCCAAATCACTAGCCCATGGAATATTTTGACAAAGAAGACATTCCTTATCAAGCTTCATCTATCAGCGAACATTAATCCAAACAATCAATATTAGTCACATATAATGTGTGCTTTAATGTCACATCAAATCATTCAAATTTTTTTTTATTCCAAATCAAGCTTCAAAATCCTGATCAATCAAATTCAATCAATCCATCATCTTGGGATATCCTTCCCTATCATTATGTTTCTTTACACTATCCTTGCATTGTTGTGTATCCTCGAAAATGTTATCATCATCAATCAACTATAGCTTGGTTTTCAACAGAATCCCAAATAGAGCATTGATATCATTAGACATATCCATATCCAAATCGTCAAAATCATGCGAAAATCCAAAAACATTCAAAACATATCAAAATCCAAAAATTGGTCCAAAAAAATAGAAAACATCAAAAACATGGAATCTGAACTACATTGTCTTTGAGCTTAAACGTAGGCAAGGATAATCTTTGATTAGCCCCCAAGACACAAAAACAAAAAAATATTCAAAAAACACCAAAATCCAAAAAAATTCATAAAATCTCAAAAACAAAAAAAAAATCAAAAAAACAAAAAATCCAAAAAAAAAAATCATAAAATTTCAAAAACTCAAAAAAATACAAATATTTGAAAAATTCCATTCATCCCATTTCACTTTCACCCACAATAAACCTCCATCCATAATAATTTGATCATCACCTTCATCCATTGGCAATACAAATATAAAAAACCACAATAATTAGCAAAAGAAAACTTCAAACACAAAATCAAAATCAAAATCAAACTTTGAAATGCAAAATTAAACTCTTGATCAGTCGTAAACATGTCAATCAACCTTATATCAATATCCTTTTGAACAACCTATCAACTTGCCACCATCCACTAACATGTCCTAGGATGTATCCTTCCAACAATGGGCATTATATTTGGAAAAACACTTTGGATAAACAAAATGGTGTGCCACCATCCACTAACATGTCCTAGGATGTATCCTTCCTACAATGGGAATTATCTATTGGAAATTGTTTTAGTTCATATATTAAACAAAAAAAATCCATTTGGCTATAGGTATGAAGAACATTGACTTGTTTGTGTGCTTGATCTTTTCTTTTTGATTTATCTTATTGCGCTCATTCCAATGACCTCTCGATGATGTCTAAACCAAGCAATTTGGAGAGAAATGAATGGGGCATTGATCATTATCTTTTTTTCTATTGTGCTTGTTGGAAATTCTTGTAATATAACTTGGTGAATACTTGCTTATTTATGTGTATCCTAGCAAGGTTTACTGAATTTCAAGTGTGAACAAAAAAAATCCTATCCGTTTGTCGAGTCAAAGTCCATCACACTAGGTACAATGCCATCTTTGTTCTTTATACCTTGATGCATCATGCCTATGTGTATTATCAAACATAAGGGAAGTAGCTCTTTTAAATTCCCAAGTACTGATAAGAAAATCATCCATCCCTCATAATCATCTCTAATAAAGTTGGATTGTTGATCCTCTTGTCATCATATCATTTCTTCTTTCTTCTCTCCATGCTAACAATTAATCATCATCACTAATGCATCCATCCTGCATCCATAAACCATCAACCTACTGTACAGCATATCATATCATATTGATCATCATCATAATATAGATTTGTTAGTCTAAGTATCTCATAAATCATACATTCACATAAAACATCCATTGCATAATCATATATGCATTATGGGTATGTGTAGGATCATGATGGGCCATAAAGTGGCAATATGATGGGTATGTGGCTGATGACTTTTTTTTAACCAAAATTGATGAAATGAAAAGGGTTTTTAAAGGAGATTCTCAGCTTTCAACCAATATAAATTATGCTTTACTTTGAATTTAATAAGTAATTATTATTCATTTTCCATTCAAATTATGACTAAAGTCCTGATTGATAAACTGATTGAAAAACATCTATAGCTTTCAAACGGTATCACATTTTTTGAATCCAAAACATGTATCACATTGTATGCTTCACATACTATATGATTAAAAAAAATAAAAAAAAATAATTTCATGAAGTTTTGACCAAGTTAAGATGGTCAAACATATGAGTTTTTTATATTTTTTTAAAGTTGTAATAAAAAATTCATAATTAATTATTTACTTAGAAAAAAATTATTAAAAAAAATGAATCACATCAAGAAATGAGTCCTCTACTTATATCTAAAATCTTATAAAAAATATTATCATTTTATAGTGGTTAGGGTGGTTAGACAAACACCTACTTATTTTTCCCCTAAAATTTAAGTACTACTGCATTGAAATTTCAAATTTTCACCAAATAGATTTATTTTCTTTTTAAAAAAACCTAGTATTTTAGAAATTACATTCAATTTGCTATAGATTCTATTCTCACATATTTTTGAAATAATATAGATAACTTATTCAAATTTTTACGTCAAGTTTCTTAACTCTGATTTTTCTGATTTCTTTGCCACTTAAGGGCCTTTTTTTCCATGATGATCCTGCACATACCCTTATATCATCATCCATCTCAAATGCATTACATCATCATTTAAGTTGTTTAGGATAATATAGATTGGTTATTCTAAGCATCTTATAACCATCTCATTTTCATCAACATGATAACCACCCATACATCCATCTTGAACCTATTTGATGTGAGATTGACCCTCGAGCTAAATCTTTTCACTTGATCTCTCGAGGGGGAAATGTACGAGTATACTTCTTTCTTTTGGGGAATCCGAAAAACAAAAATTGACTTTGATCTTGGCAAGGCTATTCTTTAAATCAATGCAACAGGTGCATTGTTTCAAAGAGGGGAAAAATTTAGACATGCAAAATTAACATCATGCATCTAAATCTAACTAAATAGCATAAAATTCATCTTTTAATAAAATAAAACAATTTATTCAATTAATTTACTCCTTTAATTAAATAAATCAACTTTATTTAATTTGATCCTAACATCATCCTCCTTGATTAAATAAATCAAATATTTATTTAATTAAATCTAAAATCATTTTCTTCTCATTTTGATTTATTTTAATCCTAAAATCTAAGTCAAAAGTAAAAAATCATCTAATCTTCACTTAAATTAATCAAACCATGATTAATCCTAATCCTAATCACTCCAATCCTATAGATTTTGCAACTTGTGTAAATAAATCAATTTAATTTATTTATTAAGTCTTCCTTTTTCATTCAAGAGGGCATCTCAAGTGGAATATTCCTCCATTTCAAATCTCCCTCTCAGATATCTTTTCCTCAAAAATAGCATTAACTCTTCTTACATTGTCTCTTACATGTCCCCCACTTGGCATTTAAGACCCTTTCTTCTCCCTCCAACAAGCCATCTTTTGAATTTCAAATCTCCCCCTCCTTGGCACATTAATCAAAATGTGCACAACCTTCATCCTCTCACATCTTGACAAGTGGCATCTTGTCATTAGCTCATGTTTTGTCCCACATCCTCCATGTTTTGTATTCCTCCATGTTACTTATAAATCCACAATCTTCTCCACAATCTTAGTCATTTGAATCCACATCCATTATCTAGGAGCTTATTAAGGATTGGGAAAGGGCATCCTTCCACGTCAAAGAAGCACCAATCCACTATGAGATAGAGTTTGATTATTTCTTTCTTATGCTTTCACTTAATATATTTTATATATTACTTCTTTGTTTGCATAGGTAGCATGGTTCATTATTTCATAGGAGTATTTATTTGTATAGTTTTTAAACTAACCCATAACAATATGTGTTGAGTTTGAAGCTATGTTGAAAATTAGGTTCTCATAGTCTAGAACTCAAATAGTGGCACAATGGGAGAGGTTGGTATGCACTTACCATCAGTGGAATGTGTGACACACTCTACCAGATATGGCCTCCAGTACAAACCCTGAATTTGCTTCAAGCGATGCAAAACCCCCACATCATTGCAACCAATCTGAATGGCAAGAGTTGTCAAGTTAACACCTAAGCAATCCACTCGAATTGGATGCACTTGACATTCTAGGTAACTATGAAATAAAACTTAACCATCACTAGAATACTCATTCCATGGATCCAATAGAACTCACTATAGCATCTACCTTCGTAGACTCAAACTGCACAACATATCAAGTCCCCTACCCACCCTATCAATACCCAACATGACCTTTCATTGGAATGAAAGAACACACTAGATTTAGTGTTGTCACACCTATCCTCTACCACTTACCAACCACCACTAAAAATAATAGTTTAAGGAACTGCAAGAACTGGAAAGTCACACCTAATTAAACAAATTGGGTTTGCACTCAATTGTTTCACTCCAAATGGGAAAAAATAACTATTACTTCTTGCACCAATAGGTGTTGTAGAATTCAACATTGGAGCATCAACAATTCATTCTGCACTTCACATACTCATCAAAGAGAAGGATCCCTTGCAAGGCTAGACACTAGCAAGCTTCCAAGAGAGAATGCACTTTGTTCACTACATTTAAGAGATAAAATTAGCTTCATCGGCCCCAGGTTGCTTGAACGCATTGACTATTTCTTGCACGAAGCTTTCCTGGCGCACAACCATATCCCATTTGGAGGCCGCTCAATCAATTTCTTTGGAGACCTCAAGTAGCTACCACCAGTCAAAGAAATTCCTATGTACTCTTCTACTTCCTATTGGGGGACCCTATGACAAAGCTTTCAAATAGTTTTTACACTAAACAAAATATTTCACCAAGTGGGAGATGATCCAACTCAACTTCTATTTCATGATCTCTTGTGCAATTTAAGAAAGGGTGAACCTACTATTGTAGATTGGCAACTGCTAATGTCAAGGTCAAGCTCAACACTAACATCTATAGAAAAAATTTCTTTCTTATTATCCATACATCTTTATGCAACCAATGAAAAATAATCACTCCATAATAAACACATGTTGTTGTCTCTAGCATAGCCCATTGTCATAGCCACTATAGAGAAAATAGGGAACTCTTTCAACTCAAATCCAGATGATAAGAAACTCCAATGAAAGATTCTACTGTGTCAACCAAAAGGTTATGCTATCTTGTAATCTATGGACTAATACTGACCTTGTTAATGGATCTCTTAGCATAGTAAAAAAAAAGTGTACAAGGAGAGCGAAAAACCACCCCAACTCCCCTTGTTTGTTGTTTGATTCAAGAATTACATTGGGCCTTCATGGGATACAAACAATCCAAAAGATGTCCCTATTACACCAATGAGTCATGGTGGATAGTGCCAAATTCCACATAAAATGACATGGGCCGTAACCATCCACAAATCACAGGGGCTTACACTTGATATGGCCACCATTGACATTGGCAACATTGACTGGCAATGTTTGACATTCATAGCAATTTCCAAAGTCACTCAGCTCTTTGGCCTCTGTATCCACCTTGTATTCACATTTGATAGATACAAAAACATGCAACAAATCCATTATGTTGCAAGCAGGATTAATGAGGAAGCTTGATTGTTAGCACTATTGACATCAACCACTTGAAATGCTCAACTTCTTTTCACTGAAAAAAATGTAACAGGTATGTTCTCTTATTACTTAGTCCTTTCCCTTTCAATGATAATTACTTAGTATTTTTTCTTGCCGGATTTGATTTACAGGCCCTCCTTCAAAGTTTCATAATATTCAAGATCAACCCTTTCCACACAAAGTATATAAACACAAGCATATTACATTCACCACAAAGTTCTTCTCCAACAATTGTTCAATCAACATACAAGTGGTCTTCCAACATCTTATATTCAAGCTATTTTTTACAATGGAGTTCTCCCTTTCCAATTATGTTCACAACGGTAAAACATTACTTATTTACAAATCATTTTTCACCTATATGTTGTACTTTCATCAACTAATCTTTAAAATTGTGTTATACATTCCTCATATCTAACATACATTACACTTCTTTCCTTAGACTTTTGGCCTCTTTCAAAGCTTTCTACTACATCCACTATCATGCTATGGTAAGTTAAAAATTTTGTTATAGAAGTTACAAATTGTTTGCAGGTGTGATTGAAGCATTTTGTTCCTAATGGCTATACTTCTAACATACTTTCATCTTCTAAAAAAATTAAAAGAATTAGAATTAAAATTGAGATTCAATACCATCAACAAAATTAACAAATAAGATGTATATTATTGTATATTGTTGGCTAATAAGTTAGGACATATGTAGAATGGATTGGGATAAATACATCTCCCTCTTTCTCTGTAACATAATTAGAAGAAATTATATGATAACCATATAATTCCAATATTAACTGAGTACACATTGTATTTTTTGTTGATGTGCACATTTCTATTCTTAGTTATGTGCTTACATATTGTAAAAATTTAAATGTGATTGAAAAAGTATGATATTCAGTAAGCTAGGTATACCTTTATCAATTTGCTCCACTAATTTGACACAATTTATAGGGCTACACTCTTTCCATCTTATAAACATCTATTCGTACTTGGTCATTCACATTGAGTCCATTGATATATACAATTTAGCTTTGAACCATAACATCTAATGCATGGGAATGTGCAATTAAACTTTGAACATTAACATCTAATGCACAGGCATTAGGTCCTACCTTGCTTGGGTCCCTTTACTATTATCCTTCACAAATTGTACTCATTCACATTGATGCACTTGTTTTGCATACTATAAACACATCGATTTGCACACACGTGTTCACATCTATTGCAATGGGGTGAATAAATTATCTTTCTACTTTTTGATCTGAAATAAGTAGTTTAATTTTGTACCTTTAACATTTATACACCAGAATGACTAATTTATCTTTATAACTTGGATTCCTTGATTTTTTCACATTATATGATTTGTATAATTTTTTTCTTGTTAGATCTTTACTGATACTTCTTGATGCTACAATAAGTACTTGCACAATCTATTGTGTGTTTCTTACACTGGATATTTATGCATGTCTTGCTTGGTTTTGCAGCATATTGTACTGGTCTATTGTTGGTATGTTGGGTGCTGAAGCAGTTGGAAATGGATGATGATTATGTTGAGAATGAGGAGGTAATTATGTGCCCAGTATTACCTTTTCAACCTCCTATTTTAATGTTTATTGGAAAATATTACTCATTTTGCATCAAAGTTTTTGAAACTAAATTTTATTATCCAACATATTTCATACTCTTATTGGATTGTCAAACCTTGTGGCTTTGATTTTTTTTTAATGTAGGTTACTTCAATGTTTTACTTGGGATATTGCATTAGGACTCCCATATTTTGTATTTGTAGTTGAATTCCCTTTTAAAAATTATGCAATAGGTCGTTGCACTAACTAATTTCTTTTAAAAAATATGGCATGTTGGGTGCTAAAGTAGTTGGAAATGGATTATACCCAATATTACATTTTAAACCTTCTATTTTAATGTTCATTGGTAATATTACACATTATGTAGCAATTTTTTTGAAACTAATTTTAATTATCCAACATCTTACATACTCTTATTTATTTTTCAAACCTTGGGGCTTTGATGATTTATTTAATGTAGGTTACTTCAATGTTTTACAAGGGATGTTTCATTGGGACTCCCATATTTTTTATTTGTAGTTGGATTCCATTTTAATAGTATCCATCATCCTCATTTATTTAGTTCCTTCCATTCCCCTATTTTTGGCATCATTTATTCAAATTTTACAAATACATGTTCTTCATTTGTCATTTTTCTGACAGTATGCAATAGGTTGCTATAGTAATTGAATTCATTTTTTTTGTCTTGTTCTAGATCACTTTAAGGATAGCATTGTGCCATAGACCTGATTTTCAAAATGTTAGCCAAATCAAATCTCAATACAACTTTTGTTGTATTAGATGATGTCTACAAAAATCATCACCTTCAAAAACTATGTTGTCAAATGGATTAGTAGTTACTCAATGCACACTATGATTTAGGAATTTTCTTGCACTACATTATTTACTATGAAAAATATGAGACCATAATCCATATGTCTCTTTTTTTCTCCCCTTTCATATCACACAAACATTAATGGAAATTTGGGTCCAAATCATTGAAATTTTTTGTTCAAGCTGCACAAATTTCTATGTCCACTGTTTGGATTATGGATTTTACCACTATGTACTACTCACAACTTATTTAATGCACAGGCTTTATTTTGTTCTTTCTTGTAGATATATTTTACTTCATTTTTTAAGTTTTCTATATTGTGGATTTTTCCATTTTTAAAAAGATTGGTCTATTGTTGAAGATTTAATATATTTATAGAATATCCTTTATTAGTTTATTTCTTGGTATTCCATTTTAGAGTGTGGAATTTAGTTTGTGGATGGTTGCTTGGATTGTCATTTATGGCTGTCAATTGGTTTTCTCATTTTCAAATAAACAATATTAACAACCAAATTTATTTATATTGTCTTCAATGTACCTATTGCACCCTAAGGTGTGATTGCTAGTATGGATTCAATTAGTTGATAATACAAGAATTTACTTGCATATATTTGGGAAAGTTGATAAGTATTATTTGATTATCTATGCAAATTTATATTAGTTATGTATACACTATTTGTAAATATTTAGTGACATTAGATTGTCTTTTGAACCTCCTAGTTTAAGTGAGTTTGTGAGCAAGATAAATGGTTGGAAGGAAAAAATTATTCCATTTTCTTGAAGCATGTTTGAAAAGAAATACTTAGATTGAAGGAAATTATGAGAAGATCTATTAGATGACTTTTTAGAAAATATTACAAATAAAATAAAAAAAAAGAAATAGGAAAAAAAAAATATATAGAATAAAATAATGAGTAATGGTTGAAATATACTATATTTATCTATCTTCATATTACATAGAATCTAACAAGTTACAATAATAGTATTTTTTTTACAATGAACAACTTCATATTTATACTTGGATCCTCTAAGATCTAAAAAATTATAATATTCTAGTTAACTCTAAAATTGGAATGTTATTTTCTTTGAATAAATTTTAGTTGCTTTTATTTTCTTGAAGATTCTATCTTTTCTAGAAGATTCTAGTGCTTCTAGAAAAACCTTGTCACTTTCTAGACAATCTTGTTCCTTAACACCCCCTTAATATTGGATAAAATATTACAAACAAGAGTGGAAGATTCAAATAATATGGGAACATTATATATTATCCCCTCTTAGTGTTCACCTTTATCATACCAAAGCATATTTCATTATTTTAAATTTTTTGTGTCAGTCATACTCTTAGTAAATATAACAGTTGTTTGTTCTTCTCTTGGACAATATTGTATACCAATAGTAGTTTCTTGAGCAAGATCTCATATGTAGTGAGCATCAAGCTCAATATATTTCTTTTTAACATAAAAAACTAGATTGTTGGCAACATATATGGTACTTTAATTATCATAGTACAGAGTAGTAGTAGAACATTAGGTAAAACCAAGCTCAAATGGAAGATTTTGAATCCAAACTCTTTCATGATTTCCTTCTTCTTTTTCTACTCCATATTCGGCCTCACATGAAGACAATGATGTAGTCAACTATTTGTTTGCTACTCTATGTAATAGGAGCTTGAATCAAGATGAAAAATAAAACAACCAATATATTTTTTGTCATCTATGTCACCATGTCAATTTGAATCTGTAAATCCATCCAAACAAATCAATTTATAGCCTTAATGGATGTCATAGTGTATTATTCAACAAAAATACCATAGTATCCCTTTTTCAGTTAGTGAATGACTTTCCTTAGGTTCTTACATAACTCTAAATATTTGTTTAACCACAAAATAAATGTTTGGTCTAGAATTAGTTAGATGTACCAAGCTTCCTCCAAGTTGTTTGTATATAGTAGTGTCTACCATGTTGGAAGCACTTTCTTTTGTAAGCTTCATTCCATACTAAAAGGAAGTAGAATTTGGCACACATTCTAGCATGATAAAAATTTCTCAAATATTCAAAGAATTTTTTGATTGGAAGTTGAACAATCCATCATGTAGACTACAAACTTGTAAAGCAAGAAAATAGTCTAATTTTCCTAAATCACTCGTATGCAATGCCCTTTCAACAACTTATTTTCAATCATGATTATCTCAATACCTAGTTTATAAATGAGTAAATCATCAGCATAAACTGCAACAAGAATAATTTCACCTTAAAATTTCTACACATAAAGATTTGGATTAGATATACATCTTTTAAACCCATAAAGTTAAAAGTACTTGTCAATATTTTGATTCCATGTGCCCTTGGTTGTTGCATTAGACCATAAAGTTATTTCTTTAGTTTGAAAATAAAGTGAAGATGTTGTTCATTTAAAAAACCAAGTGGTTGATTCATGTATATTTCTTTGGCTAAATATTCATTAAAGAAAGCATTTTTAACATCCATTTTATGAATAAACAATCCAATATTAGCAACCAAACAAAGAGTAATTATAACTATATTCATTTTGATGATAGGAGAAAATATTTCTTCACAATCAATACCTTCCCTTTGATCGAATCCCTTAGCAACCAATTTGGATTTATATTTTTCTATTGCTCCATTTTGAGGACTTGAAAGACTTACTTAGTTCTTAGTTCTATAGGAATTGATAAAAATAAGAGTATTCAAATTGTTATGGGATGTTGGTGTATAAACCATAATAACCACATATAAAATGATTAAACAAACAATATCATAACAATTAGATAAATATTATGCTAACACTTAGCCCCTTATTACATTGTTCATGCAAATGCACCATCCAAACCTCAAGTTTCACCTAGCCAAGGGGCCCCACTTGTGGCTAACAAAAAAATTGTTGGTTATATAAATACACATTCTTGATAAGATCCATTCCTTGAAGAAGAAAATCCTGAATCATGTGGATTCTCACCAAGTTGGATAGTGACTTTTGTAAAGGTGGACCTCTAAACTAAATCTTGAGTTCTATTTTCCTTGAAATATTGAATCACAGATACCAAATTATTGGAAAATCATCCACCTAGTTTTCTCTTGACCATTTTAAGGGTATAATTCTCAATCATAGTCTCATGAACCCTCTGGAAGCCATCCATACTAAGCTCTACAACAAGCCACTTACTTGTCTCCAAAAGTCAAAGTTCCCAATATAGGTATTCTTCAAATCTATTAGCAACCACAAGGAAAATAATGAAATAAATTAAAGAAAAATACATTTCTAATGTAAAAACTCATCTCAAAGTGATGAGCTAACTTGAGATGATGGAATTCCTCCATCCTCTAATACCAATAGCTTCTAATATGAATTTATTACACTTTATCATTTTGATTTCATAGATTTATTTTTGAAGGCCTCATCAAGTGTAACAATGATAACCTCAATATTTCAAGTATTACTATATGAATATCCCTTGGTAACATTGATAAAATTATTTGTAAGATACTTTGCAATTATTTTAATTTTTTGAAATGTTATATCCCAAGTGTCAATAGTAAGAAGATAAATTAATTTATTCACACATATCTAGGAAGGTATATCATCTTCTTCATATCTAACAATACTCATAAGACTAATTTGAGCTACATCTTCTCTTAAAAACTAACTTACATCCAAGTTACCACTATTAGGAGATGCATGCAAATGATTATGTAGATATTTATGAGTTCCCATATGTTGTAAATGAATGACTTTTCCACTCTTGATTGGATCATTTGTTGACTACTCATCTTCCTTTTCAAAAAATTGAAATAGATTGAATAACATAAGGAAGTTTTTAAGTGAAAAGTAAATTTACATAAAATAAAAATAAATAAATAATGCAAACTAGAACTATGAGAGATTATAGAATTTTGATATCATAGAATCACATTAAGAGCTTTCAAAATGAAACATAAAATCTAGGTAGTGACTTTATATACAACAAAGGAGAGGATGGGGTTAGAAAATCAACCAATGAGAATTGACAATCAATAATTGCCAATAATAAATAGTGTTGAAAAGGTAAATAATCCACCCTTAAAATGTGGTGGAAAACTCATCACTTTGTCTCCTAGTTATTAAATTATTAACTCACTTTATTATCCTAATAAATCTTAATAAATATGTAGTCCAAAAACCTATAACTAAGGGAAAATTAATTATTCCACTAGGAAAATAAAAACCTACACAAACACCCCCCTTAGGCACAACTTAGGAGGTGTGAATCAAGATTCCAAACCTGCATATACACAAGAAACAAACACCATATTAGATCAAATGAAAGTTATTATCACGATTCCCCAAGAAATCCATTAGAATTGCAAAGGAAAAGAAATGAAATGAAGAACATAAACAAGCATAAACCAAAGATATTAAATCCTATTCAAATGCAAAGAAAAATATTAATCTCTTGGGGGAGTTGGTACCAATTTGATGTGGAAATTGGCCCTTTCCCAACTCCTATGCAAGCCTTGGTGATTTGATGAAGATGTGATCCAATTTTTTGAAGATTGAAGTGTGCTCCAAGATAAAAATCTACATAACCTCGCTAATACTTGATGAAATGGACGAAAAATGTCTATGGATTTGAATATAATAACTTTGCTCAAATTGTGGATGATGAAATGAGAAAAGAGACCTCTTATTTATAAAATGATAGGATGGAGAAATGCCCAAAATGGAGTAGTGTGGGACTAACATTCAACCAATGGCAAGGTACCACTTGTCCAAATGTGAATGGATGGAGGATGTGCACATTTTGATGAATGTTCCCATAAATGCAATTAGGTAATATTTGAAAATGTTGAAATGACATGTAAGAGGGAAAAGAAATGCCTTAAATGCCCCTTGGCTCAAGGTAAAAGGAATTATGAGGTGAAGTAAATGCCCTGTTGAAAGGAGAAAGTCCACTTGGATTTTGAATTCAAATTTGAGAGAATATTCCTCCATTATGCCATGTTGAGAGAAAATAGAGTTTTAATAAATGAATTAAATCTATTTTCATGTGCAAGTGGCAAAATCTAGAGGATGGGACATGGATGAGGATTAAATTAATCAAGGTTTAATTAATTTAATGAGAGATTAGATGATGTGACAAATTTGACATAGAATTATGGGTTAATTTAAATCAAATATTAGAATAATGTGATAAAAATATTAGGGTATGTGTAGGATCATGATGGGCCAAAAAGTGGCAATATGATGGGTATGTGGCTGACGACTATTTTTTTACCCAAAACTGATGAAACTAAAAGGGTTTTTAAAGGAAATTCTCAGATTTCCAGCAATATAAATTATGCTTTACTTTCAATTTAATAACTAATTATTAATCATTTTCTACTCAAATTACAACTAAAGTCCTAATTGATAGACTGATTGAAAAACATCTATAGCTTTCAAATTGTATCACATTTTTTGAATCCAAAAGATTCATGACATTATATGCTTCACATACTATAGGATTAAAAAAAGAAAAATTGAATTTCATGAAGTTTTGACCAATGTAGTCAGACATATGAGTTTTTTATATTTTTTAAAAGTTGTAATAAAAAATTCATAATTAATTATTTACTTGGAAACAAATTACAAAAAAATATGCATCACATTGAGACATGAGTCCTATATTTATATCTAAACTAATTATAAAAAAAATATTATCATTTTATTGTGGTTAGGGTAGTCAAACAGACACCTACTTCTTATTTTTCCCTGAAATTTACTTGTACTATTACTTTGAAATTTCAAATTTTCGCCAACTAGATTTTTTTTAAACAAAGGTAGTAGTTTACAAACTACATTCAATTTGCTAAAGATTATATTCTTACATATTTTTGAAATAATATAGATAACTTATTCAAATTTTTGTGTCAAGTTGCCTAAGCCTTTTTTTTTTTTGCCACTTTAGGCCCTTTTTTTCCATGATGATCCTGCACATACCCATTAATTAAATAAAGATTTTTGATTTGTTTAATTAAAGGGGATTAAGTTATATTAAATTAAATAAGGTTTTAATTTATTTAGTTTAATAAGTGGACTTTAGATATTTAATCAAATAAAATGAATTATTTAATAAAATACGGAAATAGGCTTAATCAGATCAGATGGATTGATTTAATTAACAAGAGATAAAGACTTGATTGGATTAAATTATTTATTTAATTAAGAGAGGAAAACTGATGAATTTAATCAAATAAAGGTATTCAATTAAATGATTAGACTAAATGATGATTCAAGATGAAATGGTGTTAGTAATTAGGATTAAGTATGTTGGTATATTTTCCATGTCTACATTTTGCCCCTCTTAGAAGAAAACTACTCATTGCATTGATTCAAAGAATAAACCGTCTCGATTGAAAAGCCAAAAAATATTCAATTTTAAATTTTTCCCCACTGTTGCCCCGATGAAGGAAAACATGCCAATATATTTCCCCTTCAATAGATTGGACGAGAAGCTTGATTTTTGGGTGATCTCATGAAAAAAGAGGTCAAGGTGCTTGGTAGGTCCAACGAGGCTTTGGGAGGTCAAAATATGAGGTAAAACACAAAAAATAATGCAAAGCAGGCCTCAAATGGACAAAAATGGGATTGGGAGTACAATACACCAGGAAGACAACTAAACAGGGTCAAAATCCCTAATTTTTAGGCTTAAATAGGCCTCAAGGGGCCAATTTCACTTCATTTTCACATTTAGCCCTAGAAGATTCTAATATTTTGAGCTCTAATACCTTGGTGAGATGGTGCAATGACAACTCCCAATGCACATTTCTGATTGAGTCTAGATGTATGAGAGACTTCCCAAAACTTGACCACCGACGAGTAAACTTGACTCGAGCTTATTTTTTGTTTTTTTGTGCTCATTTAATGCTTTTGAAACTAGATCTCTAGGTGTAGTTCCATATTGCACCACTAAAAATTTCAAACCCTACTACTCAGTGTTTAAATTACACTTCCATCCCAAGGTGTGTCACCACAGTGTTGTTTGCATTTTAGGTCTAAAATCGAAACTCTAATGCTTTCATAAAGTGGATCACCGCAAATGGTCTTGAGAGTTAGGTTTTCTATGCAAAAGGCGCCGCTTTGGCAAAGTGCACCGTCATGGTGCAATTTGAGGATTTGGAGACCCTAGTGTTCCAATTTGAAATTTTCAAACTGCACTGCCTTTACAAGTAGTGATGTTGGGGTGAATTTTTGGATGCTAAGACAAGTTTGGACAAAAAAAAATTGATGAATTTTAACACAATAACTTTTCCTAATGCAGGAGGAAGTGAGAGAGATCTATTCATGCAAGCATAGGTCTTGAGAGATTTTTGGGTATTTGCGCAATCTAAATAAGAGGCAGTAGGAGCACCTAGGAGATATGGGGATTTGTGATGCAGGAGCATCCAGTGGTGTAAGGGCAATCTTGTATCACCCAAAAATAGTGAAATTTCAATTTTATCAGTTTTTAGATTTTTTACATTTTTGGATACCCATTTCGTCATAATGAAATTCCCAATTTATGGTTTTTATTTTCTATTCTTGGGTGGAAAAATATTGCAGTTTTAGTTTCCAAGATTTGCACCTAAAAATCTTTCGAGTTAGATTTGAGGCACTTAAAGTTCTCAGATTGGCCCTAAAACTTGCTAAAATCGGCATAGCAGATTCCAAGTGCATTCTTCACTTTGAGACCTTTCCAACGGTTCAAACGGTTCTCGAATCGGAGTCCCAGATCAAAAGTTATGGCCCTGAGAAGTTGGCCCACTTTCTAGAAGATACAATTGCAATGTTCTTTTGAAATTTGAACTTCAAGTTATAATTTTTCGGCGCCAAACTGCCTAAACTCAAAATTTGAATGTTGTTTTGGCTCCAAACTAAAGAGGAGCTCTATTTATGGGCAGGTTTCTAATTTTTGGATAACTTTTTGGGGACAAGCTCGAATATTGCGAAAAGGTGATTCTGTAGCTTTCTGTAACTTGCATGTGTTGTAGAACTTGGGGATTTGAGATCCTCTGCATGTAAGAAGCTCCATTTTCTGAATAATAAAAATTATTCTCTTATTTGTGGGTTATTTTCTGTGTCTAGGGTTGTGCCCTCATCAAGTGGTATCAGAGTGGGTTTTTTTTAGCGTGTGGATAGATCGCCGATCGTGAGGCAGTTCGCACCAGGACCATGGTTGTGGGTCGAGGTCAAGAAAGATGCCTCCAAGAGTGATACCTAGTAGGCATGGTGGTGCCAGAGGTGGTCGAGGCAGTAGAAATGTTGGTGGAAGAGATGCACTGGCAGCCCTCCAAAGACAGATTAATGCGTTACAAGAGTAGTTGAGAAGAGGGTTAAACCTAAGGGAGGAAAGTGAGGATGAAGGAGAGGAAGAAGGTTCAAATGTAGAAGAGGAAGAAGTAATTGATCAAGACCAAATGCGGCTAATAAGGGCCATTTCGAAGATTAGGAAAAGACCTAGAGTAGAAGTCCCTAGTTATTCCGAAAGTCTGAACCCAGAAGAATTGATTGACTGGATCAATGAGCTAGAAGAATATTTTGAGTATGAGGAAATAGAGGACCTAGATCGGGTTAAGTTTGCAAAAATGAAGCTGAAGGGACATGCCGGTATTTGATGGAAAGAGGTCCAGTTGGAAAGAAATCGAAGAGGAAAAGGGAATATCACTAGATGGGATCACATGGTAGAGAAACCGAAGAAGTAGTTCATACCAATAGACTACGAGTTAGATCTATTAAAGAAATTGCAAGGGTTGAAGCAAGGAAGTAGATCTGTGAAAGAATATACTGAGGAATTTCACAAGATAATCATCAGAACGGGACACACAGAGGCCAATAAGGAGAAGGTAGCCCGATATCTTAATGGGTTATGACCGAGCATTCAAGAGGAGTTAAGCCTAGTTAGAATGACCACCATTGAGGATGTGTATCAGTTTGTTCTAAAGGTTGAAGAGAAGCTGAACAAAAGATTTGATGGCAAGCAAAAAGGATGAGGAGGTCAAAGTGGAAGGGGCAGTGGAAGACCTTCAGAAGCCGAAATGATGATGAAAAGAAAAGTGAAGATGTGGGTACTAGCCAAGCCAAAGGAATGACAACTTCTACTGCCTCGTGATCAAAGTGGTAATCAAAGAGGTAGAGGATGAGGGAGATATGGACAAGGATCTGGAAGAGGTGGTTTCAAAGGAACATGTTTCCAGTGTGGTGAAGAAGGGCATCGAGCCTATGAATGTCCACAACACCAAGGAAGGGCAAGACAAAAGGCTAGAAGGTTGTGGAAGGGTTACATGTAGATGAGGAGGCCCAATCTGAACATTCAGATGATGCTAAAGGGGAAAATCCCTAGTGATTAGGAGAGCCCGGTGACTAAGGAAAAGGAACCAGAACAGAGGAATAATCTATTTCGCACAAGGTGCAAGTGTGAAGGAAAATGTTGTGATGTCATTATTGACAGTGGGAGCACTATAATCTAGTGTTAGAAGAGATGGTCACAAAGTTGAAGCTAAAGAGGGAAAGGCACCTATCCGTATCGATTTCCTAGTTGCAGAAAGACCACAAAGTTTTGGTCAATGAGTAGTGCCTAGTAAAGTTCAAGATCCAGAGCTACCATGATGAGGTACTCTGTGATATCATCCCCATGGATGCATGTCACATGTTGTTGGGGAGGTCGTGGCAATTCGATAGGCAAGCTATACATGATGGCCATGCAAAAACTTATTCATTGACAAAGGATGGGGTTCGTCACAAGTTGAAACCCCTAAAGGAGACCGAAGAAAAAGTATGCAGTAGTGCTAGAATTTGTTATGTAGATGGAAGAAATTTTTTAGAAAGTATGAAGCATGAGCATGTGTGTTATGCATTGATTCCTAGAGTGAGTAAGGAGGATAATGATAAGGTTCCAGAAGAAGTTTTCGAGATGTTGGATGAGTTTCAAGATATTGTTTCTAATAATGTACCTGAAGGTTTACCACCAATAAGGAAGATCAGTCATAAGATTGACTTGATTCCTAGAGCTAGTTTGCCAAATAAGGCAGCTCATAGAATGACTCCAACAGAAAATGAGGAGTTGAATAGACAAGTTCAAGAGTTGTTGAGAAAGGGTTTGATACGGAAGAGTTTGAGTCCATGTGTAGTACCTATAGTACTAGCATCAAAGAAGGATGGGGAGTGGAGGATGCGTACAGATTCCCGAGCCATAAACAAGATAACAATCAAGTATAGATTTCCCCTACCAAGGATGGATGACCTGATGGACTGTTTGAGTGGAGCTCAGTACTTCACAAAGATTGATCTGAAGAGTGGATATCACCAGATCCAGATTCGAGAGGGAGATGAATGGAAGACTACCTTCAAGACCAAAGAGGGCCTGTACGAGTGGTTAGTCATGCCATTTGGGCTAACCAATGCACCAAGCACATTCATACGGCTCATGAACAAGGTATTAAAAGAATTTCTGGGAAGTTTTGTTATTGTATATTTAGATGATATTTAAATTTTTAGTAAGACGTTGGATGAGCATCTGATGCATATTCGGAGAGCCTTTGAGAAGTTAAGAGAAGAGAAAATGTTGATTAATCTAAAGAAGTGCAGTTTTGTGAAGAGGAAGTTAGTGTATTTGGGGTTTGTTGTCTCAGCAGAAGGTCTAAAGATGGACCCAGAGAAGGTAAAGGCTATTCTGGAATGGCCTACCCCAAGAACTGCTACTGAGGTGAGATCTTTCCATGTTTTGGCTAGTTTTTATAGAAAGTTCATTAGAAACTTTAGTAGTATTTGTGGACCCCTGACTGAAACAATGAGAGGGGATAGAAAAGAATTCAAATTGAGCAATGGAGCGACAAAAAGTTTTGAACTGTTGAAGCAGAAGGTGACAGAGCAACCTATTCTAGCATTCCCAGATTTCAACAAGGTGTTTCAGGTGGATTGTGATGCCATTGGTTGTGCCATTGGAGCAGTGTTGAGCCAAGAAGGTAAGCCCATTGCCTATTTTAGTGAAAAGTTAAATGATTCCAAGAGAAAGTATTTTATATATGATCACGAATTTTATGCAATAGTTCAAGCATTAAAGAAATGGAGACATTATTTGTTGCCAAAGGAATTTGTTCTGTATACTAATCATCAGGCCTTGCAGTACCTAAATAGTCAGGGAAAATTAAATTAGAGGCATATGAAATGGGTAGAGTTTTTGCAGAGTTATACCTTTGTTTTGAAACATAGGAGTAGGAGGCATAAATTGATGACAAAGATGCAGATTGAAGTGGTTGGGTTCAATGAACTTAAGACACTGTATGCAGAAGATCCTGATTTTGTAGAGGCTTGGAAAGCTTGCAAGGAACCTGACAGTGGACAGGACAAGGTGGCTGGATTTCAAATCCAGGATGGCATGTTATTTAAGGGAATTAATTTTTTAATTCCGAGGAGTTCCATGAGGGAGAACCTAATAAAGGAGAAGCATAGTGGAGGAATGGCAGGACATTCTGGTTGGGATAAGACTATTTCCATTATCAGTGAGCATTATTATTGGCCTCAGTTGTCATAGGATGTGAAGAAGTTTGTACAAAGCTGCAAGGTATGTCAGATGGCTAAAGGAGTGAGCCAAAATATAGACCTATATCAGCCCTTACCTATATCAGAGAGGCCATGGGAGGATATAAGTATGGACTTTGTTCTTGGTTCACCATGAACACACCAAGGGATTGATTCAGTCTTTGTGGTGGTTGATAGGTTTTCAAAGATGGCACATTTCATTCCCTGTTAGAAGACCCATGATGCAGTCCACATTGCTGACTTGTTCTTCAAAGAGGTGGTGAGGCTACATGGTCTACCAAAGAGTATTGTTTCAGATCGTGACACCAAATTTGTGGGGTACTTTTGAGGACCTTGTGGAAGAAGCTGAAGACAAAGTTGAAGTTTAGTTCTGCACACCATCCACAAACAGACGGGCAGACAGAGGTTGTTAACAGGAGTCTGGGTAACCTACTGAGATGTTTGGTAGGAGATAAACCCAAGGGATGGGACTTGATCTTACCCCAGGTAGAATTTTCTCACAACAATTCTATCAACAGAAGCACTAGTAGATCACCATTCCAGATTGTGTATGGAGGAAGCCCGAAGAGCTCCAAAATTGAGGAAGATGGACCAAGAGAAGAAAACGAAAGTGAAGCGAATATTTTATGAACACATCAAGGATATACATGAGAAGGTAAGAGAACATATTAACAAGATGAATATGCAGCAATATAAGGCTAAGGAAGATCAAGAGGAGGTATAAGGAGTTTCAGATTAGTGATGAAGTGATGGTCCACTTGAGGAAAGAAAGGTTTCTAGTGGGAACACATAACAAATTGAAGATAAAAGAAGTTCGTCCCTGTAAAATTTTGAAGAGGCATGATTCAGGGAATGCATATGAGGTAGAGTTGCCGGATGGATTCAACATTTCCCCTATGTTCAACATTTTAGATTTGACAGAGTATCATGAAGGTGGCATAGAGGAAGTACCAATGATGGAATAGTGTGGGATTCTAGCACCTACTTCAGAAAAGGAGGATATTGAAGAAATCCTGGATAGTCGTGTGGGAAGGAGTACGAGGAATAGGTAGTATGAAGAATATCTGGTGAAATGGAAAGGAAGGCCTATTGAAGATTCATCCTGGTTGCCTAAGGCAGAGGTTGACCATTTGGGTTTTCCTCCACCATCCAGATGTGACAAGGTCACTTCTCAAATTACCATGGGTGTCTGATGCAGAGCATCCAGCTGGTGTAAGGGTAATCTTGCATCACCCAAAATAGTGAAATTTCAAGTTTCTTCATTTTAGATGTTTTACATTTTGATACCCTTTTCGTCATAATGAAATTCCCAATTTATGGTTTTATTTTCTATTGCTGGGTGGAAAGATATTGCAGTTTTAGTTTCCAATATTTGCACCTGAAAAATCTTTCGAGTTAGATTTGAGGCACTTAGAGTTCCTGGATTGGCCCTAAAACTTGCCAAAATTGGCATAGCAAATTTTCAGCCCGTTCTTGACTTCGAGACCTTTTCAATGGTTCAAACAGTTCACGAATCAGAATCCCAGATCAAAAGTGATGGCCCCAGGAAGTTGGCGCACTTTCTAGAAGATACAATTGCAATGTTCTTTTGAAATTTGAACTTCAAGTTGTAATTTTTTGGCGCCAAACCACCTAAACTCAAAATTTGAATGTTGTTTTGGCTCCAAGCTAAAGAGGAGCTCTATTTATGGGCGGGTTTCTAATTTTTGGGTAACTTTTTGGGGACAAGCTCGCACATTGCGAAAAGGTGATTTTGTAGCTTTCTGTAACTTGCATGTGTTGTAGAACTTGGTGATTTGAGATCCTTTGCATGTAAGAAGCTCCATTTTCTGAATAATAAAAATTATTCTTTTGTTTGTGGGTTATTTTCTATGTCTCAGGCTGTGCCCTCATCAATTTGGTACATCGCCTATGCACCACCCATGTAGAGACACCTAGGTGTGATGAAGAGACTTTCCGAGAGGTGGCACTGTGCGACCTCTTCCTTCCATTTTTTGACTATCGAGGCCACAATCACATTAGAGGACATGTGGTGGATTTTGAGATTACCTAGTCATGGTGAGTGGGTGATCTATGACATGGCTATTAGGACAGATGCTTGATATATTGTCCTAGAGACTAATCAGATTATATTTTGTGAGGGGTAGATCGAGCTAGAGTGCCATAGGACCTGTCCTCACCGTACTGGTTGGTGATTGCTATTATCATATTAGGTCTCATTGCCCTAGATCACTAAGGCTAATATTTTAGTCCTCGTTGCAGGCTTTCTTGGAAGAAGATGGTCTAACGGTGACTGACACCTTTTGCATGGGGCCTAGTTTTTTGAGCCTCTCTATATAGAGACCTCCATGAGTTCACCTACTTTGATCGTAGAGCACTTGGGGTAGGAGTCACACTCCTACATATCTGGACATGGGAGCACATCCCTGTGCTTCATCCAAAAGTCATTCCTATTCTGATGGAGCCTTTCTTTTACCCATACAAGAGACAATGAGGTTCCTCGTTGGAGGAGGGTCCTTGATGGCATGCTAGTGTTCCAATGGAGGCCATACCTTGGGAAGCCATGTCGGTTCAATGATGTACAACAATTATTCTTTGCTTAGTAAGACCTCCTTATGCAGGGGTGAGAGTACACTATGGTTGAGATGTACTTTCCTAGTAGGTTCTAGTGACATTTTTGTGAGCCACAGGATCGACTTGATGATTAGTATGTAGCATCTTTGAGAGGACAGTGAGTTAGGGCTCTTGGGGGTGATACATATAGGTGAAATCACAATACTGTGTCTCACTTTTTTCCCATGATGGGCATTTACATCAATATTTTTAACTGGATCTTCATCTTCTAAGACCTATAGTAGCTAAATCACTAAGAATTTGAAGATAATGAAAACTAGTGATTTGTGGAAATTTGTGTCTAGATTTTAAATATATATTTTTAAAAAAAATTAAAAATAAATCATGAATATTTCAACATCTCCTTTAATAATTAGTTTAAAATAAAAATCAACATTTTTAGAGAGTAACATTTGTGTCTTACAACATAACTTTTTTTCTATAAAGGATAAAATTCTAATTTTTGAAATATAGATTCTCAACATCAATATCTAGGGAAAAGATATTTTTTCATAATTTTTTGTTAAATATATCTTTTTAATTAATTTTTCAAGTCACTAGAACTATAATTTGGACATGCATGTGTGTCATACAACCTGACTTGTTGTGTATATATCAAAATCCAATTTTTCTTTTTTTGGTGAAACAATGATATAAATTCCTATGGAAAGTGTATTTTTTGAATTTTTTTTACAATGGTTTAATATTTTTCAACCTTTGTAGAAAAAAGAGCTAGATGTTCACAGAAAAACCTATGTTTAGTAAAAATTAAAAGTTAAATACAAGATAAAATTAAAACATATCAAAACTATACTTGTTGGAAATATAGTTTCAAGGGCTACAATCTTCGAAAATATCATCTCTAAATGACATTATTTAATCAACGAAAAGGTAAGGAAAACACGGTTTTTAACTAGCATTTTGATAGGTGCAATGAAGACTCCATTGTGGGTATGATTTAATACTAGAGGGGTTCTATCCAAGGGGGTTTGATCTAAGGGGGTATTATCTATCTCTCTTTAATTAAAACTATTTAAATGAAACTTCTCAAGGCTAAAATTATTAGTTTTTGTAAAAAAAATGATTTTAGGAAAAAATCAACATGTCCCAAAAGTGAGACACACTATTGTGGCAACACCCATACCTTCCCATGAAATAGTGGAGAGTTTCAGATAGTTGGTGGCCTAGACATGGCCATATGACCAGGGAGAGGTAGATCTAGGAGTTACATAGACCTATAGATATTGGTTCAGGACATCACTAAGGCTCATAGTTCTAGGTGTACGTTTTGCTCGACGAAGAGCAAGAGGTAGGGGGTAGGGCAAGGTCAAGGAGCACAGGATCAAGATTAGGAAGGTGGTGGGCCACTACTAATTCACTAGGTATAGGATTAGGTAGTTTAGGATCATCCAATGCAAGATCAACCAGTTTAGTATCCACAAGTTGGAGAGCAGAGGCAGGAGTAGGAATCAGAGCACCGTGACATGATCTTGACACAACCCAGGGATGGGGAGTAGGATCTGCCTCATGTGCAAATCCCACTATAGTCAGATCCTAGGGATGGGAAAATTTTGTAGTTGCAGGCACAGGTATAGGCCCTAAAAGCTAAGATGGATTAAGCTAGGGCCGAGTGGGACTAAGCCATTTGGTAGAGGCAAGCCACAGAGTTACAGGTGGCAGCAGAGATGGGCCACCAACAACATCTAGATAGCATGGCTACCTCCTCCTCCCTAAACACAATATCACTATGGGCTTATAAAAAGGTCATCTAAGAGGCAAATTATTATAGGATGCATTACCATCAGGTCGTACCGAGAGCAAGATGAGTTCCTAATTTTTCACATAGGACTAGCCACAGGCCAAAAAAGTAGCATGGGGAGAGAGCAAATGGTGAGGGCAGCAGCCAGCAAGGCTAGGCCTTTACTTTGATTAGAGATAGTATTCTTTTTGTGCCCTTTGGGCTTGTTTTTGATAGCCCAATGGGTCAATTGTACTTATTGACATACACTTGTACATTCATCTGAATTTTTGTATCATGAGAGTATATTTGATGATATATAAGATGATGATTTTGATGTGATATGTGTTATTTTATGCATTATGGATACTTTACTTCTATATGCTTATGTATTGATTCTATATGATGTTATGGTGATGACATGATGCCATGATATGATGATGTTTTATGTTAGGATATGATGGTTATGATATGCAAATGGATACCTTTTGATAATGATGAGTATGCAATAGTGTAATGGATGCTTATATACATTATGTGATGTTTATGCAATGTAATGATATGATGAATGTAAATGATGTTGTGATAATGTATGATATGATGATGCAGATGTTTTATGATGTTATGGGATAAGTTTTTTTCGTGTTTATATATGATGGATGCTTATGTATGATTTTTGTGATTATTAGAATAACCA
This sequence comes from Sequoia sempervirens, assembly GCA_007258455.2. Classification (NCBI taxonomy): domain Eukaryota; kingdom Viridiplantae; phylum Streptophyta; class Pinopsida; order Cupressales; family Cupressaceae; genus Sequoia; species Sequoia sempervirens. Next base: position 431,192,088 of record VDFB02281492.1, on the reverse strand, counting down.
ATCTATATGTTTGGAAATGGAGTACATGTTTTTATGGTATGATATGCAATATTCAATATGTTGGTGGTTTATGGATGCAAGATGGATGCAATGATAATGAATAATTATCATGGTGCCATGTTAGCATGAAAAGAAAGAGATAGAAGAAAACAAGAGATTCCAACAAGACATGATGATGATGATAATGATGATGATGATTTGCTTTCCAAGGAGTTGAGATTTTGAAAGGGATAATTACCTTATGTTTGATAGCACACATATGTACAATGCATCAAGATATGAAGAACCAAGATGGTGTTGTACCTAGTGTGGTGTACTTTGACTCAATAATAAGATAGGAGTATCCCTATTCACACCTAGCATATGGAACCTTATTTAAAATTTAGTTTAGATATTTCAAAAATCTTGGACCAAAACATAGAAATGCAAGCCTTCCTATGTGGTCAACAAGACACCTAAAACATCTTCCCTATGCCTAAATAAAGCATGCATGACCCAGGTTATATTACAAGAACATCCAAAAAGTACAGTAGATAAAAGATAATGGTCATTGCCTCATTCCTATCTCTCTAAATATTTTTATTATACATCATTGAAAGGTCTTTAGAATGAGCGCAAATAAGATAAATCAAAAGATAAAGATAAAGAGCATCCGATTGGTGTAAAAATCACCCAAAAATAGTTAAATTTCAAATTTCTCAAATTTTATATGTTTTTACATTTTTGGATACCCTTTTCGTCATAATGAAATTCCCAACTTATGGTTTTTATTTTCTATTCCTGGGTGAAAAGATATTGGAGTTTTAGTTTCCCAGATTTGCACCTGAAAATATTTTGACTTAGATTTGAGGCACTTAGAGTTCCTAGATCAGCCCCAAAACTTTCTAAAATTGGCATAGCCTATTTCAAGCGCATTATTGACTTTGTGACCATTGTTCATGGAGTCCCAGGTTATTCACTCTCTAGGATACAATTGCAAATGCTCTTTTGAAATATCAGATGATTTACTCTGGGACTACATCGCATATTGGATGATAGGAACTATGTGTTGTACATGTAAGAAGCAAAGAGTCTCGACTCAACTTCAAGTAGCCAAGACTAAACTATGGTGATGCTTGATGTAGATGTCCATTGTAGGAAGGATTCATCCTAGGACGATATCAGATGATTTACTTGGGACTAATTGGATGATTATTGACACAAAGAGTTGACTAACTTGTTTACGTACCAACCTAGACATGAGATTTTGATGTTTCAAGTTTTTACTTTTGAACTACTAGACTTGTTTCTGATTGTTTCACCAAAGGTTGAGGATGACAATTATTTATTATGAGTGATGCTTATTGTGGGTGATTGTGAAATGGGACAAATGGGTTTTTCAAATATTTGGATGTTTTTGGAGATTTCTGAACTATTTTGAGGGCTTTTTTGGTATTTTCAAGATTTTACAAATGTTTTGAGTTTTGATTCTCAAATATTTTGGGATTTTCTTAGATTTTGACTCAGTACTAACCTAAAGACCTATCTTAGGAGCCTCAAGGGTTGATCAAAAGATGATCCTTTCCTACATTATACACATAGAGACCATGTAGTTTGACTAACACAAACTTGATTATTGATGAGATATGAACAAATGGATTGTCAATGTATTATGACAGACTCCTAAAGAACTGACCTAAGTGTCTTGGGGGATGATCAAAGATAAACCTTGCCTATGTCCAAGGCTTAGACCCATAGTTTAACAATACGACTTTTTTTTTACTTTTTGATTGACTTTTTGACCTATTTTTTGGATTTTGAATGTGTTTTTAATGTTTTGGAATTTTTTTTATTTTCTGACAATTTTGGATTTTCTGATTTTTTGATGTTTTTGGATTTTTCAATTTTAGGATCTGAAGAACATACACAAATAAAGGTAGGACAAACTTACCTTGGGAATGGGCCCGGTAGGACTAGGAGGGATCATGACACGAAAACAGGACCAAGCTATGATTAGAATGCCAAACAAATGGGTGGTGAATGGAGATATGGAATGTGATGGATGATGAAAGTGTAATGGATGGGTGTGAAGAACCTGGTGGATGGAAAGTGCTTATTTACACAAGGTTCCTATTTTTTAGGTTTTCACCAAGGTTCTTGCTGAAAGTGCCACTGAAATGGTTTTCACTAGAGGATGATTTTTCTCTTTATTGTTTTTAATCCTTTGTCTTTTTTTTTTTGGATTTTGTAGTTTTTGATTTTTTGTTTTCACCAAGATGCCCATTTTCTAGGTTTTCATCAAGATGACTAGTTTTTCAAGGCATTTTCTATTTATTTTAATTTTCTGGTTCTATACCTTGAAAGATTTAGGCATAAAACTTTTTCATATGGGAGTTGTTCATGGGCTCCTATAGATATTCACCTTTCAATGTTGATAAATGATATGCCCCTAACTTATAGCTTGTTGTGATGAAAAATGGTCCAACCAATTAGGTTCAAACTTTCCTTTATTGTCTAGATTAGGGACATTCTTCTAATTTTCTTTTATCACTAGTTCTCTGACTTGGAATGTTTTACTTCTGATCTTCTTGTTATAACTCTGCTTAAGTTAGTTTTTATATACTTGCAGGTGATTCAGTGCCTCCATCTATCACTCATGTAACAATTTTAGCTCATTTAGTCTTGATACTTGGTATTGCTCATTTGTTATGAGGTTTTGCAATGATATTCTTAATGAGGGGATATTGATCTCAATGGGGAGTATTGCTTCTAATCTGTAGACTAAGGAGAAGGGGATGGCATCAGTGGGTGTGTGGATGTTGGTTCAGTAGGCCCAGCGAGCGGGATTTAGTTGCAGATGCTAGTCATGACCTGCATCATTGACTATTTTCTTGAGGATCTTTAAAATGGTTTTATTAGTGGCTTGTACTTGGCCATCTCCTTGGGCATAGTATGGGGTAGAGAAGTGATGTTGTATTTTGAATTTTTCACATAGGTTCTAAACATCATGATTCTTGAAAGGTGTCCCATTATCTGAGATAATAACTTGAGGAACACCTTATCAACATATAAGGTAGTTCAAGATGAACTTAGATATCTTCTTTCCCATGATGTATGTCATGGGGATGGCTTCCACCCATTTGGTAAAGTACTTAGTGGTAGTTATGATGAAATTATGGCCATTGGATGAGGTTGGAGTGATTTTCCCAATGAGATCAAGCCCCCACTATGAAAAAGGCCATGGTGTGGTGATGGGATGAAGTTCTTGAACTAGAGCATGGATGAGGTCCCCATGTTGCTGACATTGTAGGCACCTTTTGATGTATTCATGTGTTCTCTTTCCATTGTGGGACAATAATACCCTGTCCTTAGCTATTTCTTGGCCAAGGTCATTCTACTCGAGTGTGAACTACAAATACCAATATGCACCTCAATTAAGGTAGTCAATGCCTCTTATGTGTTTAGGAAGTGTACTAAGGTTCCTTCTATGCACCTATGGTAAAGGGTATTTCCAAGGATGACAAACTGGGATGCTTTTTTTACAAAAGTTCTTATTAGGTTTGAGGGTAAGTCAGTAGGTAGGACCCCTATTCGCAGGTAGGTATAAATGTCATGGTACTAGGGATCACCGAGACCAACGGTTTCACACACAAATTCTAATTCTCGTACCTTGAATTTGGGCATGAGAAGTTTCTCTCCCAAGAATTCATGTTTCAAGACATTGTGAGGGATGTCCAGTAGGGATCCAATCATTGCTCTGGGAATCTGCTCAAATGCGATATTGATGAATGATTCTTTTAGGCTCTCTACCAATTTTTTTATGGATTCAACTTATCATCCTTTGTTTGGTACTCATCATTCACTTGATTTATTATCAATTGGGAGTCTCCATATACCCTGAAGGCCATGATGTGCCACTGCACTGCTATTCTGAGACCTATGGTTAAAGCCTCGCATTTTATAATGTTGTTAGTGTAGGGGAATGCCAATTTGTAGGATCTAGGTATATAGTCACCCTGTGGGGTGATGAAGAAGACACCAGCTCCTAATCCATGTTGCATGTATGAGTGATCAAAGTAGAGTTTCTAGTGGTCAGATATGTTGAGATTGAAATGGATTCATCTGAAAACTCTGATATGAGTGGATTCTCTGAGTACATGGGTGCTTCTACAAGCTGATCTATGATCACTTAGCCTTTGATTGCTTTTTGTTCCATGTACTTGATGTCGTATTTAGATAGAATCATTACCTATTTGTCCATCCTTCCTATGAGAATTTCCTTTGTAATAGGTACTTGAGGGGGTCAATCTTGGTGATGAGTTTGATTTTGTGTGCCAACATGTTACATCTCAATTTTTATGAAGCAAACACTATTGCTAGACAAGATTTTTCAATGAATGAGTAGTTTAACTCATTCCCAACCATTGTAAACTGATTTAATAGATGGTCCTCTCAATCACATTTTCATTGTGCTGGGCCAAAAGAGCAACAAGGGCTACTATTTTTGTTGATCTATAGAGGATGAGTGGCTTTCTTGGGATTAGTGGCATGAGGATTGGAGGTGTGAGAAGATATTCTTTTATTTTGTTGAAGGCTTCTTCACACTTCTTAACCCATTTCTATGCTACTCCCTTGTGAATTAGGTGAGAAAATGGGTTTTTTTTGTTTTCTAGTTGTGCTATGAATCTATGGATGGACTAAAGCCTGCCTTGGAGGCTTCTCAATTGTTTCAATGTTTTAGGTGCCTCCATCTCAAGGATTACTTTTACCTTGGTGGGATCTATTTCAGTACCCCTCATTGACACTATGTATCCCAGTAGAATTCCTGATTGTACGCTGAAGACACACTTCTTTGGATTTAATTGGACCTTGTATTCCTCTAGCCTATCAAAAATGGTACTCAAGGTTGCTATGTGATCCCTCCTCTTTCTAGATTTTTCTAGTATGTCATCAATGTAATCTTCGATATTTTTGTGGATCATGTCATGAAAAATTAATGTCATGGCTCTTTGGTTGGTGGCTCCAACATTCTTTAGCCTGAATGGCATTGTGTTCCAATAGTAGGTCCCCCATTGAAATGTGAAGGCCATTTTGTGTTGGTCTTCTTTAGCAATCACTATTTGGTTGTATTTAGAGAAGTCGTCCATGAGAGAAAGAATTTTGTGTCCCGTTGTCATGTCTACAATCATGTCAATGTTGGGCAATGGGAAGTCATCTTTCAGACATGCTTTGTTTAAGTCTTTAAAATCGGTGCAAATTTGGATGCCCCCATTAGGTTTTGAAATAGGAACCAGAATTGATACCCACTTGGGGTAGTCAATTTGTTCAATCAATCCTACACCTAGTAGCTTTTTAAATTCCATCTTGACCAATAGGACTACTAAGTGATGAACCATAATCTCTGGATTGAGTTCGGTCATGTTTGTATAGCTCCATGCAAATTTGACTCTTTTCTCTCTTAGGAAGGCTACCAAGAGCTCTTGTTCCTCTAATATTAATCAATCTGCATAAAATGTGATGTGTGGTGTCTCCTTTGTTCCCAAGTTAGCCCAATTGCATTTTTTGGCTAAGGTCGTTGATTTTTCCTGATGGAGAGCTCTAAGAGGAAGATTGAATCCCCCATCCTCGGGCACCTTAGCGAGGTTTTCACCATTGGATGCATCCTTTATTTTTACTATTTTTGGGTCGGAGAGTGCCACGGTGTGGTTTTCACTCAAGGGCTTAGAGATTATTTTGATTTTTTCATTTTTGTGACTAAGGGATTCAATTGTTTCCCATAATATTCCCATCTGTCCAACTCTATGATGAATCCTACTGTTTGATCTCCACATGGAATATTATCTCATAGTCCCACGAATTATGAGAGTGCCTCATTGTTTTCAAATGTGTCAAGAATTGGCAGTCCTCATTGTTCATAATCGATGAGTTGTGGGTAGACTAGGAAAATTTCATGGTTTTGATTTTCAGACTCATAGGATAAGGTGCTAATCATGAGTAAGGCGGTTTCTTGAAAAAGCATTGGAAAATTGGTTATGGGGTCCTCGTCACTACTACATACATCAGTTATATTGAAGGTGAAGTTGTCTATGACAATGCCAGTTGATACACGTAGATGAAGGGTAGCTACTGATTTTGAGGAGGATTTTTTACCTTTCTAACTAGAGGACTTTGGCCATGTATGGTTATTCTTGGAGGGGAACATCTGAGGCCAAGATTTTTTAGTCGTGTATTTGGAATAATAGGTATTAGAATCTCATTTCCATTTCGGCTGAGCTTTTTCTTTATGTCATAGCCCATTGCAAGCATCATTTGCAAACCTTTCCTGTTTTCATTCATTGGTAGATCGGCTACTAGGCTATTGTTTTGGGACAAGAGATGATATGGTTCCTCTTCTATTACTTCTCAGCCAAGATCTCCCCAACTTCTAAAGTTGGAATATCCTTTCATGGATGGTTGGGATGTGGAGGCTTTATTTGATTGCGGTCTTCCTCTTGATCTAGGAGATTGTGGTAACTCTCTAACACAAAGGAATTCTTTGGGATTGCGTAGTTTCCACACACATTGTCTTGGATAATAAGCTTGATGTTGGAGATGGTAGGGATGGTGGGAATGGTAGGTGTCTCTATCATAGAAATGGAGGCAAGAGTGGCTGGATCAATTATGGTGTAGATGGGCTTTCATCATTTTTTGGTACTTGGGGAATTTTATAGTATTTGGCTTCTAGACTCTTGCAATAAGAAAATGATTCAGGATCCCCATGGATTGTGACCTCTTGGCCTTAATATGTAAATTTGACACATTGATGACACATTGATGAAAGCATTCCACTGCTTGCATCCCATTGATTAACAAATGTCCCAAGAGAATATTATATGGAAAAATAAGGTCCAAGACCTAATAGGTGGTTTTCATTATTATTGGTCATACTTGGACAAGGAGTTGGATAGTGCCTTGTGACACTCCCTCTTGATCATCATATGCTCTAATTGTGATGCCCTTGCCTTTGTCTATGGTATCTTAAGATATTCCCATATTCTTTATTAGTTTAAGGGAACAAATGTTCAACCCTGTACCTCCATCCACAAAAAACCTATTGACCTTGTTCTTATATACCAGGACCTCCAAATGGAGTGTGTGATTATAAGATGGTTGGGTAGGGAAGTCTGGATGGGAGAATGTAAGGAGGTTTGGAGTAATGATATTTTTGACCATAGCTTAGAATTGTTCTGCATCAAGATTTACGAAGATGATGGACGAGGATAATGCTTCTTTAAGGATTTTCTTGTGGGCAAATGAAATTTCCAACAAGCCCATGATGGAGATTTGTGTTGGGGTTCTTTTTAGCTGATCAAGGACATTATAGCCATTGGGGATAGATCTTGGGTAGGAAGTGGATGCTTTGTTAAGCTGTGATGACCTTGTGATGGTAATTTTTTTGCCTCTTGGGGTGACTCCACAATCAATGTGGGCTCCTTTGATAGTGATAGTGGCACAATACTCATCCAAGGATGCAATGAAATGGTCATATACATGATTGATTCTTTTGAATGTTCCCTTCCCCTTATCATTGTTATTGTTTCCTTTGTTGTTATGGTTTGTCATTGGAATTCATGTATATTTTAAAGTTTTGGTTTCCAGTTGGCTACTCCACATTTATGTTTTTTTTATCAATGAGGTCTTGGACTAGGTTCTTCAACATCATGTAGTTGTTAGTGGTGTGTCCTTTGATTTTGTTAAAATCACAAAGTTGGTTTTCGTTGTACCAAGGTGGTTTCACATCTAGTTCCTAATAATTTTGATAGGTGGGAGCCTTGATGAAGTTTTCGTTTATCAATTTCTTCATGATGACCTCAAGTGGTTCCCCAAGGGTAGTGTACTTCCACTCGGGGGAGTTTTTATTTCATTGTGGTGGTCCCCTTTGATCATTGAAATGTTGATCACTTGATTGTTTGGCAGTTGAGTTATTATGTTAGCTTGGTGATTGTTTTGATGGTGATTTTGGGGTTGTTGTGGTGTGAGTGTGCTTTGTCGCATGCATTGATGAAAACTTTGGCATCAAAAACACCATCATAGGTAATGTTTTTGTTTCTTTCCCATGTGTGAGGTTTGTCTTTATAGCTTAAAGATGGTTGATTTCTTTGTTGATCAGGATATGTTTGTGTCATTGGTTGTGTAGTAAGGGCTCATTCAATGTTGAACATCTTGGAGATCAACTAATCATATGTGGTGATCCCTTGGACTTTGAGATGGAAATCCAAGGTGCGGTTGGCATTGGAGATGATAGTGCACACTTGTTGTTCCTCAGGAATGGCCCATTTTCTCTAATTGGCCTTGGATCGACATTGTTTTAGGAATGACACAAATGATTCATTCTTTCCTTATTTCAGAGTTGATAGTTCCTCTAAATTGACATCGATTGCAATATTGAATGCATATTTTTTTATGAATGCATCTACAATTTCTTGAAAATTTTTGATTCATGGAGGGAGGTGAGAGAACTAGTCCATGGCTTGGCCTACCAAAATTATAGGAAATAGCTACATTAGATAAGTATCATCATATGCGACTTCCATGCAATGAACCTGAAACTCCTTAATGTGATCTTCAGGGTTTTCTGTTCCATATTATTTGTCAAATTTGGGGATCTCAAATCCCTTCGAGAATGGTTTCATTACAAAGCTCCTATTGAATGGATAAGGACACAAGTTGCTAGGTGTTTTCAAGGTTCACCATAACTGAAGATGGAGCACTTGTTGTGAGAGAACTTGGTTTGTGCCATCCCATCATTTTATGGATCAGGGGGTGGAATGAAAGTGTTTTGAGGTGGTTCAACTATTGGTGGGATTGTTGGAATGGTTGGTATGTTAATGGATGGTGTTTGCATGTGTTGCTACACCAAGTATGCTTGTAATTGCTGATATACCAACAAAACTTGTTACATTGGTCTTGTTGTTGTTGTGTTATTAAGGCCCGTTGTTGAGCCAATAACACTATTTAATGAGTTGCTAATTGGGTTTCTTCCTGCCATTCTTGATATTTCTTTCGTGATTGCTAATATGTTTGTTCTTGTACTACTTGTTGTTGTGCGAGATACTACACTTATGCTTGTGTTTTTTGTGCTTGATATTGGGCTTGGGCTTGGGCTGGAGCTGTTTTGAAATAAAAACATTTTAGAAAAAAGAGCTATTGTAAAAAGAAGTTTCTATATTTTAGAATTTTCTAGAAAGCAAGAAGTTTCTAGAGACTTAAAAAATTGAATAGCTATGTATATGCGATTGAGGATAGCTTCTATACACAGTTTTTTTGGATTGAATATATATCTTTTTTCAACTCTGTTTTGCCCTATTCTTATCTATTTATTATTGTTGTTATGTTTTTATTATTTTTTGGGACATTTTTTACATGGTATCATAGGTAGAAAAATATTGCTAGAGGGATTTTTTGTAGGAAAATATATTATTGAAAGTGGTTTGTTTGCAGGACTGATATATTATTGGAGTGATATTTGGTTGCAAGGTTGTTATATTGTTGGAGTAATATTTGTTTGAAGGCTAATTTTTTGCTAACATGGGCTCTTCAAATGAAGTTTTTCCCGTCTTTGATGGAAGTGGTTTTGTAGATTTGAAGATTGGAGTCAAGAATGCTCTAAGAGAGAAGGATTTATGGAGGATAGTGAATAAGGAAATTGGAGAAACCCAAAATGATAGAGAAAAGGAGTTGTGGAAATGCAAGTTGGAGTAAGCTAGAGGTATTATTGGTAAAGCTTTTTCTGAATAAAAGATTTGTTGATATTGATAATCCAATAGAGATGTGGGAGAATTTAGAAAAGGATTATAAAGATGCATACATTTCTAGCATGTTTAGTATAGAAGAAAAATTGATGAATTTAGATCCATCTGATTTTGAAAAAATGTTTGATTTCTTCAATGAAGTTACTTTTTTAAATGCTTAGCTAAAAAAATAGATGTTGAATATGCAAAAAAAATATTTTTTGTTGATTGCAATGGTTGAAAGTAAGCTTCCCTGGCCATATAAAATATTTAAGGAATCAAGGAAAAAGGTTCTTCAACTAAATCCCAATACCCCCAGCAAACTTTTGATCAATTTTGCAAGTCTATTTTAGATGAAGAAGTTTAGCTTATTAAAGGACATATTAAAAAGAATCATGCATAAATAACCAAAAGGAATTTTTTTAGAAATGATGGAAAGAAGAATTGGAAAGGAAATAATAAATTTCAAAATAATGAAGGTTCTAACCATTTTTCTAGAAATGATGAGCAAGTTGGAAGAAACACCATTATTTGCAGGTATTGTGGAGGTGAGAATCACATGGAGAAATTTTGTTTGAAGAAGAAGGACAATGAAAGGAAACAATATAATCCCAAGCAAGAAAGGTTTAAGGATGGAAAGAAGGATAAACATAGCTTCGTAGCCATCTCCTTAAAAAGGCAGGAGAAATCATATGAGGAGGTAATTGCTACACCCAAGAGTAAATCTAGTGTTAAGAGGGGATACTTTGTTTTTTATTCTAATAAATAATGGATTTTAGATTCAGGGGCATCATCTCACATGATTGGGGATGGATCTTTTTTTATTGATTTTTATGAAGGTTAGAATTTAGATTAATAAATTACTATTGGAAATAAAATAAAACTTCTAGTTTTAGGAATAGGAATTGTTAATGTAACAAATGGGTCTTTGAAAAATGTTTTATTGGTTGAAGGATTAGGGGTAAATATTATTTTAGTATATAAAATAGGTCAAGTTGGTAATGATTTTGTTGTCACTACTAATCAAGTTATTGTTAGAGATAAAAAAGACCCGAGCAATATACTTGCTATTGGTAGTGTTGATCATGAAGAGAGTTTATTTAAATTTTTAGTGTTTGTTGATGATGAATACACACTCTCTCATGCTTTTATTGCTCAAACTAATTATATGTCAAAAATTTGGCATGCTAGACTTGGACATATAAATTATAAAAAATTACAAGACATGATTAGAATGGATATGGTTAGAGGATTAACAAAAAATTTAGCTTCTAAAGGTGTTTGTGAAGGATGTGTGCTAAGAAAACATCATCAAAATCGTTTTGATTCACATAAAGCATGGAGAGATAATTATCCATTGCAACTCATTCATAGTAATTTATGTGAAATAGGCTATCCTTCACTTTTAGGCACCGAGTATCTTCTCACTTTTATTGATGATTACAATAAGAAAGTATGGGTTTATTTTCTTGAAAGGAAAAATGAAGTATTTGAATTTTTTTAAAAGTTTAAGGCATTAGTTGAAAATCAAAGTGGGAAAAGAATTAAATTCTTAAGGATAGATAATGAGGGTGTATATTGTAATTATGCATTTGAATCATTTTGTGAAATTTGTGGTATTAAAGTGCAAAAAAAACTCATTATACCCCTCAAAAAAATGGGGTAGTTGAACGAATGAATAGAACTCTTTTAGAAATGGCTCATTGTATGATGCATTCTAAAAGTTTACATGATAAATTTTGTGGTTTGGCTATTTCTTGTGCAACACATATTATAAATAGAATCCCCACCAAATTTCTCACAAATATCACCCCTGAAGAAGCATGGAGTGGTAGGAAACCTCACATTGGGTAATTTAAAGTATTTGGGTGTATTTCTTGGGAACACATTCTTGAAGAAAAGAGACACAAGTTAGAACCTAAAAGTCACAAGTGTTTGTTTATAGGTTACAATGAAGAATCAAAGGCTTACAGGTTATATGATTTGACAACACAAAAAATCTTTGTCACAAGAGATCTCAAGTTTGATGAACATTCGCCACTTCCAGCCACTTCTTCTCACTCTACAACAACTAATTCTCCCTATATCAATGAAGATGAAGTGTGCACTAATGAAACAACTAATTCCTGTGAGCAACCTTTTTTGCAGGTGATGATGAAGATGACATTTTAGCTAGACAAAAGGCAAGGAGTGTTGAGGAAATCTATATGCAAGGCCCAAAGAACCAAGGAAGGAATAGTAGTGCTCTTATGGCTAAAGTATTGCAGATTAATGACCCAAACTCATATGAGGAAGCTAGAGGGAAGAAAGAATGGGAGCAAGCAATGCAAGAAGAATATGATGCTTTGGTGAAAAATAAAACTTGGGAAATTGTGCCGCTTTCCAAAGGTAAGAATGTGATTGGTTGCAAATGGGTTTATAAAAAAAAATCTAAATCAGATGGTGCTATAGAAAAATTTAAAGCTAGATTGGTTGCTGAGGGATTCAATCAAAAAGAGGGTGTCGATAATGAAGAAAAATTTGCTCCTGTCATTAAAATGAATATGGTTATAATTATTCTTATTTTGGTTGCAAGTATTGGGTGGCATGTTCATCAAATGGATGTCCAAAATGCTTTCTTAAATGGAGATTTATATGAAGAAATATATATGGATCAACCACTAGGTTTTATACATTAGCAACATCCTAATCTTGTTTGTAGATTAAAGAAGTCACTTTATGGACTTAAACAAGCACCAAAAGCATGGAATGAGAAGATTGACAAATATTTTCAGCTTCATGGGTAAAAAAATGTAAATCAGATCCAAATCTTTATGTGAAGAGAGTGCAAAATGAAATTATTCTTGTTGCAGTCTATGTGGATGATTTACTCATAGTTGAACCAAATATTGGGTTAATTAATGATTTGAAATTAGATCTTAAAGGGGCATTTCATATGAGTGATTTGGGCGAATTAAATTATTTTCTTGGCTTACAAATTAGTAGGCTTCATGATGGGTTATTTATTTCTCAAACAAAATATGCTTTGGATCTTTTAGAAAAAAATTAAATGCTTGAATGCAAGCTAGCCCCTACTCCTTTCCGATCTGGAATTAAAATTACTAAGGAATGTACTTCCAAGAAGGTGGATGCTACTTTATATAGACAGCTTGTTGGTAGATTGGTTTATCTAACACATTCTAGACCAGACATTTGTTTTGCAGTCAATATGGTATTTAGATTTATGTAGGAACCAAAAGAAAGTCATTGGTTGCCTACAAAAAGGATTTTGTGATACATTCATGGAACCATTTACTATGACATACATTATAGTTACAAGTCCTCAGTTTTGTTGATTGGCTTTACAAATTCAGACTGGGGAGGTGATATAAATAACAAGAAATGTATTGGTGGTTATCTTTTTTACCTTGGGTCAGGTACAATTATATGGAGCATCAAGAAACAAACAACTACATCATTTTCCTCATGTGAAGCCGAATATAGAGCATCAAAAGAAGCTAGAAAGGAAGTAGTTTGAATTTGTAACCTTTTATTTGAGCTTGGTTTTCCATAGAGTTCAACTACTCCTTTGTATTGTGATAATCAAAGTGCTATACAAGTTGCAAATAATCATTTTTTTCATGCTAAAAAAAAGCACATTGAGATTGATGTTCACTATATCCGGGATCTTGTTCAAGAAATTTTTGTTAATCTCCAATTTTTTCCAAGTGAAGATCAAGCAGCAGATATATTTACGAAATGTATGCTTGAGGCCAAATTTTTGAAATTACGGGGTATGCTAGGTATGATTGAGGTAAACATTAAGGGGGGATAGTAATATAATATTCCCCTCTTTTGAATTTTATTTCTTTCTAGCCAATTTTAAGGGGGGATGTTAGAGATAATTAAGATTGTGTTAGAATATTTCTATAGTCTTCCTAGAGCTGTTTTCAATTTTATTTTTATTTTTTAAAAGAGTTGTAAAAAGAAGTTTCCAGTTTTTAAAATTTTCTAGAAATCAAGAAGCTTCGAGCCTTCAAAGATTTAATAACTATATATATGTGATTGAGGACAACTGTTGGACATAGTATTTTTTCAATATATATCTTTTTCCAAGTATGTTTTTCCTTATTTTGCCCTGTTCTTATCTATTTATTACTGCTATTATGTTTTTATTATTTTTTGGGACTATTTTTACAAAGGGATCTCATCATGTTCAATCTATATGTGGACCTGCATTCAAAGATTGTAGCACGAGAACAAATAGTGTGTCATTCGAAAGTGGAAACGACCGCATTCCATTGAAGATGACTGGGAATATGTGGTTCCTATGCTCAGTGGGAGAGAATTTCCAAAAGGACATGAAATTTAAAATCTTTGTTTTTCCCACAGAATCAGATCAATCTAAGGCCACCCCGTCTGTCTCTTTTGCTACTTCTGCTTTCATGGTTATCATGTTAGCCTACATTGTGATTATTCTCCTTTAAATCTGATTTTAAAAAACCCTCGTAATGATGGAATTAAGATTTCTTTTTGTATTTTGAATTTGTGATTACTCTCATCTGAAAAGGGAATTGTTTTCTCATTTCAACTTATAAGTTATTTGGTTATTCAAGTTGCAAGATCTATGTCATTTTCCATTTGGAAAGGTTATATGATATTTGTTCCTTCTGTATTTTTGTTATCATTAGATGATTTATCAAAACTAGAAAACAAGACTGTTAAAAAAATCGTAAATGATAACAAAGAGATATACACATGCAGTCTTATGTTTGACATGGATCATTTACGTGATGTTAAAATAATAGACAACTGATTTACTAATAAGGAAGTAAATAAAAATCACAGAGTATGGCATTACAAAAGCACTCTGTATTGAGATGAATTGGTCTGGGCAAAAGCGGACAAAGGATTCATGATCCAGTCCTAAAATAGCCTCAAATCTTAGCCCTTTTATTAGTCAAACGATCCACAATCATGTTGGTCTAGACCAAAGCCATATATTTTAATTTAAAGTTATATTAGATATGTTTGTGCCATTTTTTATCTCATCGAATTTAAAATTTTCACTTCTATTGAATTGACATACATCATTGTTTGTTGAGTTTTTTTTGTTGTTAGCCAATTCAACATAGAAAAGTTAGAATCTGCACATGATTTGATATTTGTAGAAAATTATATTTTCAAATATTTTTAATTGTGATGAGATTTTTTCAATTTTAATTATCATCTTTTTTTTTTGTCGAAGTTTTCTTTCTGGTTGTCATGTCTTCTCCATCTCCTAATTTGTGTAAATAAACAAGAGGTGGATAAGACATGCATTATCAAGGATGTGGACAAGACAATCATTGTCAAGGAGGTGGACAAGCCACATAGGCATGAATTGTAAATCTTTTAATGTTTCAAGTTATCACACATAATCATGCATTTATGTACATGGTAGTTGGAGGAAGTTGTGGAGTTTATATTGAGAATATACATTTTTTCTTTTTGGTTTTCACTTGAATGGCTAATTAAAATTTGGATTTTTAGGGAAGATCTTATTTTCACAATCAAATTACTTGATTAATTAATTCTTATCATTTGGAGTTTCATCTAATAGAGGAGCCTCCATCTAATATTTTCATCTATGTTCATCTTCTTTGTATTATGATGGAATTTTAGAGAATAGATATTTTGTATTTAATTGTAGTTCTACTCAAAAATGTTTTTGTACTCTCTTATCACATTTTTAGAAAAAAATAATAATTTTGTATGCTTGTATTCATGTAAAAATTAATCTTAATAATCCTTTTCTTAGGTCCATATAGATTAAACTATGAAGCATTTATTGGATTTAGTTAGATATTAATTCCCTTCATTTTGAATATTATGTTTTTCATGCTTATGCATGTTCACAAGAATTTTGATGTAACAAACTCATGTATAATGAAGAAAACTCAACTTATCCTTCAAAGAGAATGAATCCTAGCAATTAATCAATTTTAAGCTCATTTTAATTCTAGGTTTTCGTAATGTGGAGCAACTAAGTGATCTATGTGAATTGTTTGCAAGGGGCTTGCACTAATTAATATCAAGCTAGACAAAACATACATTTAGAATGTAAATTTTTCTATGATAGTAAATAAATATGTAATCTCTTATATCAAATATATTAAAATAGTAGATAGACATTTAATTTTCACAAAGAATTATTACTAGTCTACTCTTCTCAAATTTCTAATCTAACCTTTCTCCATTCATAGTATAACTCAATTTAAAATAAATGATCACAATATGTTAGGGTTTAGAGAAAGAAACATAAAATCAAAGAATAATAATATTGAAATTTGGATAATTTTGAATAGTTTCATGAAATATAATATACCTTATAATGTATTGACTAGTATTCATATGATCACAAACACCACAATTACAAGATCCTAAACAATATGGAATGAATATTTTTAAGGTAAAATAATTTAACCACAAAAAGTTATATGTAAATTTTACACTCAACTCTATAGAAACACATTCAAGATCACACTACGTTATTCAACATAAAGAGCATAAAAGGGATATATCACCACCAAGGTTGGGAATGGATGGAATAAGTAGGGATGATCCATTGATTGATTTCAAATTTGTAAATTATAATAATGAAAAAGATTCTCAAGAAAAAAAAAAACCACTTTTACACATCTAATTATCCCAAAGCAACCCTTAACAATATTTCAAAACTTTCTATAAATACCCAACATAGACCTCTAACACTAATTCAAAATGATAAAAGGTTGTGTGAACCTTAATTGATCTTTGGACCCCAAATTTACAAGTCATAATTTCAAATTTTGGTTTGGATATTAAATTATATTTTATTTGATTAAGTACAAAGAAATAAGATGCACTGGTCCATGAGAATGGTCAACCCTGACATTTCAAAAAAAAAGGAAAAAAATTGACATCCTTATTGATTGATAAAATTGGATAGGAATTTGTCAAATGCCTTTAGGATTTCATTGAGGCTAGGGGAAATTATGTGTTTTACTTTAATCTCTTATTAAATAGATTATTCTTAATGTACTCCAACACCTCCTTTATTTTTGGTACCCTTACTTGTAAAGTGTTTAGTTTTATTGTAGTCTCATAAAATGAATAATGATTTTAGGCATGCAACTATTTCTTACCATAATAAGGAACTCCTTGATGATGATAGTATCTAAAAGAAAGTTATTATAATTTTCCTAAAATGCATAAGGGAGAGACTTAATAATAATCACTTATCAATAAAATCACTCTTTCAAGCATTAAACACTTATATTATATACTTAGTGGCATTTAGCAACCCCCTTTTAAATTTATAAATTGTCATTTTGTAATATTTACTTTTTGTGTAGCTCTTTAGTTTAAACCCTAACCATTCTTGGCAATCAGTGCAACTTATCATCTACTATGAGTAGCTCTTCATCAAGAATTTTTAAAACTTAACAATTATAAAATATTTATTACTAATGCTATGATAACATTAGATGATCTCATCCATAAATTTGTTTCCTTATGAATCTAAAGCCTCCCTCCACATCCCTATCTCATTTAGAATACATCACTCTCTATATTGTTGGGTCAATAGTATTGTAGTCTACTAGGCCCATTGTAAGGGCACATATCCCAATTCATACAAAATATTTTGGTTGTTCTAGTATGTGGTAATAATATACCTTGTGACCATAAAGTTCATATAGTTTATGATAGGTTTATTTCCTACTTAAATATTATTCTACTTGTACCTCTATTGTTGCATGTTCCTTGGGAACCCCAATAATACAAACTTACCTATTTACCCTAACATGGATTCTTATTCCATTTTTTATTTCTTGTGAATCTTTGTGAATATATATATATGAGTTGGTAGTGATTGTTTTTGAATTCTAGTTCTTCATGAATTGTTTTATGATTTCCTTTTCTTCATATGCATATGTGACCTTAGTTGGTGATAGGACCAAGATAATTAATAGAGAACCTTTGTTATGTACTATTGTAATGTTTACAAAATTGTGACATTATTTTGATGAATTTAAGTTTGTGATATAGTAGTCTATAGATATAAAAAATGAATTATTCCTTCTTACCATTCTATAAATCTCCTTAGGATTTGATATGTTCTTTAGTAATGGTCATAGATGATGTTTAATGTTGTAAATGATATGTTTAATATTAGTAAGTTAATACTACTTTAGTTACGTTACAATGGTATACTAGTGATTGTGATTGAATACCCAAGAGAATTTTAGTGTATCTATCTTCTTTCATTTCATAAAATGATCCTTGGTTTCTGAAACATAATTTGAGAACTCTTGAGGATTGGAGAGTTTTTGTAAGATATTTGACACTCTTGAAGTTTTTTCAAGATTGTGAGTATAATTACTATATATTGATTATATGAATCATGTATTGATATTCTTATTAATAATTATAATTCCTAATTATTTCAGTATCCTAGTGAAACCAATGGAAATGGATGCTCCCATCTTTGAGGCATAAACACAATGATAGGGATCCTATTTCACAATTGCCACACTCAAGGACACCTTAGAGATCTCAATCCAATGAATAATTGAGAGAGAGATTTGAAAATAAGGTATCCTAGGATATGATTTCAAATTACAAGAGGGGTTCACCACCAAGTTTCGACTTTGAAAGACAATGAATTGGAAAACACAACGTGATATGCAAATTGACCTAGAAATGCAAATGAAAAAAAATACAAAGCTATAGAACTAAAGTGTGCACGTGGAAACTTGGTGGAGATGGAATGGAGCTTAGGAATCCTGAAAATATTGATTTTTGAACCTGGTGGGACTCATTCGCTATTTTGGGTGAATCAATCCCAGTTCTAGATTTCTACACAAAAGCAAGTTTCAGGAAAATGGGTATCCAAATTTGCAAAAATCTCTAAAAAACCCCCACAATGGGACTCATTCACCACTTGTGGTGAATGTATCCAGTTTATATTTTTTGGAAATTCAAAGTTCTAAATTGTATCTCTCATTCTATTCTTTTTGTTCGTCCAAATTCATGGATTTGAAACTTTGGTTATGAGGCTGTAGGTGACCTTTTTTTGAAGATTTTGATCTTGAAAATGGGGAGACAACTCCAACAAGCTTGTGACCCAATCTTCAATGATCTTCAAGTCTTCAAAAGCACCTAGATCTACAATCACATAAGGAGAGAGATAAATTTTTTATTGTTAGGGAATAGGGGTTTTCCTTGGTCAAATCCCTTTTAGGTAATTAAACCAAATGATGAAATAGGATAATGAAACATGAACATGAATTAATGCAATTAGAACCTTTCCATGATGATGGATCTTGAATTTTTGCAACAATTGATGAATAATCATGCTCTTGAATGCCTTAGAATTGATCTTGAAAGCTATCTTGATAACCTTGGAATGCTTAACCCTTGCTTGCTTAACTTGATAAAATGTAGGATTATGTTGCTTGTTATTTCTTACGTGAAATGAGGATTTTAAGGCTTTCTTATATAGGCAATCCATTCACATGACCACTAATTTGATCCCCAAGGCTGATATTGAAGAAATTTGAATTTAAAACCCACTTTTCCCACTCAAAGCCTTAAAAATAGCCAAATGGGACTGATTTGGCATCTTGGGCGAATGAGTCCCACTTGGATGGAACTCATTCGCTAAAGGTGGTGAATGGGTCCCACAGGGGTTATTTTTCATGCTACAGTGTTGATGACTAAAGATTTTAAGCTATTATATTGATTTAGTTGACTTTTTAATTAAATTATGCCTTGGGATGTACAATATGGGGTCAAAGGGGCTTGTTAATGATGATATAAAGGTAATAAAAGAAATAGGGCCCAAAATACAATGCGAAAGTGTAAATAAATACACTTTACAACTATGTACAGGATCATCATGGAAAAATAGGCCCTTAAGTGGCAAAAAATTTAGAAAAATCTGAGTTAGGCAATTTGATATAAAAATTTGAATAAGTTATCAATATTATTTCAAAAATGTGTAAGAATAGAATTTGGAGAAAATTGTATGTAGTTTCTAAACTACTAGGTTTATTTAAAAAAAAAAATCTATTTGGTGAAAATTTGAAATTTCAATGCAATGGTACTTAAATTTTAGGGAAAAAATAAGAAGTGTCTGTCTAACCACCCTAACCACAATAAAATGATAATATTTTTTATAAGATTTTATGTATAAGTAGAGGACTCATGTATTGATGTGATGCATATTTTTTGCAAGTTTTTTCTAAGTAAATAATTAATTATGAATTTTTTATTGCAACTTCTAAAAAAAAAGAAATTCATATGTCTAACCACCTTAACTTGGTCAAAACTTCATAAAATTCATTTATTTATTTTTAAATCTTATATTATACAAAACAAATAATGTGACACATGCTTTAGATTCAAAAAATGTAATACCATTTGAAAGTTATAGATGTTTTTCAATCAACCTATCAATCAGGATTTTAGTTGTAGATCAAATAGGAAATAAATAATAATTATTTATTAAATTTCAAGTAAAGCATAATTTATATTGGTGGAAAGCTAAGGATATCCTTTAAAAACCCTTTCCATTTCATCAATTTTGGGTTAAAAAAGTCATCAGCTACATACCCTACAAAAACCCATCATATCGCCACTTTTTGGCCCATCGTGATCTTGGACATACCTTTGATTTAGCTGGATTTTTTATTAAATTATGCCTTGGGATGTACAATATGGGGACATAGGGGCCTGATAATGATGATATAAAGGTCATAAATTCAATAGATCCCAAAATAAAATGTGAAAGTGTAAATAAATACACTTTACAACTATGTGTAGGATCATCATGGAAAAAACAGGCCCTCAAGTGACAAAAAATTTAGAAAAATCAAAGTTAAGAAACTTGACATAAAAATTTGAATAAGTTATCTATATTATTTCAAAAATGTGTAAGAATAGAATTTGAAGAAAATTGAATGTGGTTTCTAAACTACTAGGTTTATTTTTTTTTTAATTTTTTGGTGAAAATTTGAAATTTCAATGCAGTGGTACTTAAATTTTAGGGGAAAAAAAAGAATTAGGTGTCTATCTGACCCTAACACAATAAAATGATAATATTTTTTATAATATTTTAGATATAAGTACAGGACTCATGTCCCAATGTGATACATATTTTTTTATAATTATTTTCTAAATAAATAATTAATTATTAATTTTTATTGCAACTTCTAAGAAAAAAAGAAACTCATATGTCTAACCACCTTAACTTGGTCAAAACTTCATAAAATTCATTTATTTATTTTTAAATATTATATTATACAAAACAAACAATGTGACACATGTTTTAGATTCAAAAACTGTGATACCATTTGAAAGTTATAGATGTTTTTCAATTAGCCTATCAATCAAGACTTTAATTATAGATCAAAGAGGAAATAAATAATAATTATTTATTAAATTTAAAGTAAAGTATAATTTATATTGGCGGAAAGCTAATAATATCCTTTAAAAACCCTTTTCATTTCATCAATTTTGGGTAAAAAAAAGTCATCAGCTACATACCCTACAAAAACCCATCATATTGCCACTTTTTAGCCCATCATGATCTTGCACATACCCTTGATTTAGTTGGATTTTTTATTAAATTATGCCTTGGGATGTATAATATGGGGTCATAGGGGCCTATTAATGATGATATAAAGTTCATAAATGCAATAGGTCCCAAAATACAATGTGAAAGTGTAAATAAATACAATTTACAACACTAAATTCAGGAGAAAATGGGTCTATTTAGCTTAGGAGGGCCATAAATCCCATGTGAATATGTAGAACACATTACAACACTAGATTAGGTCCACTTTATTTAAAAGCCTCACAAATTTAATGTGAAGATGTAAATATATGCATTTTACAATATTAAATTAGGACATAGTTAATTTAATTCAGCTTAAAAAGGGCCCAAGACCTAATGTGGATGTGTAAAACACCTCACAACACTAGACCAAGGTGACTTTAAATCTAATTTATCATTAATTATTCCCATATCAAACAAGGTACACATTTTTCTACACTACACCTAGTAAAATATATTCAGTATAGAATTCTAAGAATATGTTATTTTAACAAAAGTGACTTAAAACTAAAATAACCTTAAAAATTCTTTGCTAATAACCCAAAATCTATCCTGATAGAATACCCACACAATAACCAGACATCCAATCTCCCTTAAATTTTTTGAAGCTTAATACTTAATTGACACTATGTTCAACTTACTTCATTTTAACAAATAAAGCTTTCCTTATGGATGAAGACTATACATTAATAAATTTTATGTATATTTTAATGTAGTTGTGTTATTTTAAAAAAATTAAAAATTGAAACCATCATTCACTTAAAATAGAAGAAATCAAAAAAAGAGATGTGGAATTATTCATAGCAGTTCACATGCCTTATTCATGCTTCAACATTTTTGCAAGCCTATCAACACACTAGCAATGAAAACATTTGGTAAAAATCTATTATCAACTATAGTTTTGATAAATTGTTCATGGGGAAATAAGAAGGGGAAGGAGTCACTAAGAAAAGGGAATAGATGGGGACATGGGGAGTTGCACTCGATGAGGCATAAGTGCTAGGAAAAGGAGAAAAAATGATGATTTTAAGAAGGATAATTTCGCTTAAAGAGATTATGATAGAGAAACATGAGAGAAGGGACAAGATAAAAGATGATGCTACATTTTAGATAAACTAATTTATTCTTACCAATTGCACCTAGTCATAAGTTTCTTTAACTTTTTCAATGATTATACATATATTTGGCAAATATTTTATTCTATGAGTTCTTGGAGGAGCTATATTTTACAAACGGTTTGCATGAATATTTATTAGGGTATTAGAGGGCAGTGTTGGAATAGGTAAATTAAATATCTACTAGGTTTGTTGGCATAGATGAACCAACCAAGCATTGTATTATGTCACCCCACGTCGTCCCGTGTTTTCCACATCATTCATGTTGCATTTTATCACTTATCCTATATAAATGTCATCGATAACACTCTGCTAGAGTTTCTATTGTATTTATCGCATGTTTAATAGTTATAGGGTCTTTGAGTTGGTTAATTTAAGTTTTTTAAGGGTGTATTAGGGAGGCCATTATTATCTTTTCCCACATTGAGTAGCAGCCTAGAAAATGTCAAATGTTAATAAAGACACTTGAATCCCTTTTTTACCACGTATCTTTCGGAGGGAATCTTGTTTCAATTTATCAATGCCATATTAGGCTTAGGCTTCCATCTTGTTCGTTGGTCCAGCTCATTGCAAGATGTTGTAGTCATGTATGAAAGCTCGATTAGGTTCGTTGCTGACCTCAGAGGCATGAAGACACTATGGAGATTGAGTCTGGTGTACCATGGAAATAATTTCCCATCAAAGCTACAATTTAATGGCCTCTAAGATCAGATATTAGAGTACCTAGCCATGGCTATTGAGAGAAGCATCAACAAGGAGACAAGGATA
This sequence comes from Sequoia sempervirens, assembly GCA_007258455.2. Taxonomy (NCBI): domain Eukaryota; kingdom Viridiplantae; phylum Streptophyta; class Pinopsida; order Cupressales; family Cupressaceae; genus Sequoia; species Sequoia sempervirens. The sequence goes on along the minus strand of VDFB02281492.1, from coordinate 431,168,836 downwards.
GTCATCTCTGTGTGTGAAAAAAAGGTTGTAATACAAATATACCAGCTTCAGGAAATAGCTAGCCAGATAATGGTCAATCCTAATTTCATTTGACAAGTGTTGCTCTTTTTTTTGCTATTTCAAATCCTTCTTCTGCCATGACATTAGCAAATACACCCATCTTAGGTTCAAAATTTTCTAAACAAGAAGAAAAGCATGGAGGTCCCCAAGAAGGAGTATTTGTAGAGCATTATGCTATTGATATTTTTGTTGTGTTAGATTGATAGTTCTTTAAGGAAATTAGTTACAGTTTGTCTTTGAAACACTAACATTAGAGCTTGTGTATATAATAATTTTGGAGTTTCAAATATTTGAAAAGATGACTACAAAGGATGTCATTCGGTATCTTGTCTAAACCCTAGCTAACAGTGAACTATACATGGCAGAGTTGGAGGGTTAAATTGGGACATATACGATGTATAAAAACACTATCTAAATGTTTTGATGTGTGTTTCAGTTTTTGAAGGTTGTTGATGTGCTTATCCAAAGCTTCACAAACCCTAGACATGAAGACTATCATAATAAATGGAAATCAAATGTGTAAGAAGGCTAACAAGAAAAGAACAAGATGATAGTATAGTGAAGGACAATCTTGAAGGTGAAGGAAAACACAATGATAAAGGTACAACTATAGGTAGATTGACCAAGAGAGATGTTTTTAAATGAAAAATCTCAAGTTTTAGACCATGAAATTAAGAAAGGACAGAAGGGTTTTTGAAAGACATTGAGAGGAGGAAAATCATCAATAAACTTGACAAAGTTCCATAATAAACTATAGAGATAAGAAGATTTCAATGATTGTGAATAGAAATAGTGATAAAAGCAAGGAGATCATGAAAACAGTTAGAAGAAATGGCTAGCATCATGTGCACAATAGTTAGCCTCAGTCATGAAGAACATGAAGGGAATCTATAGTGGTGAAGCTATTCAAGAGGTCTAGTGGGAAATACTAGTCATGGTACTCTCCAAAAGAAGCAAACAAATAAATGCAAACCACTATTTTACTCCTTTGAAGAAATCTCCTAAATGATAGTGTAGGCCAAATAAGAGTGTCAAGTCTATAAGGCATAATGACAAGCTTTGTGTGAATGAGAGCTGGATACCTTCGTAATAGACAACAACCTAGATGAAAATAATTAGATGATGAACAGTCCAATGAGCTAGAGAGTGACACAAATGCAACTCACAAGAGAAGTTGATTTTGATGTTGAGAATAAGGATGGTGGTATTTGTGAGAATAAAACATGACTTTTTGTCAAAAAATAGTGAGAAGAAATAAGTCTAAAGGCAGAGAGGACAAATGGGAACTTACTTTGTGACTGAGTTTTCATAAAGATGTGACAACCTATTATAAGTGTGACAATACCTTGCCATGGCAGTTCAGTCAACAACCTCATTATTAACGAACTTCATGAGGCTTTCAAGGTGACTTCTAGTTGAGAGACCTCTGTGAAAAGAAAAGCATAGACAAGAGATAATTCAAAGGGAATTCTAGTGGTATGAGAAATAGTAGTCTCAAGGCAGTGGTGAGGTTCCTTGAGGGAAAACCCAGTAAGCTTACTGTGTGAGTGGAACAAAAGTCAAAATTAGAAAACAATGGGTGAATATATTAATCGCATAAGGTAATGGTAATGATAGTCCTTAATGAAGATTGCTTACAATGATTAGTGACAAAATTGTGGTAGGGAAGAATAAGTAAATAACATGGTAAAGGCAACAGTTCTAAGAAATGAGAAAGATAGTAATCCATCACGATAGTCTTCATAGAGGCACGAATCACAGTGATAGGTAAAATTGCTAGAACAGAGTGAGAGAAGGATACAAGTCTATTGAGGACAAAGTACACTAAGAGGAAATAGGTTGCAGGTTAAGGAGGTCAGTGTGGGAAAAGGCCAGTAATAACAGTTACAAGAAGACAATTCTTGGAGGAAAACAACATCCACAACTTGGAAGAACTTGTTGACTTCTTTGCCTGTACTGTTCATCCATGATGAGAAGAGTGTTAAAAGGTAGTTATATTAGGTCTTAAAAGGGATTATTCCTTGATATATACTAGATGGTGTGTGATAAATCCTTCTAAAGGTAGGATGCAATAAATAAAGGTTATCATTGTTTATGGATTTAAACACAGTCCATGTATCTTGTTGAAGTTAATTCACAACTGAAGATGAAGTTCTTTGAAATATTGTAATAAAAAGGAGAATAAGATTTTGATGAATAAAGATGTTGAAAGGGTTATGAAGTCAGCTAAAATACAATTAGGAGAAATGAGAGTTAGAAGATAAGTGTGACAGTATTGAAGAGGACTATTCAAACATAGGATAGTCAATGTAATCGTAGAGGTTAGTGTTGCAATATTGAAGAGGACTGTCCAAAAATGGTTACAGTACAAATCAGAAAGAGCATGACACTGGGTGATCCCACAAAGCTGGTTTACAATTTCTGGGAGGAACTGATTTTTATTGAAATCACATATTTTTAGAAAATATAATGATTTAAGCCTTAAAAGGTTCCATTTAAATAATTCCAATTGAAGAGGGATTGATCAAACTACCTTAAATCAAACCCCCTTGGATAGAACCCTGCTAGTTTTAAACCATACCTATAACAGAGTCTCCTTTACACCTATCGAAATATAAAAAACCACTTTTGATTTACCTTTTGGGGGATCAAATGAATTTTTAAAATTTATTTTTTGCAAGTATGTAGTCCTTATTATAAGCTTCCCAAAAAGTATAATTTTAAATAGATTTAATTTTATTATTATATTTATTTTTTATTTCAATATAGGTTTTTCACCAAAAATCAAGCTCTTTGTTCTGCACATGTGGAAAAATAGTAGATTATACATATATATATATAGTGCACCAGATATTGAAGTACTTGATCCAACAAAGAAAATGATACATACAAAAAATGTTACGTGTTATAGATGTCAATTATAATTGGTTTGAATTTGAAACTTGATTAAAGAAAAAATATTCAATAAAAACTATCTAACCAAGTGGAAGCACTAGATATCAGAGTTACAAATCTAAATTTGAAAGAATTAGAATTTTATCCTTCATGGAAATAAAGTTATGCATTATACGGTGAGCATCACTTTTTAAAAATGTTGTTTTCTAAAAAAAACTAGTTTTCGAGGGAGATGGAAAAAGAAGTGCAATCTAATTCCAATTTTTTTTAAAAAAAAATATTTAGAATCTATAGACAAAATCTCATGAAACTCTAGTTTGCATCATCTTCAAATTCCTCACGATTTAGCCACTATAGGTGCCTAAAAGTGAAGATTTAGTTAAAATAAATTATTTCAGTGTCCAGTTTGGCCAAAAATTGTAAACCACTATTATGGGATCATCCCACTCAAAGACCTATGTGTCAAGATGAACAATTTGACAACCAAGAAGGACAAGGCAACAATATGAAGGGTGATTTCAATCTCTCACAGACATAAGAAAAGCTCAGTCATATGTTATGAAAGATTCAGTGAAGGGGTAATCATAGATTACATGATGAAGAGTAGAGTTAGAGGACATAGTGATAGTATGAACCTAGAAGAAAGTTCTATGCTTCTTAAAAACTTCATTTTTTAATAATATGAATCTAAGAAATAAAGTGTTATTTCACTGCTTGAATTGAAATCATGAAGGTTTCTAAAGATTTGGAAGAGTTGAAGGCTCCACAACAAGTTGAATGCAAGATTTTTTATGAAGTCTAAATAGTGGATAGTTAAAAGTGAGCAAAATGGCAATTATGACAGCTTGTCACCTTCAACACATGTCCTAAATGCATGGGATAAGAAGTTGCAATAGTTGAACGGGATTGATGGCCATTCATGAGAAATTGCAGAGGTGGAGGTCAATTATGCCTTCTTCCAAGTATCTAGGACTATTTGGTGAGTTGTGCGGGATTGATGGAGAAAATTAAGGGAAATTTTGATTTAGCTTGCAGCATCTCCAAGCATATAGGAGTTGTTCAAGGAGCCTTGATGGTAGACAAGATCAAGGAAAGACTTTTTCATTACTCAAACACCTATTTGGAGCACTTATAGGAGCTACAAGGTAGGGATTATTGTTTTGGACACCCAAGGAGGTTTGACCCAGCCAATCAAAGAAAGCGCATGTTCCTATTATGTAGCAAATGTTGAGTAGCTTATAAGAAAGCTTAAGGGGCATATTTTTAGTTAGTTCTTACTGTCTTGGCTTTGCATTGTAATGGGTTTCCAAAGTTCCTTCAAGATAGATAAAGTTGATGTAATAGTATGTAACACTTTTTTATTGATAAAGTTAAGTTATTTTACCTTCTCATTGTTGTTTTATTGTGCAAATATCTTAAGATAGTTGATATAATCTTGTGGTGATTTCTTTTTCCCTTTATTTTTTCCTATTCTCCTTACCTTTGAGCAAAAAATATGCATTTTATAGGTCATAACTTGTGTTGACTAGTTAAAAATAGAGTTTAAATTGTCATAGCACTCATAGCTCCTTTTATACATTATTTTTGACATACTAAACCTTTTCATGAATCATTTTTTCAAACACATATGATATAGTGAGTTATATATGTTCGGGGTTTAAATGGTTGATTATTTTGTGTGTACAAACAATAGTATAGGATTTGAAATCATTTTGGTGCATCAACTTTTTAGTATTAGGTTTCATTTTATGTTGTTGATCACCCTTTTTCTTTCAAAGAAGCAATAGGATAGGTTAATTAGGCAAAGTTTGAAGGGGAACAAACCCTCTCTCTATTTTGATCTCCATCATTTGAGCACACACTGAGGGAAATCATCCCATGTTTCACAAGGTGGATGAGTGATTTTATTAGCTCAACAAGGGTGTGCACTTTAGTGACAGTAGTTTTTGGCATGCTCAGTGGGATAATTTGAACTATCTTAGTTAAAAATTTGTCTTACCATTGTTGATATTGGTGTGTATATCTGTAGTATAGAAAAATGGATCTTTGGAAATTTCATGCTCATTTGGGTCCTTCTTGTGGATGTTTCCTTAGGTTTGCATTCATATAGTGTTGTAATGTGGTTAAATCATTCACATTAAGTCTTAGGCCCTTGTGAAACAATAAGAATTTTATGATTCCTTGCAAAAGTGTTGTGAAGTGTTGTAATACACCTTCACACTTTTCTAGGATCTTATTAATATATTTCACCTAAATAACTTCTTTTTTTCATTTACCAAGCCTTATTTAAAAGTGTTGTAAATTTTTGTGACAAACATTCATGCTTTTCTAGGCTTGTCATTAATAATTTGACCTTTCTTATTCTTTAATTTGACCCATTTTACACTTATATGCCTTACTTAAGTGTATTTTTAAAGATAATCCAGATAAACATCATTTAAAATATTTAATTTCTGAAACCCACTTAAAATTCCTAAGTGGGGTGTGTTTTCCACTAGGGGCGAATGAGTCCCCTTTGGCACAAAAATCAAAATAGTTTTAAATTTCTGGTAGGTTATTATTTTCTAAGATCTAAGGTTTGCCTATGATGTGGTAGTTTCAAGAATTATTGCTTAATTTTGTATAAATATAAGGATTTCCCTCTCATTTCAACCCTATTCATTCATTCACTCAATCATTTCATCAATCATCAATCCATCATTTAAGGATTCTAAGCATTTCAAGCATCCTTAAGTCTACATCCATTGGAGCTATTAATTACATGCCTTCAGAGTTCTACCTCAAGATTTTGGTGAGTTGTAGCATTTTTTTTTCATTCATCATTCTATTTCCATATTTTATTTCATTTTCAAGGGTTTAATTACCAAACCAGGGTTTGACCAAGGAAAACCCCTATTCACTAACCCTCAACAATTTTTCCCTCTCATTGCATGTGTTTTGCAAATCTAGTGTGAAAATTTGTCAAAAGAAAGATTGGAAAAGTTATCGACATGTTGTAAAATCCATTCAAAGTTTTCAAAGTCCTAAAAATCTTGGAGAACACTTCTAGATTGAATTCTATAGTTTCGGATCTAGAAACCTGTCAGGAGCATAAGTGGAAACTAAGAGCTCTAGATTCCACTTTTGAATTTTTGGAAATCCTAAAGTGGACTAATACACCATTAGAGGTGAATAATTCCCACTTCCAGGCCCAAAATAGTTTTTTTCAATTTTGAGTACCAAATGTTTGAAACCTGTTTTGGTAGAATCTTCCTGAAACAATCAGACTAAGTCGCCCAGATTGGCGTATGAGTCCCAGTTAGCTTCAAAAGAAACAAATTTAGGATTCTAGAGCTCCATTCCATCCTTTTCTAGCTTCCAGGTGAACACTTTAAATTTCATAAGTTTTTGTTATAGTTTGTTTGCACTTTTAGGTCTTTTTGCATATCATAGTGTGTTTTCAAACATTTTACATTTTCTATTTTTTCATTAGTATTTGATCTATTTTATTAGTTTTCAGCATCTAGGAAATACTCTTATGGCAGATTTCAATCTCATTTGCATTGGAATCTCAAGGGCTTATCCTTGAGTGAGCCATTAAGATTTTCTGTACCTCTCCTTTTTGGTGCAAAACCCTAGAAGTGTAAGAGAGCCCATGTATTCCAAAAATATTTGGTTCATTTTGGTGAAACCAACTTTAGAGCATCATATTACTAATTTAAAGTGCATTGAATTCCTATGAATAACTTACATTAACATTGCATTACATTTTGAATTGTTTAATTTGCATTCTAGGGTTTCAAACTTTGCATTAGTGAGAAGCTCATATTGCTTGCATTTTTGCATTTCATGTCATTAAACATCAGTTAAATTCTACATTTCCATATCATATGATCTACATCCAAAAATATAAAAAATAATAAAAACCAATTCTAAATTCTAAAAAAATTCAAAAAAATCACTACCTGGACTCATTTGCCACCCTGGGCGAATTAGTCCAATTGCACATTTTTCACTACCTTTTCTAGCATGTAATCTTTTTTTTTCCATTCAAGGGGTAAAATATTTTTACCAGAGCTATGAACCGGAATACAACCATTCAACAATACCACCCCAATGGGGTTTGAACCTTGGTGGCAAGAAAAACAATGCCACCTATAAACCATCACACCATGCCAGTACCGGCCTAGCATGTAATCTTGAATTTCTAAGTTTTTGTTTTTTGTTTCTGCATTTTAATTTTACTTTGGAGAATTTTAGTTTTCAACATTTCATTCTTGTTAGTTTACATTGCACTTGCATTCACCTCTCATTTATGAGCCTTTCCATGAGTGTTTGGTGTCCTATTGCTAATACCTTAGTGAGAAGAAGTTGGAGGATCATGTCATCTTGTGATAACATAATCATTCTGTATTTTGAGTTATTTAGATCTTCCACTCCTAGTATTGACAATAGTACATTAGCCATAGAGAATACCCTTAGTAATTCTTTTCCTTTTCGTAGAATGCATGTTTAACCAAGGACTGATGATATCTCACAAGAGAAAATCATTCAAAATCATGAGGAATTAGTCCACCTACAAAACCAAGTCGGCCTCAAAAAACATTTCCACTGCTGCGATTCCTACCATAGAAAACATTCCCATATGCTTGAAAGTGATGGACTTGACCTTGTGAAAAATATAGTTCAATCTTACTTCAAAATCTATTTCTTCTACACCAATAAACAATGTCACAAGCCAAGGAGGAACTCAAATCTCCTCTCCCTCAACAATAGCCTCAATACCTAACTATACCACTCCTCAAATCATAATGTAACAATGCAACAAGTTAGTAATGTGATTCATTCCATGGGTATTCCTACTAGCATCCCTAGTTCCTATGTGGCATCACATGTTCTATCCTCTACCATGTTACCACCTTTAAGAATTGCATTCACTTGCTCTCCTAGTACATAAATCCCCTCACCACTTTCACTTCCACCTCATAGCACTTGTACCGATCCTCTCATAGCACAACTTTTTCAAACTATTCCATCTATGCAAAAAAAAAATCTACCATAAACCAAAATCAGAATGACCCACCCGTATACTATGTTCAAAAAAGACCATTGTCCTTGGAGATATTGCAAACACCAATGCCACAAGGTGTAGAGGTGCCTAGATTTGAGAAATTTGGAGGGAAGGGAGATCCTTCTAACCATGTCAATGCCTACACCACTTTCTGTAGTGACTCTATCATTGATGATAAATTTTTGGAAAAACTCTTTCCTAGGTCTTTAAAAGACACGGCGTTGGAATGGTTCTCATCTTTACCAAACAATTCAATTCATTCATTTAATAAATTTTTTGATGCATTTTTAAACCATTTCCAAGTGCAAATGGATCCTAAGAAAACCTTGGATGATTTGATGAGATACAAGAAAAACGAGGAAGAAAAGATAATTGATTTTATCTCACACTATCAATCGCTTTATTCCCAAATTGATGTCAAGGTCCCTAGCTGACACCTTCAAAAGATGTTCATAGAAAGCCTGAAAATTAAGATTAAGGAAAAACTCACTATGATGAAATTACCATCCTTTATGCACTTGCATACTTCCCTTTGTGATTATCAAAATTCGATTAGTAGTCGAGAAACAAGGTCCACTTCTAGACGAACTAAGAATTCCAAGCCTACTAACCAAAAAAATTCCCAACCATTTAGAAAGAAAAATAGAGGGTTCCTTCAATTTAATCCTCCTCAACTTACACCTCAAAATGTGAATAACTAAATAGCAGTTGTTAAAACTATAGTTCCCTTTAGTTCTAGAGATCTGAAATGATAATTCACACCTTTACCTAACACTATTCATAACACAATGTCCCAACTTTTACAACAATAAATGATTACCTTTCCCTTCGTCAACACACCCAACCCTACTAAGCCTTTAACTCCAAGATTTAAATCCAATGCTTATTGCCACTATCATCGACAAAATGGAAATAACACAGAACATTGTAAATGTCTTAAACATCTTGTGCAAGACCTCATTGATTTTGGTCATTTATCCATTGCAGGTGTTAGCAATCATGGAAATAATTTTGTTGCTCATCTAAATCAAAACTTGTAAATTTTCAAAAATCCAATACCCAAACATAATATTTCATTTGTGAAAGCTAGTGAAACTACAAAGAATGATGTGATGAATGTTGATATAGATAATGAACATCATCATCCTATCCCACATGTTACCCATGTTAGTCCTATGGATGAAATGGTTGGTGTGATAGATGTTATCCCTCATAAGGGCCAACCTAAGATCTCTCTTGATATTGCTTTCTCCTCTAAGGATATAATTAAAAATATATCTGATGGTCCTCTATACAAAGCCGAACATATCTACGACAAGCCCACTAATGGGATAGTAATAGATCCCACTTGTGGAGAGAACGTGATCACCGAGGAATTTTAGTATCACATAAACTCTATCAAGATGGATATGATAAACTGAAATCATGGATCAAGATGCATAATGGTTTTAGTTTCCCTATGATTCGATCGATCACCCTTTCATTACAAATAGGACCAAAAATATTTGGTGTCAAATTCTCCATCATCCTACTATTAGACCAATTTCATTTGTAGCTAAGATATCCATGGCTTCACTCAATGAAAGTTGTCCCTTCTCTTATACACAAAGGCTTAAAGTTTTGATTTGATAATGAAATATTCATTGTCTACCATAGTGGCTTTAATCCCTTGTCTTCCAAAGGAAATTTTTCCTTAGAAGCCTTTTGGCCCAAGCCCATGGAACCTATAATGCCACGACAAGACTTCTTATTCATATAGATTACAAAATATTCAAAGCCAAGAAAATAGAAAAATTGTCTCTCTAAAATATGTCCCTGTCTACCTCTAACACTCCTGTCATAGTTGAAACCATGCTTCAACCTGAACAAGAACCAAACAACCAAGATCAACCAACACAAAAGCTTCCCCTTCATTGTCCAAGAGACCAAGAGACAATGAAAGTAACTTTGTCATGCCTCAAATAAAACAAGTTTCCAAAGAAAAATAGAAAGTAGTTGACCAAACTCCTATGGTTCCTTTCGTTCCTCCTCTTTTGGAAGAAAATAAACCTATGGTTGATCAACCCACTCCTACCTAGACCCAACTTCAAAACAAAACCAAAAGAAACATAGGTGCTAGAGAGCATAGGAACAAATGTCATGCACTTCCTCACAAATTACATGAACCTAATAATGAAAATCAAGATCCAAACTTGATCAAAATAATGCATGATAATCCTCCCCCCCACCTACCACAAATTAATCCAATACAACAATCACAAAAAGAGTTACCCTCTTCATTGGACATTTCCATTCATCCTCCTGTTGTGATTAATTTAGATGACAATGACGAGATCGCTAAAATTGATGAAAGCATGCATAATCATTTGAACACATTATTTTCCTCTTTGATGAGATTAAACAAGAAATCTAACATGTTTCCTTGTTTGAAACTTGCTATTGTCCCTTTAGTTAGCCATACGCCTTCCACATTTCATTAACAAGATTGGGAGGTAGATGACTTGCTCGATGGTTGACTCACATTTGCCTTTTCCTTACTAGTATTTTTCTTTTTCTTTTTCTTTTTCTTTTTTCTACTTGCATGTACGTAATGTGATCCCCCATGATGTTCTATTTGATTCACTCTCAATTTGTGACATTATTCTATTTGTACCTTCATTCTTCTCTATGTCGTGCATCACTTTCGCCTTTTTATCTTTTCTCATTTTTCTTTTCTTTTTCATTTTGGCTTGTGTTTTCCTTTTGAGATTATCCAAGGATTTGAAAAATTTATGTCCTTTTCATGTTGACCTAAAAGGCCCTTTTCTTTTACCTTTTTAACTTATTTTTTCTTTTTGGCTTGTGTTTTCCTTTTGGGGATGACACAAGGCATTGATACATTCATGTGTCTTTCATGTTCACCCAAAAGGATTTCTTTTTCCTTTTCCTTTTATGTTATCTTTTGTCTTATGTTTTCCTTTTGGGGATGATGCAAAGCATTATGACACTCTATGTCTCTTCCATGTTGACCCAAAAGGTTCTTTATTTTCTTTTTTTGCTCTTTTTATGTCATTCTTCCAGTTCTATGTATTTGGGGGATGATGACAGTTCCAAACTTTCTAAACAATATTGCAACAAAGAACATACTAACCCCAATCTTTATTATGTATTTCTTGTTTTCACTTTGGGAGAAACCCCTTTCTTTTCCTTTTACCTTCCTTCACATGACGTAGCCTTACTTGGAAACATATGACTTGGCATAGGGATTTCCAATTTGTCTCTTATGTGTTTCTTCTTTTTTGATTTTTTAATTTTCTACTTTAAAGTAATTTCTTACAATATGGTATTAGCAATTCCTTTAAAGTGGGGGCATACATTAGAATTAGTCTTTTTCATTTTTTCTTTTCTTGGTTCTTAGTGTGGCCTTCTTACTTCATAAGATACAAATTTTTCTCTTTGTGGATGACATTTGGTGTAGTGTCCATCATGAGTGTGAACAATCTTAGCATATTGCATTCATCTTGGTGGATTGATGCCACACACTACATCCCCTAAGTTGTGAATTTTCTATTCTTTCATCAGTCCTCTCTAGGAGACACTAGACATGATGTTCCCTAAGTTAAATACCTTGCATGAACTAAGTAAGACTCCTTTGAACATTCTTTGCATGTTTCATTTAGCATTTTTTATATAGCCACCTTGCATCACACAACTTGCATGCTTGTGGAGCCATCACATTTTTTCTTGAGCTTCAAGCATACAAGGTTTTTCTTTTCTTGTGAAGCTCGAAAAGTCATTTTCTTTTGCACGGCACCTTATTAAAGTTATCAGGAGGCATAAATTTGGTATGATTGACTAGGAAGCCCATTTCAAATACTTTCCCCATAGCCACCTATGTGTGTGTGAGTGCATACCAGCCATAAGTGTATGTTTCTCACCTTCTAAGACTTCTTACCTAGTGGCCAACTATGAGTTTCGTTGACTCAGAGTAAGTATGTGTGTTTTAGACAAACAACCTAGATTTGATCCACATTGGGATGGAAAAATGATCAAAGCTCGATCTGATTCTCTCTTTCCTTCATTCTTTCCTTTTCTCCCTTTCATTATTTACATCATTTTCATGTATGTTCCCTTGTGCTTATGTTTTGTTTTCTATGGTATCTTGATCCTAGGGGCTGGATCAACCCTCTTGATTGTTGTTTTCTCATCTTTCTATCATGGGTACATTTGGATCCCTCTTGATGTGCATGTTTGGCTACTTTAGTGTGAGTTTGAAGTTAATCCTCTCACTAAAGTGGGGGCTAAATGCAACATATAAAAATGGATCTATGGAAATTTTCACACTGATTTGGGTCCTTCTTGTGGATGTTGGATTAGCTTTTCATAGATTTAGTGTTCTAATGTGGTTAACACATTCATATTAAGTCTAGGGCCCTTCTAAATTAATAAGAATTTAACGATGCCTTGCATAAGTGTTGTGAAGTGTTGTAACACACCTTCACACTTTCTAGAATCTTATTAATATACTTCACCTAAATAACTTCTTCTTTTTATCATTTACTAAGCCTTATTTCAAAGTGTTGTAACAAACTTTCATGCTTTTCTACCCTTGTCATTAACGATTTGATCTTTCTTATACTTTAATTGGCACCATTTTACACTTATAGGCCTCACTTAAGTGTATTTTTGAAAATAATCTCAATAAACATCATTTTAAATATTTAATTTATGAAACCCACTTAAAATGCCTAAGTGGGACCCAATTTCTACTAGGGGCGAATGAGTTCCTTTTGGCTAAAAAATCAAAATAATATAAAAAATTTGGTGGGTTATTATTTTCTAATATCTAAGGTCGGCTTGTGATTTGGTATTTTTCAAGAATTATTGTATAATCGTGTACAAATATAGTGTTTTCCCTCTCATTTCAACCCCATTCATTCACTCAATCATTTCATCAATCATCAATCCATCACTTAAGAATTCTACGCATTTCAAGCATCCTCAAGTCTACATCCATTAGACCTACTACATGCATGTCTTCAAAGTGTTACCTAAATGGTTTGGTGAGTTGTAGCATTTATTTTGTTCATTCATCATTCTCTTTCCATACTTCATTTAATTTTCAAGGATTTAATCACAAAATTGGGCTTTGACCAAGGAAAACCCCTATTCACTAACCCTCAATAAATTTTCCCTCTCTTTGCATGTGTTTTGTAGATCTAGTGTGCAAATTTGAGAAACAGACAGATTGGAAAAGTTGTCAACAAGTTTTCGAAGTCCTAAAAGAAGCCTAGAGAAAACTTAGAGGATGAATTCTCTAGTTTTAGATCTGTAAACCTGGAAGGAGCAGAAGTGTAGACTGGGAGGTATAGATTCCATTTTTGAATTTATAGGAATCCTGAAGTGGACTCATTCACCATTTGTGGTGAATGAGTCCCACTGCTAGGCCCAAAATAGGGATTTTGCATGTGTGACTACGCAATTGTCTGAAACTTTTTTTGGCATAATCTTCTTGAAACATGACTAAGTCACCCAACTTGGTGTATGAGTAATTGGCTTTAAAATCAACAATTTCAAGATTCCAGAGCTCCATTTCATCCCTTTCTAGTTTCCAAGTGAACACTATCAATTTCATAAGTTTTTGTTATATTTTTAAGTCTTTTTGCATATTACAAGGTGTTTTAAAAAAAAAATCATTTTCTAAGTTTTTCATTAGTATTTGTTCTATTTTATCAGTTTTCAACATCTATGACATTCCCCTTTGACAAAGTTCAATCTCATTTACATTGGAATCTCAAGGACTTATTTTTGAGTGAGCCATTAAATTTTTTTGTACATCTCTCCTTTTAGGTGCAAAACCCTAGAAGTGTAAGAGAGCCCTCATATCCAAAAATATTTGGTTTAATATCAATAATATTCACACACATGGAAACTCCAATTTTGATCTACTAGTTTGAAGAAGAGTCTTGGTATGTGCTCAAGTTTTATAAAAACAAGTCTTGATTATTTTTATTTTACAAATATTTCTATCAATTGATAGCTGGTTTGAATGCTACATAATGTCTTTTTTAAGTTAAGATAACTTTATCATCTTCCACTCCATGAAAATTCTATTCATGCAGCTCCCTATTATCAATACCAAACAAAATATACTTGGTGCAAGGCGCATCAAGAGCCTCATAAGATATTCTTGTTATTTTCTAGTTTTAGTTTTCTTAGAGTGATTTCAAGTCTCATAAGGTCATTTATGACCATTTGGAATAATATGGATTCATTTTGGAGTCATTGATTGGGTTTTTGTTTTAAAATTGTAAAAGCTGCAAAATGTTGCTAAAATTTTTCATGCAACTTTGGAAAGGTGCCAAAAAGAAATCTGAAACAGATACATGAAAATTAAGAAACTATTTCAAAGAGTTTTTTTATATGGAATTTATAAATACACCATCCAAAACTATAATTTGGGGGTTGGAGACATTGTTTTGAAGTTTTTATGAATGAAAATCCTCAATTTGTGTGCATTTTTTTAAGTCTTTTGTTTTTAGGCTGAAGTCATGCATTGTACAGCCTAGTACGACATCATATCAAGGACTATAATAAATGGATGGAAAAATATCTTTTTATAGTTTACAATTTTTTTTGTCTCATTAAATTTCATTGAGTTTTGTGTTAGGTATGGCCATTTTAGTGAAGGCTTCCCTATTATAACAATGTTTTCCAAAATTTGTAGTCTGAAAACATGCTAATACCACCATGTATGGTATAATATTGGGGTGAAACCAAATATAATGGATGAATATATGTTTCTAACTTTCAATTCTTTTTTTTTTTGGTCATTTTTCATGGATATTTGAATAAACTATGACCATTTTTGTGTGGACGGGTCTGAACCCTAACTAATATTTCCAGTTTTGGGTTAAAAAGTACCATAAATTTATTTTCCATTGTTGGATCTTAATTAAAATTGGAGGGAAAGTCTATAATTATATTATCTTTAATACCACTAGATTGATTGGGCTCATTTTTGTTTTTGAAATTTATTAATGACTATTCCTTTCATTTTAGGGTTGTCCAATCAATGTTTTGAAAAATTAGTCATTGAATGTCTTTTGTTTTCCTTTTCTCTGCATCATTTTTGTATTAGAGATAGAACACCCTAAGAGTGCAAGCTATGCACTAGGACAAGAAAGTTTTGAGCGAAAGTTTGTTGCAGGTATAAAAGAGAGTTGGTGACTTATATCCTCTAATGGTGATGAAACTGTGTAGAATGTGCGCAGATTTCTTCCATTGAAAGGAAGTGGGTGGAAGAGGTCTTGGAGAGTGCATCTTCTAGAATCTTGTTAGGTAGAGGATATTTTTTTGTGTGAAGGTATTGGGATACCAAAAGAATGGAAGTGTTGAAGATAATAATCCATGAATACCTAAAGAGTAATAAGTTGTCAAGCAAGCAAAAGGAGATGAGAAAAGAAAGGAGTGAGATGAAGAAGAAAGATGAGAAGGAAAAACAAGTAATTATTCAACAAGAGATAATAGGGCTATGACAAGATTTAGAAAAAATTCAAAATATATTTGAAGAAAGAATAAAAAGTATAGTAACAAGTGTCTAGAGTTGGAACATCACCATTCACAAAATTGTCAAGTGGCCAATAAAGGAAATTGCGGAAAGAAGAAAGAGGCAAAAATTGAGAAGAAAGATAAAAAAATTAATCAAGATGATGGAAAATCCAAAGCCATTTAAGGAAGAGGAAAAAGATGAAGAAAATGAGTCCATGGAGACTCAATATTTTGTTTCTAACAATATTTGTGAGTGTGTGTTTATAGGTGCAACAAATGAAGATGAAGATGGAAAAGAGTATAAAGAAGGAGAAGTGAATGTAGTGTATGAAGATTGTTATGCAAATGTAGCACAATATGGTGAAGAAGAGGTTGCAAGAAAAAAAAAGGTACTAGTTGTATTTTCTAATTTTAGGGATGATGAATATGCTCAAAAATTACATTCAAATGATGAAGATGAAGACATGGATGGTGGCAATGCGGCATATGAACAAGAACTAGAGTTTGGGAACCTTGAAGTAGAGAAATAATAAGCAAGAGAAGACACAAAAAGGTATAAAAGAATTCACACCAAGAAATATGGATAATATCAAGCCAATCATGTAAAATATGGAGAGTTACAACACAATTGGAGGAAGCAAAAAAATAGCTGATCATTATTTGAGGTGGACCTCAAATTTTCTTTTCCTTCAGAGTATGGTGCAGGGGCATTAGGAGCTTGATAAGCATATTTTTTTATTTTTAGGTTTTTTAGAGTGATTTGGAAACTCATAAGGTCATTTATGACCATTTGGAATCATATGGATTCATTTTGGAGTGATTAATTGATTTTTTGTTTTAAAATTGTAAAAGATGCCAAATGTTGCTAAAAGTTGTCATTCAACTTTGGAAAGATGTCAAAAAGCAAGAAAAATTTACATGCAAATAAAGAAACCATTTAAAAGAGTTATTTTTAATTGGTAATGTATAAATACACCCTCCAAAACTCGAATTGGGGGGTTGGAGACATTGTTTTGAAGTTTAAATTATGATTGAAAACCTCAATATGTGTGCATTTTTCTAAGTCTTACATTGTTTCCAAGATGAAGTCATCAATTGTATGGCCTGATGTAGCCTCATATTAAGGACTATAATATATGGATGGAAATGCATTTGTTTCTATTTTACAATTATTTTTTTGTCATTAAATTTTATTGAGTTTTGTGTGAGATATGGCCATTTTAGTGAAGGCTACCCTGTTCTAACAATGTTTTCCAAAATTTGTAGTCTAAAAAAGTGCTAGTATGAAAATGTATAGTACAATATTGGGGTGAAACCAATTAGAATGGATGAATATAAGTTTCTATCTTCAAATGTTTTTTTTTGGGTCATTTTCATTGAGATTTGAATTAGTTCTAACCATTTTTATGAGGATAGGTCTAAACCCTAACTAGGATTTCTTGTTTTGGGAAAAAAACCATAACTTACTTTTCCGCCACTGGATCTTGATGAAAATTGGAGGGAAATTCTATAATTATTTTATATTCAATCCTAATAGAGAAATTGGATTCATTATTTTCTTTGTGAAAGTTATTAATGACCATTCCTTTCATTTTTGGGTTGTCCTGTCAATGTTTTGAAGAATCAGTCATTGAATGTGTTTGGTTTTCATTTTCTCAGCATCAATACTAATGGTTTTATCCCAAGTAACCCATTAATAATAGGTTATCAGTACATTTATCATTCTTACACCAATCACCCTTTGCTTCTCAAGCCTCTTAGAAACCTACATATGTCAAAAATCAACCACAAGAAGGTCTTTTTGTTTCCAACCATCATAGTTATCCTCACAAGCAACCTCAAAAATTATGGTAATTTAAGAATCTAATATATAATGATAGATATTCAAAGAAACTAAATGAAATTTAAAGATACTAAGATTATGACTACAATCAAGAAGAGTTAGCTTATCAAGACTACCAACACTAGCAAGAGTTGGATTACCAAAATGAGAGATACAAAGTCTCTTGTAAAAGAGATTGCTGCCAAGAAAGAGTAGATGAATATTTGTATTTCTCAAGTGAAAAGGTTGGAAGACCAATAAGCTACTTGTGTTCCAAGTCATCCTATTAAGGAAGAGATTCCTAGGTATAAAATTCCAAGCTTTAATAAAGGTATGTCTCCTGATTCTTTAAGTAAGTCTTTTAAGTTTGAGATTCCAAGTTTCATGAGTCTTCACCCATTCTAGAACAATGAAATTAAGAACAATCAACCTATTATCCCTCATGAACAACCTTCTCTTAAACTTATACTTCCTCAAAAAACCCAATAAGACTTTTATAATCAACATTCTTGTCCTAGCACCATTCACCTTTGCAAAGATAAGCGCATTTTCTACCAAGATAGTTGGTTTAGTGACCAAGAAGAGGAAAGTTTTTGAGGAAGAACAAGAAGACTCTTTTTCTACATGTAAACTTACACATTGAGTTGGAATAGGAAAAATAATACTCTTTTGAAAGAGGTTGTTGAGCATGCTCAACTACGATAATAGTTAATGAATGACAAGAAAGAAGTGTTGAACATGAAGTGTTGATTCATTGGTTTGATGCACTCCCATCTTTTGTTGAAGATGGAGAGAACATTTGTATGTCAAAAAATCAATTGGGGCAGTGGAATATAATGTAAGAAGGGGATGGTGCAAAGGGAATTTCTCAAACTATTGTTTGATGTACATCCTTCTTTCATTGAGAAAGTGAACCATATATTTTTGGGTCTATGTACTTCTCTTGCACTCTTAGTGTTTTTCACCTAAAAGGAGAGAGATAAACCTCAAAAACCCAGGGGTTCACTCAATCTAAGATATGTATGTTGAAATTATGTCTAGATGAAATGTTTTAGATGCAAATAATTGATAAGATTGATTGATTAAGTATGCTAAACTATTGAAATGCAACTTGTTTGAAACCAGATTTTGTTATGCAGAAATGAACTAGAAATGAATGCAAAGCTTAACAAAAATGAATCAAACTAAAAGAGTGCACCTAGGATCTTGATGAAGGCTGAAAAATACATCTAGAAGGTTTTTGATACTTAAATTTAGGCCTGATGAGACTCATTTTCCACTCTGGCCAAATGAGGCCTAGTTCTAGATGATTGTATCGAAGCTTGTTTTAGCCAAAAGGAAACCAGATTTTGTTATGCAGAAATGAACTAGAAATGAATGCAAAGCTTAACAAAAATGAATCAAACTAAAAGACTGCACCTAGGATCTTGATGAAGGCTGAAAAATACATCTAGAAGGTTTCTGATACTTAAATTTAGGCCTGATGAGACTCATTTTCCACTCTGGCCAAATGAGGCCTAGTTCTAGATGATTGTATCGAAGCTTGTTTTAGCCAAAAGGGTGTATAAATCTACAAAATTCTTCCCAAAAAAATTATAGTGGGACTAATTCACCACTAGTGGAAAATTATTCTACTTTATACTTTCTGAAAAACTCAAAAATGGAATCTATAGCTTTTGGATTGCTCAATTTGCACCTCCAGGTGTCTGGATCTAAAATTGCCAAATTTGGGCCTATAAGTGACTTTTTCTTTATATTTTTGGCTTGAGTGATGAAGAGGTGAATTGAGTGACTTTGAAATGTAATCTTCAATGATTTCTAAGCTTCCAAGAATCCTAAATTTTCAAACAAGACAAGACAAGAAAGAGATATGTTGAATGTTAGGGCATGGGGGTTTGCCTTGGTCGAACCCCTTTTAGGTAATTAAACCAAAATGATGAAATAATGGAATGAAACATGAAAAAATTGAGATTATTACCTTTTCACGATGATTTTATCTTGAAATTTTGCAACATAACATGAAGATCCAACCCTTGAATGCTTTAGGAAGCTAACTTGATGACTTATAATGAAGAAACCCTAGCTTGCTTGACTTGTATGAGAAGATAGATGATGAATTAATGATAATATATGTAAGAATGAATTGTTAGTTGTAAAATGGGGATGAAAACACCTATTTATAGAAAATTGTGCCTTATTATCCTCATTATACTGCATCACAGGCCAACATGTAGAAAAATTAAACTTAAAACCTAATTTTTCCCACTCATACCCCAAAAATGACTAAAAATGGGATTCATTTGCCACTAATCATTAATGGGTCCATCCTAGATGGGACTAATTCACCACTAATGGTGAATGGCTTCCACATGGGTCATTTTTGCTAGTTGGAATGTCGAGAAGTAAGAAAATTAGGCTCATATGATGACTATGCCAGTTATTTGATCAAATTATGCCTTGGGATACACAATATGGGTCAATTAAGCCCTATTAGTGATGATTTAAATGTTTCATAGCACTTGGGACACATAAATCAATGTGAAATTGTTATTAAATACACATTACAACACTAAAATTAGGTGCACATAGCCTAGAAGGGCACAAAAACCAATGTGAATGTGCAAGACACATTACAACACTAGTTTGTCATCAAGTTTACATTAAGAACCTTCTACATTGATGTAATAATGTTATTAAAAATGTTACATAATGTTGAATTAGGGAGAAACAGGTTAATTAGGTCTAGAAAGTGTGAAAGTCCTTTACAAGACATCATTAAAAACATGTTATTTAATTTGAAAGGGTATGAGACCTAGTGTGGACACATGAAATGCCTCACAACACTATATTAACACCTCATAAGTCCATTTCATCATGACTTCATCCCATGTCAAGCAAAGGATCCTTTTTTTCTATGGCACAGAAAGATGAGGACAATAATGGCAACCTTTTTAAAAAAAATATAGAAGAATTTGATACACACAAGGTTGTTGGTCAAAGCCGCTATGAAGTCAAAATCAGTCCTCTTATACCAAAAGGAAAGGAAGAGGTTGAATAATACTTATTTTGGGATGATTTTGGGACATTTCATATAAAATTTCAAGATTTCAATCCAATAGATTCAAAAGAAGAAAATCACCAGGAACAAGAACATAAAGAAGAAATCTCTTTGTTTTTTCCAAAATAATCAGAAGAAGTGGTTTTGACAAGTCAAAAAAATAGTAAATCATCTACCTAAAAACAAGAAACCAACAAGAATAGCTCAATTTTTATTTTTACACAAGGATTTCCAATCAGAAATTTAGCTATAATGGAGGCCAAAAAAGTATCATGAGTCATGCTTCCACCCAAGAAATAATTTACAGTTGAAGAAAAATACATCCAACTTAACAATGGACCTCAAAACTATAGTATGCATAATAAGCATGAAAAGGTAAGTTGATTTTATTTCATCCTTCAAGAAATATTACATCCATTGGATAAATATTTGTTTAATCTCCACCTCTTGGCTCCTCATAAGCATGTGAAGGATTCAAAATCGATGAAAAAGGAAGCTACTTCAAGGAGCTATTCAATGGCTTTGATTGAGAAAGTTTTGTTGTCGAGTATGTGTAGAATCATTATGGGCCAACAAGTGGTGATATGATGGGTATTTGTAGGGTATGTGGCTAATGACTTTTTTTTACCCAAAATTGATGAAATGAAAAGGGTTTTTAAAAGAGATTCTTAGCTTTCCACCAATATAAAATAGGCTTTACTTCAAATTTAATAAATAATTATTATTCATTTTCTATTTGAATTATGACTAAAGTCCTGATTGATAGGATAATTGAAAAATACCTATAGCTTTCAAATGGTATCACATTTTTTGAATCCAAAACATGAATCACATTCTATGCTTTGCATACTATAGGATTAAAAAAAGAAAAAATTAAATTTCATGAAGTTTTGACCAAGCTAAGGTGGTCAGACATACAAATTTTTATATTTTTTAAAAGTTGTAATAAAAAATTCATAATTAATTATTTACTTGGAAAAAAATTACAACAAAATATGCATCACATCTAGACATGATTCCTCTACTTATTTCAAATATCTTATAGATAAATTATTATCATTTATTGTGTTTAGGGTGGTTAGACAGACACCTACTTATTTTTTCCCTGAAATTTAAGTACTACTGCATTAAAATTTCAAATTTTCACTGAATAGATATATATATTTTTAAATAAACCTAGTAGTTTATAAACTACATTCAATTTTCTATAGATTCTATTCTTACATATTTTTGAAATAATATAGATAACTTATTCAAATTTTTACGTCAAGTCGACTAACTTTAATTTTTAAATTTTTTTGCCACTTAAGGGCCTGTTTTTTCCATGATGATCCTGCACATACCCTATCAGTAAAGGTAGGTTGTGACCACCAAAAAAGTATGAATTTTTCCTTGCTTTATTGGGGAATAATTAATGATAAATTGTACTTAATCCTACCTTGGTCTAGTGTTGTGAGGTTTTTCACGCATCCACATTAGGTGTTGGGCCCTTTTTAATCTAAATTAACCTAACTTTGTCCTAATTTAATGTTGTAAAATGTATTTATTTACATCTTCACTTTGAATTTTGGAGGCTTGTAAATCAAGTGGACCTAATCTAGTGTTGTAATGTTTCATACACATTCACATGGGATTTAAGGTCCTTCTAAGCTAAATAGACTCACTTTTCCTTAATTTAGTGTTGTAAAGCGTATTTATTTACACTTTCACATTAGATTTTGGGCCCTATTGCATCTATGGCCTTTATATCATCATTAATAGGCCCCTATGATCCCATATTGTGCATCCCAAGGAATTTTTTGATTAAAAACCCAAAAAAATCAACATAAAAACTTAAATTCTTCACTCCTCATCACTTTAGCATGGAAAATAGCCCCTGTGGGCCCCATTCACCCAACATGGTGAATGAGTCCCAATTGGCATATTTTTAAGGCTTTGACCAAGAAAAGTGGGTTTTCAATTCAAAGATTTCCTATGCTGGCCTTAAGGATCAAAATAACAGTCATGTGAGAGGATTTCCTATATAAGAAAGCCTTCAAATCTGCATTTCATCAAAGTATCATGTATTCAAGTTGTCAAGTCAAGAACTTAAGAGTTAAGCATTCCAAGTCTTCACAAGGTTATCAACATATATTGCAAGATCATTTCTAAGTCATTCAAGAGAAAGATTCTTCATCAATTGTTGTAATGCGTCAAGATCTATCATCATGGAAAAGTTCTACTTGTATTAATTCATGTTCATGCTTCATTATCTTATTTCATCATTTGGTTTAATTACCTACAAGAGGTTTGACCAAGGAAAACCTATATTTCCTAAGAATCAAAATTTTCTCTCTTTCTTTATGTGATTGTAGATCTAGGGGCTTTGAGGGCTTGAAGATTATTGATGATTACGTTTCAAACTTGTTGGATTTTTCTCCCTATTGGAAAGGTCTAAATCTTTACAAAAAAGTCACTTATAGTCCCAAAAATTAAGGTTTCAGATTCAAACACCTAGATGTACAAATTGAGCAGACTGAGAAAAGCATATCCAGACTTAATTTCCATAATGTCCAAACTGGACTTATTCACCACAAGTGGTCAATGAGTCCCACTATAGGTTTTTTTCAAAAATATTTGTAGATTTGGATACCCATTTTGCTGAAACTTGTTCTAGTATAGTTTTCCAGAACTGGGACCAATTCATCTAGAATGGTGAATGAGTCCCATCATGTCTAAAAAGTAGAAATTTTAGGATTTTAGAGCTCCATTCCATCTCTCTTTAGTTTCCTGATGAACACTTCCAGTTTTCTAGTTTTCTATTTTATTTCATTTACTTTTCTTGGTCATTTATAATTAGTTTGCATATCACACTATGTTTTCCAACATTTTTTTTCCAAGTTTAAACTTGTTGGATAACCCTTATTATAAGCTGAAATCATATCTTAGGATAACTTATTGTTAGATCGCTCTTTCTCCACCAATCATTGGATTGAGATATCTAAGGTGTCCTTGAGTGTAGCAAGAGTTAAATCGGATCCCTATCCTTCTGCTTATGCCTCAAAGGTGCGGAACATCCATTTCCATTGACCACATTTTGGTGAATCTGCATTTCAAATACCTTCTTTTTTTATTTGGAGTCCATCATCATCCTAGAATTATCTCACATTAACATTGCATTAGGATTTTAATTAGTTAATTTGCATCCTAGGGTTTCAAAATTTTGCATTAGTGAAATTGCATATAGGTGCATTTTTGCATCTCAAATAATTTAAAAATATCTAAAACATGTATTTTCACTTTGGTTACACATCATACAACATAAAAATCATCAAGCTCCATTAAAAATTCCTTAAAAACATTGAAAAAAATCCTTACTGGAATTCATTCACCTTAGGTGAACCAGTCACAAAATAAATCAGAAAAAACCTTTTAAAGCACTAAAAACATTGTTTTTAAGCTTTTATTTGCTGCCATTGATTATTTGTTTCATTGGGCTGACTTTTTGTTACATGAATTTCACTAAATCTAGCTTAAATTAGTCCATTTCATGCATTGCTTCATTCCAAATTTCCATTTGCAACATTTCATTTTTAGATCATTACATATTGTAACCAGTAAATTACCATGTTTGAAAACTAAAAATTACATTTCATGTTAAGTATTTACATTGCATTTTGAGTTTGCATTCAAAAATGTTATCTTTGGTCTTTTCCAAGTTTGCAAAGAAAAAGTTAGTTTAACAAACATGTTAGTCATTCATTCAATGCATTCCCTAGTTATGAGAGTCTTTTAAGGAAAAAAAGTGCACATGTTCAAACTTTCCTTAAACTTACACCCACTTTTATCTATCCTATTTGTGAGGATGATGTGATATAAGAATATATAAGCATAGAAATTCATGATGATTATAAATTTTCTTCTCTCGATACCTCTCCTTTTCATGATGAAGGTATCTTGGTGAATGAAGATGCAATCGTTGAGAATCATGAAGGTCTTGTTTGTTATTATTGTCATTCCCCTTGCGGAGATAGTATAACAATAGAAGATGAAATCATTTCCACCACCTTACTTAATTTACATTCCTCTCCCAACAATTTTCCTACTTGTGACAATCCTACTATCATGAATGACCATGAAAATGACATTTGTGAGGAAGAAATGTTGATGTTCTGAGATTTAATAATTGAGAGCTTTGGAAATCCTACTTCTCCCCCCTTGGGAAGATAGTATAGGGAATAAGGGTGTAATTGTAGATAACCATGATAATCACACTGAATCTTCCCCTAATATCCTTCACAGTAATGAAGATGATAGTTTGTTGTTAGAAGATATACTTGAAAGTCATGAAAATATCATTTCTCCCTTTCCTAATGCTCCTACCATATGGGAGGATCTATATAGTAAGCATGAAAATAATATTGGTCATTCTCTTGATGCCTCTCCAAATTGTGATGAAGGTGCTTTACAAAATCTAACCATGGATGAACATATTACAAGCTCTCCTACTAGGGTAGCTAATACCACAAAAGAGAATGAGACCTTAGAGAAAAATGACAAAAAAAATAGAGCCTTCCCCTAATATCCCCACTATTGATAAACAAGATAATCCAACCATTGATCATTCCCCTACTTGTTATGAAGTCATTTTAGAAGAACCAAACCTTAAATTTCAAGAACAGGTGTTTTGTAGTTTAGCTAAAAACTTTCCTCCTAGGGATGATATCATGATGCAAGAAAAGCTGACATCGAAAAAGTAACCCTTCTACTTTTTCTATCTCATTTGGGTCATTCTTGTGACTTTGGCATAGTTGTTCCTTGATTTAATGTTGTAATGTGGATAACACATTCACCTTGGGTCTTGGGCCATAGAAAACTAAAAGAATTCAAGTGGTACCTTACTTAAGTGTTGTGAAGTGTTGTAACACACTTTCACACTTTTCTAGGACCTTATTAATATGATTCACCTAAATAACCTCTTTTTATCACTTACCAAGCTTCATTTCAAAGTGTTGTAACAAACTTTCACACTTTTCTAGGCTTTTCATCAATAATTTGACCCTTTCTTATGCTTCATTGGCCCCATTATACACTTACTAGCCTTATTTAAGCATGTTTTTGAGAATAATCAGTATCATTTAATACATCTTAATTCCTGACACCCACATTAAATGCCTAAGTGAGACTGTTTTGCCACTAGGGGCGAATGAGTCCCATTTAGCTTAAAAATCAAAAGTATTTCAAAATTCTGATAGGATATTATTCTCTAAGTCTTGAGGTTGGCCTATGGTGTGGCATTTTCGAGAAATTATGTATAATCATGTATAAATATAGGGTTTTTCTTCTCATTTCATCTCCCTAAAATCTTTACAATTCTCTCAATTTCCTAAGCAAGCAATCAAGTGATTTCGCATTCAATCACTTAGGAGCAATTGCTTGCATATCTTTAAATTTTTACTTCAAGGGTTTGGAACTGGGGTTTGACCAAGGCAAACCCCTATTCACTAGCCCTTAACACTTTTTCCCCTCTTTGCATGTGTCTTGCAGGTCTTCTGCGCATATTTTTCAAAGAGAAAGGTTTGAAAAGTTTTCAACAAATCATCAAAGTAATTCAAAGTGCTCAAAACCCTAAAATAAGCTTGGAGAACACCTACCAGTCAGATTCTATAGTTTTGCATCTAGAAACCTATTAGCAGCTGAAGTGTAGACTAGGAGCTACAGATTGCACTTTTGAAATTCCTAAAATCTAAAAGTGGAATAAGTCACCATCAGTGGTGTATGAGTCCCACTACTAGGCATAAAAATTTATTTTTGTAGTTCTGAGTACCCTTTTGTCTAAAACCTGTTACAACAAAATTTCACTGAAATAGGACTAAGTCGCCCAACTTGGCATATGAGTCCTAGCGATCTTCAACAATGATTTATATAGGATTCTAGAGCTCCTCTTCACCACTTTCTAGTTTTCAAGTGCAGCTCTTCAGTCTCATTATTTTTTGTTATAGTTTGTTTACATTTCTAGGTCATTTTGCATATCATGTGTTTTCCAACATTTTGCATTTTCTTAGTTTTGCATAAATAGCTTATCTTCTTTATCAATTTATAGCCTTATGAAAAATCTCCTTTGACATATTTCAATCTCTTTTTCATTGTAATCTCATGAAGTTGTTCTTGAGTGTGAACTTTACGAAATTGGATTCATCTTCCTTCATTCCACTTTTAGGTGTGGATAAGGGAAGTTGTGCATTCCATTTCCATAGTACACATTTTGGTGAACCTAACCTTAGAACATCATATTTCTTATTTAAAGTGCATTTAAATCCTATGAATTGCTTGCATTAACATTGCATTTCATTTTGCATTATTTAAATTGCATTTTAGGGTTTTAAAATTTGCATTAGTGAAAAGCTTATCTAGCTTTCATTTTTTTCATTGGATTTCATTAAAATCAACCCAATTCTACATATTCATATTATATTTTAATCTAAAAAATATAAAAATCATAAAATCCAATTCAAAAAATTTGAAATTTTTTTAAAAAATATCTCCTTGGACTCATTCGCCACCCTGGGCAACTTAGTCCAATTGCATATTTTGCACTACATTTTCTATCATTTTGAGTTCATTATCTACATTTTTTTTTCTATTAAATTTCTATTGTAATTTCTAGATTTGTTGTTTCATTCAAATTCTTTCACTTAGTTTTCTTCATTCATTTGTATCATGGATATGGGTTTTTATAATATTTGGATGTCATTAAAATCCTTAGTTGACATATCAAGTTGTACCTTTGGAATTGATCCTAGGTAATGACATTGAACTTCCACATGCTCCTTCAACTCCTCATGATGTTGACATTATTGGGGAAGATGACAAAATCATGCATATGTTCCTAAATAATTGCCTTGACAACCTTGCAACTAATGCATCCTCTTATCCATCCATGAAACAACAAGACCTTCCTACATTACCACTTACTGATATGTTTAGTTATGTACATCCTCAAACAAATGAAGAACCTAAGTTCCCTACAAAAGGTGAACCTAGCTCTTCTAAACAAAAAACCACTTGAACATATTGTGATAACAAAGTCACAAATAATACAATCAAGCTAGAAGAAACCTATGGCAAAGGTTTTATAATTTTGAGCAAACAAGGATGTGACACAACAATTGAACATGGCATTCATCAACTCTTAAAGAAAAATGAAAAAGATGAAAGCACAACAAGATTAGGATATCAAGATCTCCCTCATAGCAGCAACCCTCCTAGAGAATATCTTAGGCTTTGTGATGATGGCATGGTGATCTTTCATTCCCCTCTTGATCTGAATGTCCTCATTCCTCAAGAACAACCCTTGATAGATACAATGACAATGATGAGAGGATCACTTTGGGTCCTTCTCCTTCAATTAGAGAAAAGGGTGAATCTAGCAAACACAAGAGGCCTTACAAGTTACAAAAACTAAACTTTCCTCTCATTCCACCACCTGAATGTAAAAGGAAATTGCAAATACTTTTAAAGAAAGGACTCATAATATTACCACCTATGAATAGGTTGGTAATATATCCTAAAGATGCTAACATTGCACATTGTGCATATCATCGTGTTCTTGGAAATAAAAGTGTTGAGTGTCGTTCATTGAAAGAAATATTGAGAAATTATCATTTCGATGGTGATAATTGCTGTCTAATAATCCCATAAAACACCCTCAAACTCCTTGCCATGTCATAGTTGTAGAACATTCCCTTCTCACTATTACATGACCTTTCCCATCAACTACCTTGGATCCTTCTTGCCTTCCACCCAATGGGGGAAATAAGTTGCTAGACTTGTCCTAGTAATGCATTCGTTGTTATGCCTTAGCTACATTATTCACCTTCCACTTATACTGACTAAGACTGGGAGGCAGATGACTTGCTTAATGGTTGACTCGCACTTTTCTTAGTAGTCTTTTTATTTTTATGTCTTTTTCTTTTGCATGTGCATAATGTGATCCCTCGTGATGTTCTATTTGATGTTCCCTCTCTTTGTGACATTCCTATATCTATATCTTCATTTTTCTCTATGTTGTACATTTCTTTGGCCTTTTCTTTATCTTTTTCTTGTGTTTTACTTTTGGGAATGATGCAAGGAATTGATAGATTCATGTATCTTTCATGTTGACACAAAAGGCATTTCTTTTTCTTTTCCTTTTTTGTTCTCTTTTTCTTGTGTTTTCCTTTTTGGGATGACACAAGGTATTGAGACATTCATGTATCTTTCATGTTGACTCAAAAGGATTTCTTTTTCTTTTCATTTTCTTTCTCTTTTTCTTGTGTTTTACTTTTGGGATGATGCAATGCATTGAGACATTCATGTGTCCTTCATGTTGACCTATAGGCTTTTCCTTGTATTTTTCATTTCGCTCGTGTTTTCCTTTTGGGGATGATGCAAAGCATAGAGACACCCTATGTCTCTTCCATGTTGACCCGAAAGGTTATTTGCTTTTCCTTTTTTTCACTCTCTTTATGTAATTCCTCTAGTTCCATTTTTTTGGGGAATGATGACATTTCCAAGCTCTCTAAACAACATTGTAGCAAAGAATATACTAACCACAAATTCATAGATCACTTATGTGTTTGGTGTTTTCATTTTGGGGCCAACCCCTTCATTTTCTTTTTCCTTTCCTTCACATGATGAAAATTTATTTGGAAACATATGACTTGGCATAGGGCTTTCCATGTTGCCTCTCATGTCTTCTTATTCTCTTTGTATTTTTCATTTGCTACTTCAAAGTAATTGCTCATAGTATGGTGTGTAGAAATTTCATTAAAGTAGGGACATACATTAGCATTATTCATTTGCATTTTTCCTTTACTTGGTTCTTACTACATCCTTATTGCTTCATATGAAAATTTTGTTTCTTTTTTGATGACATTGGGTATTGTGTCCTTCATTAGTGCAATCAATCTTAGCATATTGCATTCCACTTAGTGGCTTGATGTGATGCATTGCATCCCCTAAGTTATGAATTTTCTATTATTTGATTGGTCCTCTCTTGGAGACATTAGGTACAATGTTTCCTAAGTTAAAGACCTATCATGAACTAAGGAATACTACTTTGAACATCCTTTGCATGTTGAATTTTGCATTTTTTATATGGCCACCTGGTATAACACAACTTGCATGCGTGTGGTGCCATCGCATTTGTTCATGAACTTGAAGCATATGATGTTTTTCTTGTCTTGTGAAGCTCAAAAAGCCATTTTCTTTTGTGGTGATTTATTAAAGTTATCGAGAGGTATAACTTTAGTATGGTTGAGAAGGAAGACCATTTCAAGGTATGACTTTCCCCATAGCCACCTGTGTGTCTGTGATTAAAAACCAGCCAAGAGTGTAAGTTTCTCACCTAATAGAAAATCATGAGTTTTGACACCTCAAAGTGAGTATGCATTATTTTCGGACAAACATCCTAGATCTGATTCACATCATGTTGGAAAATTAGTCAAATCTTGATCTGATTCATTCTCTCTTTCTCTTTCCTTTTTCTCTATTTCATCTTTGGCATTGTGTGCTTGTGCTTTGTCATTATTCTTTATATCATGTGTGTTCGCTTTGTGCTTATGTTTTATTTTCATGATATCTTGATCTTGGGGGCTTGATCACCCCTCTTTCTTGCATTGGTTCATGGGAACCACTCTTGATTGTTGTTGGTATACTTTAGTAATATTTTGAAGGAGGTTCATTCTCTCACTAAAGTGGGGGCTAAATGTGGACACCAAAAATGAAAAGCTTCTATTTTTTCTATCTCATTTGGCTCCTTGTGACTTTGGTTTATTTTTAGCTTGATTTAATTTTGTAATGTGGATAACACATTCACATTAGGTCTTGGGCCTTGGAAAACTAAGAGAATTCAAGTAGTATCTTAAGTGTTGTGAAGTGTTGTAACACACTTTCACACTTTTCTAGGACCTTATTAATATAATTCACTTAAATAACCTCTTTTTATCACTTTCCAAGCCTTATTTCAAACTGTTGTAAAATGTTGTAACAAACTTTCACGCTTTTATAGGCTTGTCATCAATAATTTGACCATTTCTTATGCTTAATTGGCCCCATTATACACTTACAACCCTTATTTATGTGTTTTTTTGAGAATAATCCCATTAAACATAATTTAATACATCTGAAGTCCTAACACCCACTTAAAATGCCTAAGTGGGACCCATTCGGCACTAGGGGCGAATGAGTCCCATTTGGCACAAAAATAAAAATTATTTCAAAATTCTGGCAAGATATTATTCTCTAAGCCTTGAGGTTGGTATATGATGTGGAATTTTTGGGAAATTATGTATAATCATGTATAAATACATGGTTTTTCATCTCATTTCATCTCCTCCTAAAATATGTTCAAATCCCTTAATTTCCTAATCAAGCAATCGAGTGATTTTCATTCAAAAAATTTGTCTACAAGAGCATTCAAGCACTTTGGAGCCATTGCTTGCATATCTTCAGATTTCTACTTCAAGGGTTTGGTGAGTTGTAGCATTTCATGTTGTTCATTCATCATTCTCTTTTCATTTCATCTCATTTTCAAGGGTTTAATTACCAAATCATGGTTTGACCAAGGTAAACCCCTATTCACTAACCCTTAATATTTTTTCCCCTCTTTGTATGTGTTTGGTATGCCTTGGGTGCATATTTATGAAAGAGAAAGGTGTGAAAAGTTTTCAAAAAATCATTAAAGCCATTCAAAGTGGTCAAAACCCTAAAGGAAGCTTGGAGAACACCTATAGGTCAAATTTTCTAGTTTCAGATCCAAAAACCTATTAGGAGTTGAAATGCAAACCACGAGATATAGATTGAAATTTTGAAATTCTTTAAATCTGGAAGTGGACTAAGTCACCAAAAATTGTGTATGAGTCCCACTACTAGGCCTGAAATGTGATTTTTGTAGTTGTGAGTACCCTTTTTTCTAAAACTTGTTATGGAAGCATTTCCCTGAAACAAGACTAAGTTGCACAACTTGGCATATGAGTCCTAGTGGGCTTCAATAATGACTTCTATAGGATTCTAGATATCCTCAAAATAACTTTCCCATTTTCAGGTGTACCTCTTCAGTCTCATTAATTTTTGTTACAGTTTGTTTGCATTTCTAAGTTATTTTGCATATGATAGCGTTTTTTCAAACATTTTGTATCTTCTTAGTTTTACATCAATAGCTTATCTTTTTTTATCAATTTCTAGCCTTAGGAACAATATCCTTTGAAAAATTTCAATATCTTTTGCATTGTAATCTCATGGAGTTTTTCTGGAGTGTGAACTTTACGAAATTGGATTCCTCTTCCTTCATTCCCCTTTTAGGTGTGGATAAGGGAAATTGTGCATTCCATTTCCATATATTCAACATTTTGGTAAACTTGAACTTAGAACATCATATTTCTAGTTTAAAGTGCATTTACATCCTAGGAATAACTTGTATTAACATTGCATTATATTTTTCATTGTTTAAATTGCAGTCTAGGTTTTTAAAAAATTTATTAGTGAAAAGATTATCTAGCTTGCATTTTTTGCATTGCATTTCATTAAAAAACAACCAAATTCTACATATTCATATTATATCTGCATCTAAATATATAAAAAAGCATAAAATCCAATTCAAAAATTTTGAAAATTTTCAAAAAATTCACTCCCTGGACTCATTCACCACCCTAGGGAACCTAGTCTAGTAGCATATTTTCCACTGCATTTTCTATCATTTCAAGTTCATTCTCTACATTTTTGTTTTTTATTATTACATTTTTGTTTTTTATTATTACATTTTTGTTGCTATTTCTAGATTTTTTGTTTCATTCAATTTCTTGCACTTAGTTTTTTTTCATTCATTTGCATCATGGATATGTGTTTTTATAAACTTTGGATGTCATTAAAATCCGTAGTTGACATGTCAAGTTGTTCCTTTGGAATTGTTCCTAATGACATTGAACTTCCAGATGCTCCTTCAACTCATCATGAATTTCCTCCTCGTGATGTTGATATTATTGTAGAAGAGGATGAAAGCATGCATAAGTTCCTAAATGATTGAATTGAAAAACTTGCAGCTAATGCATCCTTTTATCCTTTAATGAAACAACAAGACCTTCCTATATTACTAGCTCCTGATATGTTTGTTTTTTATCATAAGCTGAACCTAACTCTTCTAAACAAACAACCACTCAAACATCTTATGATAAAAAAGTCACAAGTAATCAAATCAACCTTGAAGAAACATATGGAAAAGTTTTTACAATTTTGAGAAAACAAGGATGTGACACAACAACTGAACATGGAATTCATCAAATCTTAGAGAAAAATCCAAAAAATGAAAACACAACAGGATTAGGATATCAAGATTTCCCTCATAACAAGCAGCCTCCTAGAGAATATCTAAGGCTTTGGGATAATGGAACAATGATCTTTCATTCCCATCCTGATCTAAATGTCCTCATTCCTTGAGAGAAACCCTTGATAGATAACAATGAAAAGGATGAGAGGATCACTTTGGGTGCTCCTTAAGTTAGAGAAAAGGGTGAATCTATCAAATGTAAGAGGCCTTACAAGTTAAAAAATTGAAAGTTTCCTCTCTGTCCACCACCTGAATGTGAAAGGAAATTGCAAATACTTTTAAACAAAGAATTCATACTATTAACACCTATTAATAGGGTGGTAATATACCATAAAGATGATAAAATTCCACATTGTGTATATCATTGTGTTCTTGGATATAGAAGTGATGAGTGTCACACATTGAAAGAAATACTAAGCAAGTATCATTTCAATGGCAATAATTGCCATCCAATAATCCCATAAAACAACCTCCAACTCCTTGTCATTTCATATTTGTAGAACATTCCCTTCTCACTATTACATGACCTTTCCCATCAACTACCTTGGCTCCTTCTTGCCTTGCACCCAGTGGGAGCATGAAGTTGCTAACCTTGTCCTAGTAATGCATTTGTTGTTATCCCTTAGCTATGTTATTCACCTAAGTCCACTTATACCCACTAAGAATGGGAGGTGAATGATTTGCTTGATGGTTGACTCACATTTTCCTTACTAGTATTTTGTGTTTCCTTTTCTTTTCCTTTTTCATATGTGTAATGTGATCTGCTCTAATGTTCTACGTGATGTCCCCTCTCTTTGTGACATTCCTCTATTTATATCTTCATTCTTCTCTATGTTGTACATTGCTTTGGCCTTTTTTTTGCTCTTTTTATTGTGTTTTCCTTTTAGGGATGAGGCAAGGAATTGATACATTCATGTCTCTTTCATGTTGATTCAAAATTATTTTCTTTTTCTTTATATTTTTCTTGTGTTTTCCTTTTGGGGATGATGCAAGGAATTGAGACATTCATGTCCCTTTCATGTTGACTCAAAAGGATTTTCTTTTTCTTTTCATTTTCTTTCTCTTTTCTTGTTTTTTCATTTTGGGGATGACACAAGACATTGAGACATTAATGTCTCCTTCATGTTGACCCAAAAGCATTTCCTTTTCTTTTTCATTTCACTTATGTTTTTTTTTTTTTTTTCAGGATGATGCAAAGAATCAAGACGCCCTATGTCTCTTCCATGTTGACCCAAAAATTTCTTTCCTTTTCTTTTGTTTTGCTCTCTTTGTGTCATTCTTGAAGTTCTATATATTTGGGGAATGATGATAGTTCTGAGCTCTCTAAACAACATTGCAACAAAGAACTTAATAACCCAAAATTCATAGATTCCTTATGTGTTTGGTGTTTTCATTTTGGTGGCAACCCCTTCCTTTTTCTTTCCATTCCTTCACATGATGCAACTTTACTTGGAAACGTATGACTTGGCATAGGGCTTTCAAAGTTGGCTCTCATGTCTTCCTTTTCTCTTTCCATTTTTCATTCGCTACTTTAAAGTAATTGCTTACAATACGGTGTGTAGAAATTTCATTAAAGTGGGGGCATACATTAACATTATTCATTTTCATTTTTCCTTTTCATGGTTCTTATTGCAGCGTTCTTACTTCATACGATGTGTTTATTATTTTTTGGATG
Organism: Sequoia sempervirens; assembly: GCA_007258455.2. Lineage (NCBI taxonomy): Eukaryota > Viridiplantae > Streptophyta > Pinopsida > Cupressales > Cupressaceae > Sequoia > Sequoia sempervirens. The sequence goes on along the minus strand of VDFB02281492.1, from coordinate 431,134,403 downwards.
ACATTGGGTATAGTGTCCTCAATGCATGTGATCTATCTTACCATATTGCATTCCTCTTAGTGGCTTGATGTGATGCATTGCATCCCCTAAGTTGTGAATTTTCTATTCTTTGATTGGTCCTCTCTTGGAGAAATTAGACACAATGTTCCCTAAGTTAAATACCTCACATGAACTAAGGAAGACTACTTTGAACATCCTTTTGCATGTTGTATTTTTCATTTTTTATATGGCCACCTTGCATAACATGACTTGCATGCCTATGGTGCCATTACATTTTTTCATGAGCTCCAAGCATATGAAGTTTTGCTTATCGTGTGAAGCTCAAAAATCCATTTTCTTTTGTGGAACTTTATTAAAGTTATCAAGAGGTATAACTTTATTGTGGTTGAGAGGGAAGACCATTCCGAGGCATGACTTTCCCCATAGCCACCTACATGTGTGTGAGCACATACCAGCCAAGAGTGTATGTGTTTCACCCTTTTAGGCCTTCTCAATCAAAAGACAACCATGAGTTTCATCGCCTCAAAGCGAGTATGCATTTTTTCTAAACAAACATCCTAGATTTGATCCACATTATGTTGGAAAAATGGTTGAAGATTGATCTGATTCATTCTCTCATTCTCTTTCCTTTTTTCTCTCTTTCATATTTGGCATTATGTGCTTGTGCCTTTTCATTATTCTTTATATCATATGTGTTCTCTTTGTGCTTATGTTGTTTTGTCATGAGATCTTGATCCTGGGGGCCTGATCACTCCTCTTGCTCACATTGATTTGTGTAAACCCCTCTTGATTATTTTTGGTCTACTTTAGTAAGATTTTTAAGGAGGTTCATTCTCTCAATAAAGTGGGGGCTAAATGTGGACACCAAAATTGGGCCCTCCTTGTGAATTTGGAGTAATTGTGCCTCAACTTAATGTTGTAATGTTGATAATGCATTCACATTAGGTCTTGGGCCCTAGAAAACTAAAAGAATTCAAGTGGAATCTTAAGTATTATGAAGTGTTGTAACACACTTTCACACTTTTCTAGGACCATATTAATATAATTCACCTAAATAACCTCTTTCTATCACTTTCCAATCTTTATTTAAAAGTGTTGTAAAGTGTTGTAACAAACTTTCACGCTTTTCTAGGCTTGTCATCAATAATTTTACCCTTTCTTATGCTTAATTGGGCCCATTATACACTTACATACCTTATTTAAGTGTGTTTTTGAGAATAATCCTGTTAAACATCATTTAATACATATTAATTCATGACAACCACTTAAAATTCCTAAGTGAAGCCCATTCACCACTAGGGGCGAATGAGTCCTATTTAGCTCAAAAATCAAAGTTATGGTGGGATATTATTCTATAAGCCTTGATATTGGCCTGTGATGTGGTATTTTTGGGAAATTTTGTATAATCATTTATAAATATAAGGCTTTTCCTCTCATTTCATCCCCTTCTGAAATTTCCTCAATTCTCTCAATTTCCTAATGAAGCAATCAAGTGATTTTTCATTCAAGCATTTTTGTCTACAAGAGCATTCAAGCACTCTAGAGCAATTACTTTCATATCTTTAGATTTATAATTCAAGGGTTTGGTGAGTTGTAGCACTGCATGATGTTATTTCATCATTCTCTTTTCATTTCTTCTCATTTTCAAAGGTTTAATTACAAAACTAGGGTTTGAGCAAGGAAAACTCCTATTCACTATCCTTTAACACTTCTTCCCCTCTTTGCATTCTTTTTGTAGGTCTTGTGTGTAGATTTTTCAAAGAGAAAGGTGTGAAAAATTTTCAATAGATCATAAAATTCATTTAAAGTGGTCAAAATCCTTAAAGTAGCTTGGAGAACACCTATAGGTCAAATTTTGTAGTTTTTGATCCAAAACACTATTAAGAGTTGAAGTGTAGACACAGAGCTACAAATTTCCCTTTTGAAATTCCCAAAATATTGTAGTGGAATAAGCCTCCATCAGTGGTGTATGAGTCTCAATACGAGGCCTAAAAGGTGATTTTTGTAGTTCTAAATAACCTTTTGTCTAAAACTTATTTTGATAAAATTTGCCCAAAATGGGACTAGGTCGCCCCACTTGGCTTATGAGTCCTAGTGGGCTTCAATAGTGATTTGTGTAGGATTCTAGAGCTCCTCTCCATCACTTTTTAGATTCCAAGTCCACCTCTTTAGTCTCATTCATTTATGTTACAATTTGTTTACATCTCTAAGTCATTTTGCATTTTCTTAGTTTTGCATCAATAGCTTATCTTCTTTATCAATTTTCAGCATTAGGTACAATCTCCTTTGATAGATTTAATCTCTTTTTCATTGGAATCTCATGATGTTGTTCTTGAGTGTGAACTTTGTGAAATTGGATTCCACTTCCTTCATTCCCCTTTTAGGTTTGGATAAGGGAAGTTGTGCATTCCATTTCCATAGTACACAAAAAGGATAACATTGACAATAATGATATAGTTTCCTTAGAAGAAAATGAAGAGGCAACATTAGACTCTCACTCACTAAGGGATGTTAATATTAGTCAAGCTCAACTCATCCTTTACTCACAATCACACAAACCTCAAACTCAACACAAAGTTGAATTCATCGTTGACCCACCTAAGAATAATGTGTCGTATCAGTCGATTCATAATACCATTTCCCATATGCATAACACTAGAAACAATCTACAACCGCAACAACCAATCCCGACACCCTTACCTTTTCATAATCACGTATTTCCTAGTGCTCCTCATTTTCGTTTGCATAGTGGGAAATAGTATGTTCTTGTTAAAAAACTTAAAAATAATACTCGTACAAAGATATCTCTATGGTATATAATTTAGAATTCACCTATTATCACATTATGCTTCAAACTACCTTGCAACAAGTTCCTGTCCCTTCTAATGTGCAACCGAATGACATAGCAGCCATGATTCAAGGAATAAATGCTGACATTATTTTCCACCAAAGTGAACTCCTCCCTTTGGAATTGAAAAAACAAAATGATGCTTTCATGATCATAGCTCAATAAAATAGGATAGGGATAAAGAAAGCCCTTGTTGAAAATGGTTGATCCCTTAATGTGTGTAGGGTAAACATCTTAGATAGGCTTCGTGTGGATAAATAAAAATTCAAGCTACCTCTTTATCCATTAGTATATTTGACAATGTAATTGCTTGGTGTGATCACTTTACCTATTATAGCTGGAAAGGCCACATTGGAAACATTTATTCATGTTATGCCTCATGATCTTTCATATAATATCCTTCTAGGAAGGCCATGGATTCATGCAATGAATGGTGTGCCATCTACTCTTCACCATAAAATGAAATGCATCTACAACAAAAATTGGTACACACTTGACGCTGATCATGAGCCTTATAGTGTTTTACAACTTGAAAAAGGTAAAGAAAATCATTTGGAAACATTAACACCAACTAGACAAGTGGAACACGTGCAACACAAAGATAAAGAAAAAAATCTTGAGGTAGTCACAAAGCTATTAGAATATGATTGGGGTTCCTTATATTTCACATCAACATTCATGGGAGAATACAAGATAATAAACAAATATTCTAAAAACGGAAAAGAAAAAATGATAAATTTGGAAGACCCTTTGAAATCATCTACCTCATCCACTTTAGAAAAAAAAACAACAATTTACACAACCTTTGATGAAGCTAATTACAAGTAACCACCATACCCAAAAGTAATGAAGAAGATTTATGAAAAAGGTTATGAGCTCATGAAACAACTTGGCTATAGTGGAAAAGGATGTGGTGCTAGAGAACAAGGTATATGTGTCCCTATAGACCCTCACACACAAGAAAAAACTCATGGTCTTGGTTGTTTTCCTTTCATATAAATCAACCCATCAAAGAAGCCTTCGATGAACATAAACACTCTCACAAAATATTCTTCTAATCTAACTTACATCTTCGCTTAATGTCAATGTCATCTCACAAAACACTAATTATTTGAATTCATTATAATTTACACCCTCCCTTAATAGAGAGAAAAAAATCTCACAATCTAAAGAGGCTTACGTAGGTATGACAAATAATACTAAGAAATAAATATATTTTCTACAAACTACAAGAACACCTTCTATCCTTAATCAAGAGGGTATCTTGTCAATACTCCTCCAAGATCACTTGATATCTCTCACTTCAAGAACTCGAAAGAAAATTTATTACAAGAATTCATTTTGTGTATATCATAGAGTTCATGGTCATTCTAATAATAAATGTAAGGTTTTGATTAGTAAAATCCAACATCTTAAGGAGTTTGGTGCTCTTCCTTATGTGGGGGCACCTCATTCCTCTAATCAATATTGATTTTCACTATAGCATGTTTCTCATCAATCATTTTGGCTGATCCTTGTCTTGCACTAAGTGAGGGCAAGGGTTTATCTAGCCTTGTTCTCATATGGCACTTTTCATTGTCTCTTTTGGGCTATTTTATCACCTTTCATTAACATATAAGAGAAATCTTACGATGTGGACAACATGCCTCAAGTTGGATTGCATGTGACATACTACCTTTTTCATGATGTAGCTTATCAGAAACATATGACTTAGCATAGGGATTTCTGAGTAAGTTCCCATGCATTATTCTACTTTTAAATAATTTCTCATAGTAATGGTTTTAGCAACCACTTTAAAGTGGGGGCATACATTGACACTCATGTTTCATTGTGTTGTTTTTTTTCTTCTTGCGATGCATCCTTTTCTTGGTGGTGTCATTGGGCTTGATTTCCTACAAGAGTGATATTTCTTCAACTTGTCCTCTCTTGGAAACATTAGGCACAATGTTCCTTGAGATGAGACCTTGCATGAACTAAGAAAAATCCCTTTGAACATTCCTTTCACTATTTTGCATATACAATTTTTTATGAGTTTCAAGCATATGAAGTCTTGCTTGCATCATGGATCTCAAAGATCATTTTTGTGGCACATTATTAAAGTTATCAAGAGGTATAAATTTTTTTATGGTGTGAATGGGAAGCCCAATTTGAGGCATGAATTTCTCCATAGCCACTTGTTTGTGTGTGAGTGCATACCAATCATGAGTGTATGTGTCTCACCAATTAGGACTTCTCACCCAACGGACACCCAAGAGTTTCTTTGCCTCAGAGTGAGTATGTATTTTTGGACAAACAACCTAGATCTGATCCACATCATATTAGACAAATGGTCGAAGCTTGATCCACCATTTTTATTTTTACTTGTTTTTCCTTTCTCCTAGTTATTTCCATTGCATGATTGTGTATCTTGATGTTGCATATTATATGCCTTGTGCACGTCCTTTTATGCTTATGTCAGTTTGATGTAGGATCTTGGATCTTGGGGCCTTGGCCACCTCCTTTGATCTTTTTCATCCTTTTTCAACCATATCAGTACACTTGGACCCCTGTTGAATGTCTACTTTAGTGTGAGTTAGAGGCAATTTCATCCTCTCACTAAAGTGGGGGTGAAATGTGACCACCAAAAAAGTATGCCTTTTTCCTTTCTTTATTTGGGAATAATTAATGATAAATTGAACTCAATATCACCTTGGTCTAGTGTTGTGAGGTTTTTTAAACATCCACATTAGGTTTTGGGCCCTTTTGAAGCTATATTAACCAAACTCTATACTAATTGAATGTTTTAAAATATATTTATTTACATTTTCACATTAATTTTTTTGGCTTGTAAATCAAGTGGACCTAATCTAGTGTTGTAATCTATTCTACACATTCACACAAGATTTAGGGCCCTTCTAAGCTAAATAGACTCAAATTTTCCTTAATTTATTGTTGTAAAGCATAGTTATTTACACTTTCACATTGGATTTTAGGACTTGCTACATATATGACCTTTATATCATCATTAATAGGCCCCTATGACCCCATATTGTGCATCCCAAACCATATTTTGATTAAAAAACCAACAAAATCAACATAAAAACTTAAATTTTTCACTCCCCAACATATTAGCATGGAAAATATCCCATGTGTGACCCATTCACCACCTTGGGAAAATGAATCACATCCAAGTGGGACTCATTCTCCCAAGATTGAAAATGAGTCCCATTTGGTCTATTTTTAAGTCTTTGAGCAGGAAAAGTGTGTTTACAATTTAAATTTTTTCTATGTCAGCCTTGAGGACCAAATTAATGGTTAGGTGAGTGGATTAGCTATATAAGAAAGCCTTCAAATCCTCATTTCATCCAGGTATCATGTATTCAAGTTGTCAAATCAAGCGCTCAAGAGTTAAGCACTCCAAGTCTTCACAATGTTATCAAGATAGCTTCCAAGATCATTTCTAAGTCATTCAAGAGTAAGATTATTCATCAATTGTTGCAGCATTTCAAGATCTATCATCATGGAAAGGTGCTAATTGCGTTGTTTCATGTTCATGCTTCATTATCTTATTTCTTCATTTGGTTTAATTACCTACAAGGGGTTTGACCAAGGCAAAGCCCCATTCCCTAATGAAAAAAAAGTTTGTTCTCTTTCTTCATGTGATTATAGATGTAGGTGCTTTGAAGGATTGGTGATCATTGAAGATTATGTTTCAATATTTTTGAAGTTGTCTCCCTGTTGGAAAGGTAAAAATCGTCACAAAAAGTCACTTATAGTCCCAAAAATCAAGGTTTTGGATCCTGACACTTGGAGGTACAGATTGAGCTGACCGAGGAGAGCAGATCTAGACTTTGAATTTATAGAAATTTTAAACTAGCCACATTTTCCACAACTGGTGAATGAGTCCCACTATAGGTGTTTTTAAGAGATGTTTACAGATTTGGATACACATTTGGCTAAAACTTTCTCTGGTACAATTTTCCAAAACTGGGAGTGATTTTCCTAGAATGGAAAATGAGTCCCACCAAGTATAAAAAGCAACAATTTTAGGATTTTAGAGCTTCATTCCATATCTCTTCTCTTTCCATGTGCACACTTTCAATTTTATAGTTTTTTTTTTTGTTTCATTTACTTTTCCAAGTCATTTAGAGTTATTTTGCATATCACACAATGTTTTCTGACATTTTCTTTTCCAAGTTTAAACTTGGTGGTGAACCCCTCTTGTAATCTAAAATCATATGTTAGGATTCCTTATTGTCATATCTCTCTATCTCTCTCCACTAATCATTGGATTGAGATCTCTAAGGTATCCTTGAGTGTAGCAAGTGTGAAATTGGATCCCTATCTGTGTGTTTATGCCTCAAAGGTGGGAAAAATCCATTTCCATTGACCACATAGGTTAACATAGGTTTTCTTTCAATTCAATAAGTGTTCATGCACATATTTAGTTTATCTTTTCTCCAAGTACTAAGGCATAGTTATTTAGTCTCTAGTTTTAGGTATTTCGTTGGTTGTTTTGGGAGTGTTACAATAGAGTATAAGTTCCAATTTTAGTATGCTTTCAAATTGCTCTCTTATTCATCCCATACCCAATGGATATACAACGCTTTATGATTTTTAGCAAGAAAAACCCCCTAGAACTTGCCAAAGTTGTTGGCATTGTTTTTACAAAGTTCATCAATGGTTATAGGGTCTTTGAGTTGGTTATTTTATTTTTTTAAAGGGTTTATTAGGGAGGTCATTATTATCTTTTCCAATGTTGATTAATAACCTTGAATTGGTAAAATGTTAATAAAGTCACTCCCTTTTTTGCCACATGTCTTTTGGAGGAAATCTTGTCTCTATTGATGAATGTTGTTTTAGAATTAGGATTCCATCTTGTTCAATGGTGCAACTCATTTCAATAGGTTGTAGTAATGTATGGAAGCTTGAGAAGGGTTTTTTGTTAGCTCAGATAGATTAAGACACAATAGAGAATGCCTCCAACACATCCTACAAAAAAATTCACATGGAAGCTCAAATTTAATGGCCTTTTAGATTAGATACTAGAGTATGTAGCCATGGCTATTTAGAGAAGCGTCAAAAAGGAGACAAATATAGTTATCTCTATGTGTGAAGAAAATGTTGTCATATAAATGTACTAGCTTCAGGAAATAACTTTCCAAATAATAGTCAATCATAATTTCATTTGACAGGTGTTGGTCATTTTTTTCCTATTTAAAATCCTTATTCTACCATCACATTATCAAATACACGCATGTGAGGCTCAATATTTTTTAAACAAGAAGAATAGCATGAAAGTCCCTAAGCAGGAGTATTTGTAGACAATCCTACTATTGATAACTTTTTTTGCATTACATTGATAGTGCTTCAAGGAAATTACTTATAGTTTATCTTGGCAACACTAACATTAGAGCTTGTGTAAAGAATAATATTTTTTAAAAATTTGAAAATATTACTACAAAGTATGTTATTTGGTCTCTTCTCTAAACCCTAGATAACAATGAACTATAGATGGTAGAGTTGAAGGGTTAAATGAGGACATAGAAGATGTTAAAAAACCCTATCAAAGTGTTTTGATTTGTGCTTCAATTTTTGAAGGTTGTTTATGTGCTTATCCAAAGCTTCACAAACCCTAGAAATGACTAGAAGACTATCATAAGAAATGGATGTCAATGTGTAAGAAGGCTAACAAGAAAAGAACAAGATTACAATCCAAAAAAGGGAGAATCTCTAAGGTGAAGGAAAACACAATGGTAAGACTACAACTATAAATAAATTGAGAAAGGGAGATTATTTTAAATGAAAATGCTCAAGTTTCATAACATGAATTCAAGAAAGGATGGAGATGCTTTTTAAATACCTTAAGAGAGGAGTAAAATCATCATTAAACTTGTCAAAGTTCCATAATAAATTATAAAGATAAGAATATTTCAATTATAGTGAACATAAAAGGTGATAAAAATAAAGGAGATCATGAAAATAGCTAGAATAAATTGCTATCATCACATTGAAAATAGTTAGTCTCAATCATGAAGAAAATGAAGGAAATCTATAGTGGTGAAGCTATTCAAGAGGTCTAGTGGATAATACTAGTCATGGTGTTCTCTAGTAGAAGCAGTTGAATAAATGTACACCACTATTTTAGTCCATGTAGTAATGGAAAAAGTATCCATTTTCTTAATTTGGGAATAATTAATTTATGATAAAATGGACTTAATCGTTCCTTATTTAGGGTGATGTAAAGTTTTTTCTTAGATTTTCACACTAAAGTAGGGATTTAATTTATTAAGGCTAATTAGAGTTTAATTGGCCCCTGAAATTCAAATCCATGACTTATTTATTGCATTTTTTTAAGGATATATCCCAAAACCCATTAATAATGTTGCATTTAACACTTAATTTTACAAGGTTTGCATCCTAGGATAGTGACCTAGAACCCATTAGCCACCTAGTGAATGGGTCCTCACTATGTCCTATGAACCCCTTTTTACATGTTATTTCACCTTCTCGAAACTTGGTCCTAGTTAGTTGTGCTAGGACCCATTTTTCCAAGGCGGTGAATGGATCCTCCTTAACTAGGTCACCCCTTTTTGAACTTATTTATGGTGAGATTTTACTGATTTTGAATCCTATATCTGATGTCAACTTGTGTTGTTTGAATTTTAGGATTAAATTGTAAGATAAGTATAAATATAAGGTTAATTCACATAATTTCACCTAGAAATTTTATGTGACTTCATGAGATCAAAATAAAGAGAATTATAGAGAACTTAAAGATAATTTCAAAGAAATTAAAGAGAACATTATTGAGATTTTATTATAGTAAACAAAATTCATATCATCATGTCAAAGGAATAGTGCATCATGCATGTTATTGAGCTTGTGTTTTGATGTAGCATTGAAGATCTATTTGTAAGGATGGTTTCATATCCAATTCAGAATCAAGATCTACATTCCTTGTAGCCACTTAATGTTAGATTGTTGATTTACATTCCTAGACTTCATCCAAGGTATCATTGTTTGATGTTTGATGTTTGATGTTTCATTGTTTCATCATAAGGTTTAATTTCATAAATGAGGTTTGACCAAGGAAAACCCCTATTCCCTAACAATCAACAATTTTCCTTCTCCTTTGATGTGTGATCACGGGTTTTGGGTTGAAGATCAAGTGGAGAAAAAAAGTTGCAAAGTTGTCAAGATTGAAAAGTTGAAAAATTTGTCATCTTTGTTGTAAGATCAAGATAATGAAGCTACAAAATTTAATTCTTAATTTTGGGAGCTGATCACCTAGGAGCTAGGAGTGCAAAAATTGAAGAAAAGAACCCAAAAATCACTTTTCTAGAACCCTAGCAATGACCCATTCACCACTAGGCGAATGATTCCTTAGTGACCCCTGAAACATCACTTTTTTAACAAGTTACACATTGTTCCAGTATCATAAAACCTCCCTTATTGTTGTTATAACAATTAGAACTAAGTTTATGATATTTTTTTGCATGATATATTGCACATAATTTTATGTTTCATATCAAAAACTAGTGTCTTATCATCTTGATAAAACCTTATTTTTATAAGAAACATATAGTGAACTTGACATATTGAGCATTTTAATTTTGTTATCTTAGAGTCTTTCTTTTCATTCTAGGTTAGATCTTAAATTTGCTTGCATTGAATTAGATCTCCTTTAGATTGTCCTATTTTGCATTCAAATTTGCATCTCATCTAGGGTTTTAGAATCACATTAAATGCAATAATTGCATTCATAGAAATGGTGTTAGCAATCTCTTTGAAGTGGGGGCATACATTAATAACATATTTTCACATTTTTCATATTTCATTGCATGATTTTCCTTTTCCTTGTAGCATTTACTTTTCTTAGTGGTGTATGTTGGTTATTTTTTCAGAACCAAACTTAATCTTAGTCCTAACCTATGGGCTTGCCACAACCCAATTATCAGCTAAGTTGAGGATTGGCCAATACTTAAGTAGAGTAGTTATTACTTTACTTCTTCTCTTCAGGCTCTATAAGACCGAGGGAGGGTAATCCCATATATACTCATAATATTTTATGCCTAGTCAAGAGTATTTCTTCACACAGATGCACTATTCCATGAAAATATTCTTATCAAAAGCTCAAAAAAAACTTATATAGAAGTGTTACTTATTTTCAAGGAGTGCTCCTTCATACTTAGAGTTGGGACATTGTAATTTTAAGTATGTTGAATCATTCTTCATCTTAAATCCTAGGCCCAATTCAATACTAGATCAATTGACCATAAGATAAACTAATAAGATAATTGTTGCTTTATCTAAGGAAGAAAATGAATTACAACTAGTGATCAATCAATAATACCATTTTGATTGAAGCTTAGAAATTAGTGGACCATTAAAGTGTCACTCTATGACCTCTAACTCACTATGTCTATAGAATATCACTTTCATAATAAGCTTGTTTTAGCATTTAATCAATTCAATGAACTGAATCATAAAAAAAAATCATACATTCTCTGCAAATAAAAAAAGAAAAATGAAGGTGTCATTAATATTCTTCATTCATAGCTTGGAATAAAATACATAAAAGAGAAATATTCAAAAACTAGAATACTTCATTTCTGGTATTTCATTGTAAAACATATTTAAGATTTATATGTAGTATAACTTTGATCTTAGAATTGCTTTTGATATATCTACTAGAGTGCCTATTTACATTATATTCTGCTATTAGAGCTTAATATCTATTGTGAACATGTCTAGACTCAAAATTCTAAAGTCTCTCCTCTTTTTAAGCCATGAAATCCCCTTTATATAAATAGGGGAGCAACAAGCACCTTGGTGAATTATAATTTCAATTTCATTTAAGTTCATTTAAAAATAATAATTCTAACTAAATCCTTGAAGGACTCCCCAAGGAGTTTCATACATAATTATTTCAGAACAGGGGAAACAAAACATGTGTAGAATATTAGTCGTCGCTGTCACAGTATCCTTTTGCTTGGAAAAAAAAATATTTCAACCACATCATCATGAAGATCTCCACATTAGAAAGGGAATGAAAAAGATAAACCATGGACACATGAAAAGAAATACCTCCTATGCAATGACCAAGGTGTCATCAAAAACTAAAATAAGAGATGACCATTATTCAGAGTCGTCGAAATCCAAAAATTCCCAACCACTCCTTTTCCTTGATGCAATTGGAAGTATTACTAGTACATCATCATCAAAGCTATCATATCACAACAAGGAATGAATGTACTATCCATAGTCTGAGTCTATCTTAACTTCAAAAACTAAAGGAGTAACATAAAGTACAATAAGAGAACTTTGATTTCCCTAGTTGGTCCAACAGCTTTTCTCCTTCTTTCTGGCCTTCTTCATTGGCAATGCTAGCTCCTTTCCTTTGAGCTCAGCTGCTTCTCTAGGAAGGGTACTATTTCTCAATCGGTAAGTACTCTACACAATTGTCTTCTTTTTATGGCCTCTACCCCTCCTTTTTCGCTTTGCAATTTTAGGGGAAACCATGGTTTCCAGTTCTGTTACCTCCTCATGGAATTTTGACATACTTAACCAACTAGACCTCCTAGTAGGTAGAGTTACCCCACTGGTTTTTTCCCATCTTGTCAGAGCTAACAAAATGATAGTTAAAAGATCTTTTGGTTCAACACCCAAAAGAAAACACCCCAATCCTAGTGATAATGACTAGTTCAAGCAATAAAAGTCCTAAGTAGACCAGAGAACTCAATTCCATACCAACCCAACCAAGATGAGAAAATTCCAGCACAAATATACCAACAACCCTTCACACTTTTCCTAACATACACTACATACTGAAAAGATAGTGAGAATAATCATCGATCATTCTACATTAAATAGAGATTTAGAGCATATAGAATTAATGATGTAGAAATCCTTGTGTGAGCAAATTGGTAGCCTATTAGTTTGGTTCTAAATCTATACTGTTCATCTGAGAGAAATTAAAATTTCATCTAAGGTGTCCATCAACATCATTTTTTGACTATTATCAACTTGCTTCTTGAAAACAATGATGGCATCTCAAACATTGACGCATTATTTCTTAACCCTAATTCAATCATATATGTCATGACAATTAGCATCTATCACCAACCTAATCCATTCTCTTCATTAATATTGGTGAAGTACATTAGGCTAGTTTAGAGAGAAACTTTCCTTGCAGACTTCATTGCTTCATCATTGATCTTTCCCTAATCTTGAGGTGCTCATTAGCGATGAAGTTACTTATGGGATGAATTCCTATTCATTAGATCTTCCTACTTTAAAGATTTACCATAAGTCCTCTAATTCTCTCACCACTTTCTTTTTTGATCTTTATGAAATCTAAAAGATCATGACATGTTGCCATTTTTATTTATGGTCATCACTCATCGCCAATCTACTTTATCATCACTTGGCTCTATCAAAGATGAAATCATCCCTGAGATGGACTTTAGCCTTTGGTTCTATGATGTGACTTTTGATCACATATATTCCTTCATCATGCATAGCCAATTCAAACTTCATGACTAGGATTCCATCGGCGATAAGAGACATTATCAAAACACTAGATCTTAGACATGTGCACCTACATAGAAAAAATTCCTCCAAAGACATCACCCATAATATCATATCAAATTAGTGAAAGAAAAACCCTTTTAGAAGGCATCCATCACTTATCGCTAATTTAGAACTTAAGTTTTGAGATAAATCAATGATGAGAGATAAGGACTTCATTCATCATTGATTCTCCTCATATATTGTGCAAGCAATTAGTGATGAATGGTTTACATTATTTATAGGGTTTATTACACATCGCTAGTGATAGAACTACCTTTTACAACATATCCTTGATCACACAATGCAATAATGTATCTCTCATCACTATTACAATTTTTCTTTTTCAATGGCCATCCACAAGTGATAAGAGCATAAGGCTAAGAACATTGCTCATCGCTATTATAAATTTGAGGGATCAAATACCATTAGTGATGAGCTATCTCAAAGGATAGTACAACTCATCGCTCAACACTAATTCAAGGTGTAAACCTATGAATAAATTAGTGATGAGTGATATAGTTACAAGGGACATCAAGACTTAAGTGAAAGTTATAGACACGATCTCATAAGTTGTTCTAAAAGAGGGAACTTCTCTAGGGAGATACAAGAATAGTAGGATCAAAACTTTTGAATCATGCAGAAAAAAGGATGTAATGTTCAAAAATATCATTTCCCTGACCTTATAGAAATGGACGTTTCAAACCTATACAAGAGAAAAATTGGTCTCATGGTGACAATCACATGATGATGTAAATATGAAAATTCCCTTAGCTTATGTGACTAATAATAGACACTACATCACCAATAGAAAAATAAAATTCCAAGCAACTAAAATAAACAAAATCCTAACCCTCACATAAAAATGGGTGTGCAGGATTGTGATGGTCCAAAAAGTGGTGATATGATGGGTATTTTTAGGGTATGTGGCTGACGACTTTGTTTTTACCCAAAATTGATGAAATGAAAAGGGTTTTTAATGGAGATTCTTTGATTTCTACCAATATAAATTATGCTTTACTTTGAATTTAATAATGATTATTATTCATTTTCTATTTGAATTACAACTAAAGCCTTAATTGATAGGCTGATTGAAAAACATCTATAGCTTTCAAATGGTATCACATTTTTGGAATCCAAAATATGCATCACATTCTATGCTTCACATACTATAGGATTAAAAAAGAAAAATTGAATTTCATGAAGTTTTGACCAAGTTACGGTTGTCAGACATACGATTTTTTACATTTTTTAAAAGTTGTAATAAAAAATTCATAATTAATTATTTACTTGGAAAAAAATTACAAAAAAATATGCATCACATCCGCACATGATTCCTCTACTTGTGTCTAAAGTATTACAAAAATTGATATTATCATTTTATTGTGGTTAGGGTGTCAGCCCAACACCTACTTCTTATTTGTTCCTTGAAATTTAAGTACTACTGCATTGGAATTTCAAATTTTCACCAAATACATTTTCCCTTTTTAAAATAAACCTAGTAGTTTAGAAACTACATTCAATTTTCCACATATTCCATTTTTACATATTTTTGAAATAATATAGATAACTTATTCAATTTTTTACATCAAGTTGCCTAACTTTGATTTTTTTGAATTTTTTGCCACTTAAGGGCCTATTTTTTCCATGGTGATCCTGCATATACCCGAACCCTACATTAGATGTGACAAAAATTTCCAGGGCTTCAATATGATCATTCAAAACTTTTACAAAAAAATGAAAGTTCTATCAGTGTCATTGGGCTTGATGTTCTCCAAGAGTGCAATATTTCTAAGTGTACAATTTCCCTTAGTGGCATGATGCAAATGAGGCATCTCATAAGTGGAGATATAATATTCTTGACTTGTCCTCTTTTGGATACATTAGGAAAAATGTTACCTAAGAAGAATACCTTACACAAACAAAGAAAAACCTACTTTAACTAAAACCTATAGACAAAACACTCAAAAGCATAGCATTGTGGTGCCTTATTGACATTGTCAGGATGATAACTTCAGTATTGTATGGAATGCTAATATGATTATCTCATTTTCCACCTCATTAGGATAACTCACCTAATGGGTGGCCTAAGGTTCCACTACCCCAGAGTGAGCACGCATGTTATAGTTAAACAACCTAGACCTAGTCTGCATTGTGTTAGATAGACTGTCAAAGCTTGATCCCTTTTTAAGAAAAATAGCCATGTTCCACATTGTGTTGGAATGATCAAAGCTTGATCCTTTGTTTTCATTCATTTAATTGGTCTTTGATAGGGTATGGATATGTTTCCTTTTCATTGTTGCATACTTACACTTCTTGAATGTCTACTTTAGTGTGATTTTTTCATGGGGGAAACCTCTCACTAAAGTTGGGAAAAATGTATATGTATAATTGAAAAAGTATCCCTTTTCCTTACTTAATTTGGGAATAATTAATTAATGATAAAATAGACTTAGGTGTGCCTTATTTAGAGTGGTGTAAAGTGTTTTCTTACGCTTAAACACTAATATAGGGTTGTATAAATTAATTAAGGTTAATTACAATTTAATTGGCCCGTTAAATTCAAATCCAAGCTTTATTTATTGTATTTTACAAAGGATCTATCTTGAAACTCATTAATAATATTACATAACAATTAATTTTACAAGGATTGAGTCTTAGGATAGTTACCTAGGACCCATTCACCATTTGGAAAATGGGTCCTCACTATTTCCTAGGACCCTATTTTTACATCTTATTTTACGTCCCCAAAAGTTGGTAGTAGTTAACCATGCTAAGTCCCAGTCACCCAAGGTGGAGAATGGGTTCTCCTCAACTAGGAAACCCTTTTTAAAACTTATTTTTCATAGGATTTTAATGATTTTGAATCCTATATTTTATGTCAACTTGTGTTTGTGCCATAGAAAAAAGGACCCTTTGCTTGACATGTGATTAATTCATGATAATAAAACTTAATGAGGCCTTGATTCAAGTGTTGTGAAGCATTTTATGCATCCAAACTAGGTCTTGGACCCTTGAAAATCAAATAACATGCTTTTAATAACATCTTGTAAAGGTGTTGTAAAATGTTGTAAAGGACTTTCACGCTTTTCTAAACTTAATTAACCTATTTCTCCCTAATTCAACATTATAAAATGTGTTTAATAACATTATTACATCAATCTAGAAGGTTCTTAATATAAACTTAATGATAAGGAAGTGTTGTAATGTGTCTTGCACAATCACATTGGTTCTTGTGCCTTCCTAGGCTATGTGGACATCATTTTAGTGTTGAAAACTTTATTTAATCAAACTTTCACATTGATTTATGTGTCCCCAGACCCATTTAACATTTACATAATCATTAATAGGTACCTAATGACCCATATTATACAACCCAAGGCTTTAATTGAGCAAATTCCTAACAAGATGGAATTTTAGACCTTATTTCCTAATTCCTTGGCTTCTTAGGTGTCAAAATGGCCCCTGTGGGACCCAATTACCATGCATGGTGAATCAATCCCATCCAGGTGGGACCCATTCACCATGTATGTTGAATGAATCCCATCTGGCCCTATATTCACCTTTGAGTGGGAAATAAAGTGAAATTTGAATTAATTTTGCTTCATGTCAGCCTGTGGTGAAGTATTATCAGGTACTAAGGCACAATTTTCTATAAATAACTATTTTTATCCTCATTTTACATCAAACAACATCTAAAAATTCATTATTACATCTCTCATATTTAATTCAACATCTATCTTCTATCTCAAGTCAAGCTTGCACTTAGGGTTTCCCCATTAGAAGTCTTCAAGTTAGCTTTCTAAAGAATTCAAGGGTTGATTCTACATGTATTGCTATAGAATTTCAAGATAAATCATCATGGAAAGGTAATCTACTCCATTGTTTCATATTTTATTCACTTATTTCATCATTTTGGTTTAATTACCTAAATGGGGTTTGACTTAGGCAAATCCCCATGCCCTAATAATCAACAATTTATCCTTCTTGTCTAGTTTGTATGTAGATTTAGGACTTTTGGAGGCTTAAGAATAATTGAATATTGAATTTAAAACTTATTCAAGTCATCTCCTTATCATTGAAGTCAGATTATCAAGGAAAAGTCATTTTCAAACCTGATTCTGACAATTTCTGAAGCAGACACTTATAGAAGGTGGAAGTGTAGATTCAGATCTATAGAATCAAGTCCTAACTTTGTAGATTATTTCAAGAGGAAAAATTCACCAAGCAGGGAAAATTAGTCCCATTTTTAGGCTTGAAACCTTGTTTTTTCTCAGAATCCATCTCTTAGCAGTGAGAAACTCATCTCAGGAAGTTTTTACCAAAATAGGGATTGAATCACCCTAGATGGTGAATGAGTCCTATCAAGCTTGAAAAAAATCAACAACATTCCAAAATCAATTGCCAATCTTCTTCAACATCTTAGGTGCACTCTGTTCAATTTTATCTATTTTTTTTCCATCTTCTTAGGTTTCTAGTTCATGTTTGCATTCTACACTATGTTTTCCAACATTTTGTATTAGATTATTTTTCATTCATTTATCTACATTTGTAGGGTTTAGAACAAATCCATATATTGAACATTTTCTTTCCATCCATTTATATATTAATCTTGAGTGTTAATGTTGTGTATTTTGACCTCATTCTCTCTCCTTCTAGGTGAAAAACCCTAGGACGAGCTAAGGACTTTTATAGCCAAAATCCTTTGATAGATTTTGGTGAACCTACCTTTTAGAATACTCTCTTGTCTGATTTTGGAGTCCTTCATCATAGATATAGCTTGCATTAGGGTTTGCATGATTCATTTGCATTCTAGGTGTCAAATCTTGCATTCATAAAAAAGTGCATTTATGTTGCACTTATAGCATCTAAATTCATTTAGATTCACTAAAATTCTACATTTTTCGCTTAGGACTATATCCTGGCTCTCAAAATTCATAAAAATTAGTCTTAAATTTTCAAAAAAATTGCAAAAGGTCCATACTGGGACTCATTCACCACCATGGGAGAATCATTCCCTTCTGACCCTTGAAAAAACACTTTATAGATCTTAGAAATTTGTTTCTAGGCTTCTGATTGGTGCCTTGACTTGTATATATCAATTAGTTGTATTTATGTATCATGCATTTCATCAACACTAACCTAATTTAGCTCATTTCATGCATAGTTTAACTTTCACATTTGTATTCTCATTCAGTCAATTGTTATTTGAAAATTTCTTTTTATTTTAGCCTTTTATTTTGCATTTTGAGTTAGCATAGATTGTTATTTCCAAATTTTAGTTAATAAGCATTGTAACACCCCTTCACGCAAACCCCAAGGAAGAAATAAAAAATGCAACATTTTTTTTTAAAAGAACATAATAAATGTACTTAAGTGTTCCAAGATAACAATGTTCTAAGTTGCACAACTAAAATCCCTTGGGGTACAAAAGGTGACATTACTAAACTAACCCATAGATTAAACGTTAAAAAAACAACTATGTAAATCCATTCATCATGACATCAATTTAAACATCCATTCACGATATCAAGAAAAATGTGAAGATACCAAATAAAACCATGGATACATATGACAATAAATGAATCATCAAGATATAAAGTATATATATATATATTGATAGATACAACACAACTTTGCAATGCTTATAAATGGTAGTACAAGAATGAATCACATGGTGTGATAGTACAATTCATCCGTCTAAAAATACATCTTAATAATTACATAAACAAATTACATCATAATCTTTCCAACATACGTGAGAGAGATACATCAATAATTGAAATACATCAGTAGTAAAAATACACATCTAGAGTATAAACATACATCTGGTACATAAGAACAATGGATCAACAACACCTACCAAAAACCCTGCAATGAAAGACACAACTACATCCAAAGGGAACCCAATGGGGTACGAAGCATGTTCCACCCAACCACCCCCATGCTGGGAGTAAACAAGGAAGGATCCTTGACCAAGCACATCTAACAGTAACATGAGACTAACTCCAGAAAAGATAACATAATATCAAAAGACCACGTAGATAACTAAACAACAATCATTCACCAACATACATAGCAATAGACCACTTCCAACATATTATAACAATAAGGCACAAATCATCTCATTAAATTTCAAGACATAATATCAAATAGACCACCTCTAGAGGATATCAATAAAAATATCTAAAAAGGAATGCTAGAGGAGAGTGTCATCACTGATTATACTAACTCTATGTGGGTTACCCTGACAACCCCTTTGTGTGTTGGCCCCCACTTAGAGCTACTCTCTCTAAACACTCAACAAAAAATATCCAACAAAAAAGGATTGTACCAACCAGATCACAAAAGAAACAAATGGAACATCTTCGAGGCATAACCATCTTGCCAAACTCATCTAAATTACATTCACAAAACTATACAATCCCAGTGCAAACTAAAATCACAACCACAATCAAAGCATAGGCCAAGTATCAAATTAAAAAACCAATAATGACATCAATATTCCCCACCTTTGGAAGTTCCTAATCAACAACTTAAATTCCTATAATAGGATAAAATAACTCTAAGGTTTTCCTGAAAGACATAAACCCAAATAAAAGAAAACCACAATTAAATTAAACGAATAATCTCGAGAGAAAGAAATTACATAATCAATGCCATAAAACTCATTTTAGTAAAAAATAATTTTTGCCAATTAAATAAATCAATTACTCAAGAAGATTCAATTCAATTCAAAGCACATAATTTATTTCTAATTCACACAATTACACTATAACATTGCATCTTTTAAATTTAACTAATCAATTTAATTATAATCACATAGCTTATTCCCAATTTTCTCAATTAAACTATAACATTATAACTTGTAAAAATTATCATATTAAATTCTTATTCATAGCATCTCAAAATTGTTATATATATACACTTTTATTTGTATATACATTGTGTATATATATATATATATATATTTACTTAAAATTAAAGCATTTTTATAAAAAAATCATTTTATAAAAACATATTATAAAATTAATAAAATATAAATCATATAAAATAAATGCATATAAAAAAAAAAAATTAATTTCATTTTTATAAAACAAATCAAGTACCATTGGTGGTACTGCATACCTCCCTATGGGAGGCTGCAGTCCCCACCAAACTGTGTACAACAATCTACTACTGTTGTGGACAATCTGTGTGGGCTACACGTAGTGCCCACCATGGGGGGTTGGGGGTGGTACGGCCACCGCTGACCACTCCACCCCTCTCTCATATAAATTAAATTTTTATTATATAAATTTTTTATTCTATTAACTATACGTACACAAAAATCCATGAACATAAAAATTGTTTCTTTAAAATTCAAATATGAATATATATATATATATGCAAAAAAAATACATAAATACAATGAATAATCAGTCTAGTTTTTCCAACACAAGGTAAATAGGGCATATAATTTTAATTTCCAAAAAAAATTGATTTTTTTTTCAACCAGAAATTTCACAACTAAATTTAATGAAGATTTTCAAAATATTTTTCAATAGTTTTCAACAAAATATTGAAAGCTTTACACACCCAAATCTTTCAAAACATAGAGAATTAATTTTCAAACATGGCAACAAGATTTTGTTCATAGAATTAAAAAGAAGAAAACAATAAGTTTTAGGGAACCTTGAGTCCTTCGTTCGGTGTAGAATCCAAACCCAGTAGCTTTCTTCCTCTTTCCAAGTAGAATCCCTTCTATCGTTTCTTCTTAGTTTTCCTTCCTTCAGCTCTCTTCTAAATCAATCTTTTTTAATATTTTCTTACAGAACAACTTTCACCCAAAAGCACAAAACTAAAACCTATCTTTACTTTTCTTTTTGAGACCAAAAACCAAAAAAAACCCTTTTGTGTAAAAACTCCCTCACAATAAAAATAAATAAATCCCATCATCTTTTTCCTCAAAAATACTCTTCATTCACTAGTTCTTTTCCTACTTTTAAAAGCACACATGTATCTCACAATTTTAATAAAAAAATTAATTATTTTCTCAAGATATTATCCACACAAGATTTTCTAATTTAATATAAGGAAGAATATAATATATAATTTTCACCATCAATATTTATTTAAATTAATTTCTTACACTTTTAATTAATCAAATAACTTTTAAATTTATACTATATTTAAATTCAACATTTTACTAACCTTCAATTAATCAAATAACAAAACAACATTAATTAATCTTATGAAATAAAGATTAATTAATTAACCACTAACCAAAATAAAATAATTAATCAAAAATCAAACTACACAATGACAAGGACAAAACCTCAATCATGACTCAACAAAACTCACAACAAGATGACAGACTTGGGGCAAGGACACTTCCTTATCAAATCCCTTTTTCAACATTGTACTCGTTGGGTTAATTTAATGCTCACCCTGTCTTATCAAAATAGGTGGAATAAAGACTTTATTCCTGCAATTCTTGCATACCAATAAATTTCAAGTAACATATATATATAATCAAATACATCACATCGTGAGACAAAGTCGCAATGTAGCAAGGCACTCACAAATGAGTGGTACTAGGCTGTCCCTGTCCCCTCACCAAGCTACAATAACAACTACAACATTAAGTATAAAGTAACATTGCTAAACTAACTGATCATATCATAAAATAATTACTAAACCACTGCATCACAATGTATTACTGAAATCAAATTAAACATCAACAGACCAAATGTAATCATAATGTCATATCATAATATCCATGTCATAAAATAAATTAGCATAGCCATCAAGTAGTCTAAACTATCAAATCCACCAATCCAACCAACAAACAGTAACTACCATAGTCTCAAAGTATCAAGCAAAACCACAAAAGTATCAAATCCAAACAATAACATGAGGGGTATTACATCCTCTCCCCTAGAACATGGCTTACTCCTAGAATCCAATAAATAAAAAAAATGGATAAGCCTCTCTAATATAAGACACATCTTTCCACGTTGTTGAAGTCTCATAATTTGGGTCCCATTGAGCCCATAAACACCTAATGTGATCTACTCGCATCGCCCACTGTTGGCTCAGAAGCAGCTGGTATCTAACTATAACCCACAGTGTTCCCTTTTGGACATTGTCTTGAAATATGTCCCTATTTCCCACATGAGAAACAACCTGTGCCTCACCCAAAACCTCTGACACCAAACGATGCACTCAATTGTTGAAAGCTGCCTCGTGAAGGTGTCAACTATGTGTTTTTTGCCAGATGCACAAAACGATTTGGTCTATTATGCTACCAACTTCGGATTTTTCTATTCTAAGATCTATCTCCCTGCTGAGACTAAGAGTTCTCAAGTATTGACTGGGAGTGATGTTGTTGCTCACCCTTAGTGGGTGCTTGATGGCCTTTAGAGGACCCTACAACTAGGACTAGACCTCCATGAGAAACAACACCCGATGACGACGCACTATTGATCTGAAATCCTATGTGTCCTTTGAATGCCATTGTCAAATTTTCTTCTACTAATGAAGCCTTCTCAACCGCTACCTCCATTGTCTTCAGCTCGAAGACTCTAACAAGAACACTAATTTGGGTGTTTAATCCCTGAACAAATCTAATTCCTACATATTGCTTCAATTAATAGAATCACTGCTCATATTGTTCAACAAACATCGACATCTACCTAAGTTCATGAAACTCATCTTCCATGCACTGCCTCTAGTGATCTGAAAGGAAGCAAGCCCTAAACCTATCCAGAAATAACTCCCATGTGACCATGCTAATATCCAAATGTAACTTTTCTCTTCCATCTGCCACCAAGTGGATGTGAAGCCTCTCAGATGCATGACTGTGCACTGAGCTTTGGTATTGCTACCATAGGATGCATCGTGAATCATCAATCCAAATCAATTAATCATGTTTCCACTTCCATACATCCTCCAAAACCATTAAATGTAGGCGGGTGTGCTCTCATCAAATCTCTTATATGTCCAACTATCACTACATCTTGATCTGTGGTTACTTCCCTTCACCTTGGCGACATTTCCCTCTTTCTCTCTTGACCCACTACCCCTCCTCTAGCATGTGTCCCAACCAATCGAGAATCTCTCACAGAATGTGCTACAACTATCCATCCAAACTAGGTTGTTTGGGGTTCTGACCACCACCCAATGGATTTCCTTAAAGAATCTATTGTTCCTCATGCTCAGAACCATGGGAACTAGGAGCTTATGGACTTTGCCAGTTTACTCTATGACAAGCACCACAACCTCTTCTATGGCCACATCCTCTACCTTGAGGCATATTTCTGCACAACAAGATAAAGGTACAAGTGAGCTCAAGAGTCAAATGCAAAGGTTTCCTAATAGACACAAACTCCCCAGAGAACCCAGCATTAGCAACCTTGGCTCTGATACCAAGCTGTAACACCCAACTGTGCAAACCCCAAAGGAACAAATAAAGATGCAACAATTTTTTTTTAAAGAACATAATAAATGTACTTAAGTTTTCCAACATAATAATGTTCTAAGTTGCACAACTAAAATCCCTTAGGGTACATGAGGTGACATTACTAAACTAACCCATAGATTAAACATTAAAATTACAACTACGTAAATTAATTCATCATGAAATCAATTTAAATGTTCATTCACGATATCAAGACAAATGTGAAGATACCAAATAAAACCATAGATACAAATGACAATAAATGAATCATCAAGATATAAAGTATATATATATTTTGATAGATACACCACAACTTTACAATGCTTGCAAATGGTAGTACAAGAATGAATCACATGGTGTGATAGTACAATTCATCCATCTGAAAATACATCTCAATAATTACATAAAAAAATTACATCATAATCTTCCCAACATACGTGAGAGAGATACATCAATAAATGAAATACATCAGTAGCACAAATACACATCTAGAGTATAAACATGCATCTGGTACCTAAGAATAGTGGAGCAACAACACCTGCCAAAACCCTGCAATGAAAGACACAACTGCATCCAAAGGGAACCCAACGTGGTGCGAAGCACATTCCACCCAACCACCCCCGTGCTAGGAGTAAACAAGGAAGGATCCCCTACTAAGCACATCTAACAGTAACATGAGACTAACTCTAGACAAGATAACATAATATCAAAATACCACATAGATAACTAAACAACAATCATTCACCAACATACATAACAATAGATGATAACATATTCTTGTCTTAAACTTACATTCCCTCCTATCTCTCCTATTTGTGTGGATGATGTATTTGAAGATCATACAAAATAGATGGTCATGATGATCATGATTTTAGTTCTCCCAATACCTCTCCTTTTAGTGAAAAATATATCTTGGTGAAAGAAGATACAATCATTGAGAATCATGTGGCTCTTCTTTATCCTTCTCCTCATCCCCTTTGGGAAGATATTTTAGCATAAGAAAATGAAATCATAAACATCACCTTCCCTAATTTAGATTGTCCAGATAATTTTGAGGAACATGAGATTGGAAATTATTAGAATCATAGATTGGTCTTAAATAATAAAATCTTTAAAGTCTATAACAAACCTCTTTATGATCCTGCCCCTCCCTCTCCTATTTTGGAATACATTACAAAAAAAAAAGGAATTCATACATGACCATGGTCACCAAATTTGTTCTTCTCCTAGTAACTCTCCTCGTTATGATAAAGATAATATGTTGTTGGAAAACATAACCAATAAGAGTCATGAGAATTTTAGTTCCCCCCTTTCACCTATGGAAAACTTTATTGAGCAAACCAATTCAATCATTGATCTTCATTATACTTGTAATGAAGCTACTTTGAAAAATTCACCCGTAGATGAACATATTAACAGCTCTCCTAGTATGGTAGACACTATGGAACAAGACAATGTGACCTTAGAAACAACAAACAATCAATTAAAATCTTCCTCTAATCTCTCCATTATCAAGAATCAAATACATTCACCCATTACTACCTCCCTTAGTGGTGATGATGTTATATTGGTTGAACCAAACCTTAATTGTCCTAAACATGTGGTTTGTTGTTCTCCTAGGAGCTCTCCTTCTAGGGAGGATCTTATGATCCAAGACAAATATAATATTCCCTTCAAAGACAATGAATAATATAACTTGTTAAGGGATGTTAACAATATTGAACCTCACCATATCCTTTACCCACCTCCACATTTGCTTCATCCTTCCAATACTCCTCACCATACCCTTTACCCACCTTCAAATAAACAACAAAATCCAAATAAATGTAAACTTATCCTTTACCCACCCTCACATCCACACTTTATACCCACCTAACATTAATGTATCACAACAATCTAGTGATGATATTGCATATAACACATGATAATCCACAACCACCGGGTGCTGTCATAATAGTGGTTTACAATTCCTGAGAGGAACAAATTTTAGCTGAAATCACATATTTTTAGAAAATATAATGATTTAAGCCTTTAAAAGTTTCATTTTAAGGATTCCAATTGAAGAGGTTTGATCAAATCACCTTAGATCAAACCCCCTTGGATAGAACCTTGCTAGTTTTAAACCATACCTATAAATGCATCTCCTTTACACCTATCAAAATGCTGATAAAAAATCACTTTTGATTTAGATTTTGGGGGATCAAATGAATTCATTTAAAATTTATTTCAAATTATTATGGTATTCCTCAGAACAAGCTATCCAATGAATATAATTTTAAATGTTTTGGTTTTGTTATGTATTTGTTTCTTAAGTTTTATTAAACATAGGTTTTTCATCGAAAATGAATTTCTTTGTTCTTCACATGTGGAAAAATAGAAGATTATAAAAAAATTAAAAATATGAGTGCACCAGATATTGAAGTCCTTGATCCAACAAAAAAAATAAAATTAAGTTTTGACATATACAAAAAATGTTACATTATCGTTTGTGTCTAAATTATAATTCGTTTGACTTTGAAACTTGATTAAGGAAAAAATATTCAATAAAAAACTATCTAACCAAGTGGAAGCACTAGATATCAGAGTTAAAATCTAAATTTGAAAGAATTATAATTTTATCCTTAATGGAAAAAAAGTTATCATTATACGTGTGTCACTTTTCAAAAATGTTTTTTTTGAAAAAAATCTATTTTCGTGGGAGATGGAAAAAGAAGTGCAATTTGATTCCAAAAATTTTGAAAAAAATATTTTTAGAATCTATAGACAAAATTTGATGAGACTCTAGTTTGCACCATCTTCATATTCCTCGCAGTTTAGCCGCTATAGGTGCCCGAATGTGAGGATTTAGTTAAAAATAATAATTTTAGTGTCTAGTTTTGCCAAAAACTGTAAACCACTATTATGGGATCACCCCACCACAACCAATTCCATCATTGTTACCTTTGCCTAATCTACCTAGTGCTCCTTGTTATAACCCACCTACAAAGGAGTATGATCTTATTGAACAATTAAATAATACTCCTACAAAAATCTCCCTTTTGGATTTACTTCAGACCTCACCAAATTACAACAATATTCTTCAAATAGTACTATAACAACTGGTAGATCTTCATGGTACAAATTTGAATGATGTGGTAGCTTTAATTCATAAACTAAATCAAACTAATCTTGACATTACTTTTCATCAACATGAGCTCCCTTCTTTGGAGTTGCAAAAACAACATGATGCTTTTATGATAATTGCTTAATTCCATTGCACAAGCATCAAACACAGTCTAATAGATAATAGTTCTACCCTTAATGTGTGTGGTGTGAGTCTCCTTGATTAGTTACAAGTTGATAGACCTCAAATCATACCTGATTCTGTCTCTATTCAAGGATTTGATAATACAAAAAAGCAACCACTCAGTGTAATCATTTTACCTATTACGGTTGGGGTGGTTACTTTACAAACTCCTATTCATGTCATGCCTTATGATCTTTTGTACAACCTTCTTCTAGGTAGACCATGGATTCATGAGATGAATGCAGTGCCTTCAACTCTTCATTATATAATGAAATATGTCTATAACAATAAAATTTATGAAGTTGAAGTAGATCCTAAGCCTGAAAGTTGCTTGAACCTTGAAAAAAACATTACAAGTTCTCTCACAACCTTGATTCCAAGATCCAATATAGATTCTCTTGAAATTTGCCACAACAATGAGGAATTTCCATCTAGATTATTTGGTGACGATTGGGGATCCTTAGAATTCACACCATCAATTATGGGTGAATATATATTCACACAAAAGAAAGATGAGAAACAAGCACAACCAACCATCTTGTTAATGTAAAATTTGGATAACCTTTCAAAAGCATCCACCTCAACCACTTTAGACAATGTCACAAACTCTAAAATAACCCCTAACAAACACAACAATGAACAACCCCATGATTCCAAAGTCCTAAACAAATTTATGGAAAAAGGTATGACTTCATGAAACAATTTGGGTATAATGGAAAAGTTTGTGGTGCTTGAGAGCAAGGTATTTGCAACCATATAGAGCTTAACACACAAAAAAAAATCATGGTCTTGGTTATTCTCCTTTACCCAAGATTACCAAACCTTCACTAAACATCAATACTATCACACAAGACTCTTCAAAGACTCTTTCTTATTCACATCAATAACCTTAGTTGTTTCTCCTTGCCATGTAATAGTTGTATAATAATCACATTCTCACTATTGCATGTCTTACATCCATCACAAGGGGTGGTATACCATAATCCACTTTAGGCTCACCCTTGTCCTACACTAACTGGGGGGTAAAGGGTTAGAAAACCTTATCCCTTATATGTCATTTGTTGTTGTCTATTTGGAATACTCTATATTTTTCAATGTACATATAAGAGCAAGCTTGAGATGTGGACGACATGTCCTAAGATTGACTCACATGTGACATACTACCCTTTCTTTAGGACACATCTTATCAGAAACATATGACTTGGCATAGGGATTTCTGAGTAAGCTCTCAGTCTTCTTCTCTTTCCTTTTATACTTTAAAGTAATTTCTCAAAGAAAGGTGTGTATAAATTCCTTTAAAGTGGGGGCATACATTACCATAGTTAATTTACATTCTTGGTTACTAGTGTAGCCTTGTTTGCATGATGCATTCATCACTTTTTGGATGAAATTGGGTGTGATTT
Source organism: Sequoia sempervirens (assembly GCA_007258455.2). NCBI lineage: Eukaryota > Viridiplantae > Streptophyta > Pinopsida > Cupressales > Cupressaceae > Sequoia > Sequoia sempervirens. The sequence continues at coordinate 431,105,874 of VDFB02281492.1, read as the reverse complement.
CCTTCATAAGTGTGATCCTTCTCAACATATTACATTCCTCTTGGTGGCTTGATGTGATGCACTACATCCCCCTAAGTTGTGAATATACTATTCTTTTATTAGTCCTCTCTTGGAGAAATTAGACATAATTTTCCCTAAGTGACTGACCTTGCATAAACTGAACAAGAATCCTTTGAACATCATTTTACATTTTGGGCATATGCAGGATCATGATTGGCCAAACGGTAGCAATATGATGGGTATGTGGCTAACGAGTAATTTTTTACCCAAAATTGATGAAATAAAATGGTTTTTAAAGGAGATTCTAAGCAACTTTCCACTGATATAAATTATGCTTTACTTTGAATTTAATAAGTAATCATTATTCATGTTCTAGTCAAATTATGACTAAAGTCCTGATTGATAGGCTAATTGAAAAACATCTATAGCTTTCAAATGATATCACATTTTTTGAATCCAAAACATGTATCATATTCTATGCTTCACATGCTATAGGATTAAAAAAATAAAAATTGAATTTCATGATTTTTTTACCAAGTTAAGGTGGTCAAACATACAAGTTTTTATATTTTTTAAAAAGTTGTAATAAAAAATTCATAATTAATTATTTACTTGTAAAAAAAATACAAAAAAATATGCATTACATTGGGGCATGATTCCTATACTTATAGCTAAAATATTATAAAAAAATATTATCATTTTATTGTGGTTAGGCTGGTCAGACAGACACCTACTTATTTTTTCCCTAAAATTTAAGTACCACTCCATTGAAATTTCAAATTTTCACCGAATATTTTTTTTTTTAAAACAAACCTAGTAGTTTAGAAACTACATTCAATTTTGTATAGATTTTATTCTTACATTTTTTTGAAATAATATAGATAACTTATTCAATTGTTTATGTCAAGTTTCCTAACTTTGATTTTTATTTTTATTTTTGCCACTTAAGGGCATGTTTTTTCCATTATAATCTTGCATATACCCTTTTACACTTTACATTTTTACATTTTTTATTCCTTTTTTCCACCTTGAATAATGAAACTTGCATGAATTCAATACTTTATTTTTATTCATAGAATTTTTCCTTATGGTGCCTTGTTAAAGTTATCCATGGGTATAACTTTGACATGGTTGAGTGGGAAGCCCACCTAGTAGCATGAATTTTCCCCATAGCCACCTTTGTGTTTGTGAGTGCATACCAACTAGCATATGTATCTTAATTTTTGGGCATTCTCAACCTGCAAACAACTAGTTTTGTGGTCCTAGAGTAAGTACACCATTGGCCTTTCTCACCCAGTGGACAATCAAGAAGTTCTATTGGCCCAGAGTGAGTACATCTCTTCCACCTAGTCTTTCTTTTTATCTTTCGTTTGCATGTTTTTTTATCTTAGGGGATTGAATTAGGATATTCGATCTTAGGGGCTTGTGCAAGATCCTTTGATTCTTTTTATTCTTTGTCATCTACATCTATGTATGAAGATCTCTCTTGAATGTCTACTTTAGTATGAGTTTGAAATAGGTTCATCCTCTCACTAAAGTGGAGGTTAAATGTGTTGTAGAAAAAGGAACTTTTCTTGACATGCAATTAATTCATGATAATTGGAATTAATGAGGCCTTGATTTACTTATATTGTGAGACATTTTATGCATCCACACTAGGTGTTGGACCCTTGCAAATAAAATAACTTGTTTTTAATGACATCTTGTAAAGGTGTTGTAAAGTCTTGTAAAGAACTTTCACACTTGTCTAGAATTAATTAACTAATTTCTCCCTAATTCAACATTATAAAATGTGTTTAATAACATTATTACATCAATCTAGAAGGTTCTTCATGTAAACTTAATGATAAGCAAGTGTTTTAATGTGCCTTGCATGTTCACATTGGTTCTTGTGCCTTCCTAGGCTATGTGGACCTCATTTTAGTGTTGAAAAGTGTATTTAATCAAACTTTCACATTGATTTATGTCTCCCAAGCTCTACTTAAAATTTACATCATCATTAATAGGTCCCTAATGACCAATATTGTGCATCCCGAGGCTTTAATTAATCAAATACCCAACAACATGGAATTTTAGACCTCATTTCCTAATTCCTTGGGTTCTTAAGTGTTGAAATGGCCCCTGTGGATCCATTTTCCATGCATGGAAAATCAGTCCCATCTAGATGGGATCCATTTGCCATGTATGATGAATGAGTCCTCTCTGGCCCCATTTTGACCTTTCAGTGGGAAATAAAGTGAAATTTGAATTAATTTTGCTTCATGTCAGCCTATGGTGAGGTATTATCAGGTACTAAGGAACAATTGTCTATAAATAAGTGTTTTTATCCTCATTTTACATCCAAAAACATCTAAAAATTCATTATTACATCTCATATTTAATTCAACATCTATCTTCTATCTCAAGTCAAGCAACTTAGGGTTACTCCATTAGAAGCCTTTGTGTTAGCTTTCTAAAGCATTCAAGGGATAATTCTACATCTGTTGCTGCCAAATTTAAAGATCAATCATCATGGAAAGTTAATCAACTCAATTTTTTAATGTTTTATTCACTTATTTCATCATTTTGGTTTAATTACCTAAACAAGGTTTGACTTATGCAAACCCCCATGCCCTAAGAATCAACAATTTTTCCTTATTGTCTAGTTTGTATATAGATTTAGGACTCTTGGAGGCTTAAGAATAATTCAATATTGCATTTCAAAGTTATTCAAGTCATATCCTTATCATTGAAGTGAAAGTGTCAAGGAAAAGTCATTTTTAGACTAGATTCTAACAATTTCTAAAGCAGACACCTATAGATGGTGGAAGTGTAGATCTGTATCTACAGAATCAAGTCCTAACTTTGCATATTCTTGCAGGAGGACTGATTCATCAAGAATGGAAAATTACTCCCATATTTAGGCTTGAAAACTTGTTTTTTTCTCAAAATTCATCTCTCAGCAGTCAGAAACCTATCTCTGAAAGCTTTTACTAGAATAGGGATTGATTTGTCCTAGATGGTGAATGAGTCATGTCAGGCTTGAAAAATATAATCAAAAGTGTTCCAAAATAAATATCCAGTCTTCTTCAACATCCTACATTGTGTTTTCTAAAATTTGTATTAGATTAGTTTGCATTCATTTATCTACATTTGTAAGCTTTAAAACACATCCACATACACTACATTTTCTTTCCACCCATTCATAAATTAGTCTTGAGTGCTAATGTTGTGCATTTTGGCCCCATTCTCTTTCCTTCTAGGTGAAAAATACTAGGAGGAGCTAAGAAGGATTTGAGAGCCAAAATTTTGGAAATAAATCTTAAGATAGGTATAAATGTAAGGTTAATTCAAATAGTTTCACCTAGAAATTTTGTGACATCATGAGGTCAAAAGAAAGATCATTATAGAGCACTTAAAGAGCATTTCAAAGCCATTCAAAATAAAATTATGAAGGTTTTATTGCAACAATCAAAGGTCATATAATTATGTTAAAGGCACAATGCATCATGCATTTAATTGAGCTTATGCGTTGATGTAGTATTGAAAATATAGTTGCAAGCATTGTTTCACATCCAATTCAAGACCAAGATCTACATTCATTATAGCCACTTCATGTTAGATTGTTGTTTTACATTCCTAGACTTCATCGAAGGTATCATTTTTTCATGTTTAATGTTCATGTTTCACTTTTTCATTGTTCTTCTCCTTTGATATGTGATTGCAGGTTTTAGGATAAAGATCAAGTGGAGAAAAACATTTGTAAAGTTATCAAGATTGAGAAGTTGAAAAAATTTTCATCTTTGTTACAAAAAATGAAGCTACATAATTTATTTTTGACTTATGGGAGCTGATTTCCTAAGAGATGGGAGTGTAGAAACTAAAGAACAAAACCCAAAAATCACTTTCTAGAACCCTAGTAGGGAACCATTTGCCACTATGTGAATTTGTCCTTAGTGACCCCTCAAATAACACTTTTTTTTGAAAGGTACACTTTGTTCTAGCATCTTAAAACCTCCTTTATTTTTCTTATAACAATTGGTTTTAGTTTCTAATATTTATTTGCATCATATATTATACATAATTATATGTTTCATAGTAAAAGCTAGTGGATTATCATCTTGATAAAACCCTATTTTTATATGAAACAATCAACTAAAAAATGTCATCTCATGGATGACGTCCTTGACCTCCTCAAAAAATTAAACTAAGAAGAAATAAGTTGTAGGTCAAGGAGGTTGGTGTGGCGAAAGACCACTAATAGTAGTAACAAGAAGAATTTTTTTGAAGCCAATAACATGATCTGAAACATAGAATAACTTGTTAACTTCTTTTCTTGTACAATTCATCTATGATGGGAAGAGTGTTAAAAGGAAGTTATATTAGGTCTTAAAGGGAAGATTCCTTGAGATATACCATATAGGTGGGATAAATCCTTCTAAAGGTAAGATGAATTAAAGATAGGGTATCATTAATTTTGCATTTAAACACTATCCATGTATCTTGTTGGAATTAATTCACAACTAAAGATACAGTTCTTTGAAATATTGTAATTAAAAAGAATAATATTTTGATGAATAAGGATGTTGTAAGCATTATTAAGTCAGATAAAGTACAATTAAGATAAATGATAGCTAAAAGAGGAATGCAATAGTATTCGAGAGGACTATCCATACATAGGACAGTCAATAATGATAAGAGGTTAGTGTGGCAATATTGAAGAGGATTGTCCAAAAATGGTAACAGTCCAAAAAGAAAGAACATGAAACTAACAAACCTATGTTTCAAGAGGAACAAGTTGATAGTCAAGAAGGATGAGGCAGTTCAATATGAAGGGTGATTTCAATCTATCCGACATAATAAAAAATTAGTCATATGTTATCAAATATGCAGTGAAGGGGTAGATTACATGATGAAGAGCAGAGTTAAAGGACATAGTGACAATATGAACCTCAAGGAAAGGTCTATGCTTCTTAAAAGAATCATTTTTCAATAATATGAATATAATAAATAAATTTTCATTTCAATGCATGATGGAGTTTTCTAAAGATTCAAACAGTATGAAAGGTTGACAACAAGTTGGATACAAGATTTATTATGAAGTATGAAAAGTGAAAAATCAATAGTTTCAGAGAAAAATCATAGTTTTGGTAGTTTCTCACCTTCAACACATGTCCTAAAAGCATAAGATATGAATTTGGAGTAGCACAATAGGATTTATGGCCATTCATGAGCAATTGCAAAGGTTGAGATCAATTATGTCTTCTTCAAAGCATCTAGGATAGTTTGGTGAGTTGTGCAACACTGATGTAGAAAATTAAGGGAAAATTTGATACAATTTGTGACATCTCCAAGAATCTAGGAGTTGTTCAAGGAGCCTTGATGGTAGAAAAGGTCAAGGAATGGCTTTTTCATTACTCGAACACCTATTTGGAGCACTTATAGGGGCTACAAAGAAGTGATTATTGTTTTTGATACACAAGGAGGTTTGACCAAACCAAACAAAGCAAGAACATGTTCCTATTATGTAGCAAAGGATGAGTATCTTATAAGAAAGCTTAAGGGGTATACTTTCAATTAGTTCTTACTCTGTTGTATTTGTATTGTAACTGGTTTTTGAAGTTAATTCAAGCTAGAGCAACTTTTTAACTCAAATTTCAATCTTTTACAGTAGTATGTAATACTTTTTGATCTATAAAGTTAAGCTATTTTACCTTCTTGTTATCATTTTATTGTTCCAATATCTTAAGATAGTTGATGTAATCTTGTGGTGATTTATTTTCCCTTTGATTTATATTTTATTCTCCTTACCTTTGAGCAGAAAGTATATAGTTTTACAAGTCACAACTTTTGTTAACTAGTTAAAAATAGAGTTTAAGTTGTGATAGCACTAATAGCTCCTTATAAACATTATTTTTACATACTAAACCATGTTATGAAGCATTTTTGCAAATAAATACAAAATATTGAGTTGTGTTTGTTCTAGGTTTGAACTTGTGATCATTTTATGACATCCAAATGACCATATAGGCTTTGAAATCATTTTGTTGAATCACCTATTTAGTCATAGGTTTTATTTTATGTTTCCTACCACCCTTTTTATCTACAATTATCAATAGGATAGGTGAATGATGAGAAGTATAAATGGGAAATAGCCCTATCTAGCAGTTGATCTCCACTATCTCAACCCACACTCAAGAAGATCATCCCATGTTTCACAAGGTGGCTGAATGATTTTATCAGCTCAACAAGGGTGCACACTTTAGTGACAATAAGTTCTCTTATTTTTATATCTTTGTATTTCATCAAACTATTATGAAAGTAAGAATATTAGGGTAGACTTGAAGTTGTATATTTGTAGATCATGGGGCCAAAATAGCCATAGTTTTGAATATAATTTGGATTAGTCTTTTATCTAGCTACTAAAAAATATAAGAGTTCATTGAAATATTAAAGCCATTGTTAAGAGGTGGAATCATTAAAGGGAAGGTGATTTCTAGCCAAAAAATCTGCTACAAGAGTAATTTTCAAGTTTTGAAGCCATTGTTTAAGAAAAGAACTCCTACAAAAAGAGCTTTTCTACCAAATGTATAGGCATGAATTTTCACCTCACTCGCAAGTTCCCTTTTTACACCCTTCAACTTAGAAAAATCAAACCTAACAATGTAATTCCACATCCTCCATCAATATTCCATCCACTTGCTTTATGTCTATCATGTTAGTGGGGGAATTCTTGTTGGGGATGCATGCACAATGTATGGCCATATATGTGCCATGTTGCTATCCTAACAAGATTCCTACCTATGGAATTCTCAAAAGTGTTATGTTGTCCTTTGGAAAGAAAGCATAATGTATCTACATCTCCCAACTGACCTTTGAATGGATCTTTCCCTCTGAAATTTACCACAAAATGACTATTCTGTCTTCTAATTGAGGCCTGTATAGATTCTTGACAATTCTCATGCTTCTAGGAAAATCTTGAGCATATTATTGTAACATCTTGGCTACTTGTTGCACTATCAACTGTTTCATTCCAACAACACATCATTCTTCACATCTACCACATAAACTGCAACTTGGTGTCTTGCAAGACTTTCTTCAGCATCGTTGTAGCCACATTGACTTTACCATGCTTGTAATATTTAATTCCTCTCTCATTAGCCTTGAGGGCCTCTGGTCAAGGGTGGTATTATTCATTTATTATTATGTTTCTATTGGATTTGAGCAAACTAGGAATCTTAGTAGTTTTTGGAATTCTCTCTTTCTATACTTTCTTTGTTTCATTTCTATTTTTGTATCTATATAGTTGTCCATTGAGCTAGAAACACCAAAATGGGGGTTTCATTGCAATAAGCCCCTAACAACACCAACATTTTTTCTTGTTCTACTATGCATAGGTTTTTCATTTTTATGGAAGTTGTAGGAGGTTGTACCAATCGTGAGTTTGATTTTCAACCACCTTCTTCATCCTTGTCAACTTTCTCCTTTTAAGTTAAAGTATTCTTATTGCTTTCTTAATAGTTTAACTTTTTCATGCTTTTTGTTATCATTTAAGATTTTTTTTATCAGTTTGTAGTTAATTCTTTGTCATTCTTGACTATATTTTTTACTCTCTATTCATACGAATGCTAGCGCCTAAATGAGATGCTAGTGCATTGCACTGTCATCTATCTTCCGCACTAGCATCCTATGGTAGAGAGCTACTAGGGTCTTAATTTTGACTCAAGAATTCACTCACCTAATTCCCTAAACCACTCAGGTTAGTAGATAGATAATAGTATTGAGAGTTCTCTTCTTTCTCTACCTTGAACAAATTACAACTTTTCTAAACCTTTCATTTAGCTTGAGGTAGATCAGAGTAGTTGATCATTCTAGACCCTTCTATGAGTCAGAGTGGTGAGCGCTTGGCTCCCCTCCTCTACCTTTTGGTGAGCCTGATGTGAAACTAGTAATATCCATTTCCTTGTGTCGAGATTCTCTTCCTCATGTCTACATAGGTTGTGGGCTTGCACATTGTGAAACTTTATGAGCTTCACAACTCAATATAGTACCTCTAAACACATGGTTAGAAGGAGCATCTAACACATAGAGATGGAATATACAAGGCTTGATTTGGTTCTTTTTGCCTAGGAGATTGTGTCAGCAACAAAGATGAGTTTCTTTTCTAAAATAACTCCTACCCCTATGCCTCCTACTTCCACTTCCCCTCTATCTTTGGACAAGAATGAAGTTTTCCCCATTCCTATAGAGCACCTTATGAGTCTAGAATGGAGGTTATTGGATCTTGCAACTCAATTAGAGAAAGATCAAAGCATGGCTAGGCTCATGAGGGTTACAAATGAGATTAGGTATATGTTAGGAAAATATTGGACAAACATATAATTTCTATGTGGTATTATTGATTGAGTACAAACATATATCCCATCTTACAACCCTCAGTCAAGCGTTACTCAAAGTCATGATCATGAAACCCATGAAAGATAAATTAGTGTCTCGATGCATGTGATGTCAGTCTACATGGTTGAAATGGGCCCCTCTATTAACACCTCTACTCTTGAACCACCCCCTACCATCAAAGCAAGTAGGATACCTCTAGGGTTTGAATTTATTTCTCCTAGGGGCAACGCTTATTTTGGAAATAGAATTTCTAATGGAATGGGCCTGGTAGTTTTGGAATGTCTAGTGGTGGCTCTAGTAGTGGCTCTAATGGAGGTCATGGTGGTAGATTTAGTGGTGGTCATGGTGGTGGCTATGATGGAGGCCACGTTGATGGTTCCAATGATCATCACATTGGTGGCTTCAGAGGTGGTTGTAGATGTGGTGGTTCTATGGGGAGGTTCCACTAGTCATTTATCATCTTCTAACCATATCCTAAATATTCTCCTTTAGAGTATAGGTCAAATGCAAAATTAGTTGGTGAATCTGTCTCAAGCCTCTGCCTAGCCTATCTTTTAGCCTTTCTTTCAACATAACTCATTGTTGGTGATAATTTTGAACACTCCCTTTCCTCAAGTAATGGAAATTCCTATGTTTGAAAATTATGGTGGTAAGGGAGATCACAAAACACATGTGTAATAATTTAAAGTGATGTGTACATATTTCTTTCATCACAATGCACCAATGGAAAAACTCTTTCCTCAACCTCTCAAGGATATTGCACTTGAATGGTAGTGTTCCTTGCTTGATAATTCTATATTCTCATTTGATCAAATTTTAATCAATTTCTCTAGCAATTCTAGGCCAACATTGGTTTGAAGATAACCTTCTTGGATCACATCCAGTGTAAGTAGTGAGAGGAAAAGAAGATTACTGATTTCATTACAAGATACCAAGTGTGCTTTTTGTAAATATCTTAACCACTACCCAATTGAGATGTAGAGAAGATAATCATTGGCAATCTATAATGAGCTTCGAAGGAGAAGGTATGAAAAGGTACATCAATGCATGGAAGATTGGTAGAGCCACCATCAAAATATTCTATATTATTAGTCAAGGCCTAACATTTATTGGTGGAATGATAATGCAGTTAATAATATGCATAAAAAATGATTTTGATGAAACTTCTTACATGTTGGAGGAGGAAGAGTAATAAAATTTGGTTTGAAAAGCCCTAAACAAAATTTATTGTTTGGATAAAGGGTAAGGTGCACGATTCAATCATTTCTCTTGTGAATAAAAGCTTTATCACTTAAGACAAGACATTATAAGTATAATTGATGATGGAATATGTGATGTATAAAAAGGGGAAGGTTTGAAACCTAAACCCCTTTTAGCAAGGTATAATGTGAACTTCATATTATTTTAAACTTTAGTAGCCCCACTTTAAATTGTAGTGCACCTAGTAATCCTTTTTCACATGACTAGTCAGGCTAGCACGAGATTCCCTTCGATACCAAGGGGATGGGGGAGACCAAACCTCATGACCTATTTCCTACAGCAAGATGGTTTAGCCAATCATGTTACGCCCCCAACCTCAATGCAAACCTAATGTTATCATTAAATCCCTGTTTAATTTTTTCATTATATCAAAAATTTTGAAATGATTTTAAATTGAGTCCCATAATAATTTTCTAATTTAGATGGATGGGGAGAAATATTATTTAAATGATTATGAGAATAATTGATTCTCTTACAAGAATTTGAATTAATTTTAGCTATTGAAATGTTAGGATTAAGAGGATATCTATTAGATATTTCTAACACATGAGGGATGAAAGCTAAAGATCCCAAATCACCATCATTAGATGATGATGTTTGTTATTTTATAGTTGAAGATTCAGAAAATCAAACAAGGGATTCTTTAGGTTTATATTCTTAGATCCTTTAGGTTTAGATTCTAATATTTTGTACTCTCACAAATGAAAGTGTAAAATATAATTAACCCCAATAGTCACTAAAAGGTGAAGCATTATTTTTAATTTGAAAATATGAAAGATTAAATTTTGTTGAAGCTACTAAAATAAACTTCAACAGTTTTGGCTTTAATGGTGACTTTATACTCCCTAATGAAATTTGGTAAAAAATTGAATGATCTTCAATAATCACCAAATAACACATTCATAGTTGATTAGGTAAAGAAATTAGGACTTTTTCAATATGAAATGGATCTAGATAAACCACTAGAATTTTTCACAATAAATCACTACAATTCAAGGAATTATGAGATCCAAAAGATATAAATAACAATGAGAAATTGACCCTAACTTTTATAACAACTATGAGGGGAGTTTTGAGAGCTTAAAATGATGTTTACCTTGTTGCAAGAAGCTTATTTTTAGGGAACAAAGGACTCATTCGCCTTTAGTGGTGAATGGGTCCCTATTAGGGTTTCTAAAACTAAGATCTGGTTTATTTTTCTTGAGTTCTGCACTCTCATTCTCAGTTATCAGCTCTTGAAAACCTGTACTTAATTTTGTAGCTTTAATTCTTTGTTCTTGCACTTTGGAGGTCAACTTTACAACTTGACAACTTTTGCAAATTTTCTCTAAACTTCTCCACTTGATCTTCAACCTATAAATCTACAAACAAACATTCAAGGGAAGAAAAACTTGTTGATTGTTAGTGAATAGGGGTTTTCCTAAGTCAACCCCATTTAGGAAATTAAAGAAAATGATGAAATAATGTAATTGAAGTATGAACATGAAATGACGCAATGTTGATAACTTAGAAGTTGTCTTGGAAGAGAAATATACAATCTAACATGTAGTGGCCATGAAGAATGTAGATCTTGATCTCAAATTACATGAGAAACAATGCTTGAAAAATTGATCCTCAATGCTACATCAACTTTCTTAGCTCAACAACATGCATGAATGCACTAAACCCTTGAGATGATGAAATGATATTGAATTGATGCAATAAACTGTTGATAATATTCTTTGAATTTTTTTTTCTTTTAAAATGCTTTTGAAATGCTCTATAATTCTCTTGTAAAGTTGTTAGGATGCCTTTGAAAATTGATAGATGAAAACAATGTGAATTTACATCTTATTTATACTGAATCAAGAGATTAACCCCGAAATTCAAATAATTGAAGCTGACACTAGATCTGGAAACAAACATTATTAAATTCCTACTAGAATAAAATTCAAAAAGGGGGTCCTTGCACTATTTCTAGAACCTTGCCTTTGAGGGATAAAGGATCATCAAAAACCCCTATGAAATGTGTTGTTAAAGGGGGTCCTAAAGAGGGAGGACCCATTTTCCACCTAGGGTGAATGTGTCCTAGCACCAATTTCTAGGACCTAGATTTTTCCTAATTAAATGTTATGTAATTTGAATCATGGGTGTTGGGATAGATACTCACAAGTGTCACAAATAAGGCTTACACTTGAATTAAATGGGTTAATTAACTCTAATTAACCACAATTAACTAAGAGGACCCTAGATAAGTCTGAAAGGGTGTTACAACACTTACACAAGGTATAAATTAAGATCATTTTATTAAAAGGGGACCTAAGATCAATGTGAATGTGTTACAACACACTGTAACATTAAACCTAGGAAAATTTAGGTTAATTCAATGAAAATTATTCCCAAATAAAATAAGGAAAAAGGATACCTTTTTTGTTACTACAATAGTACCATTATCTTTGGAAGTTAAAGGTTCAAATTTTTAAAATAGAATCAAAGTACTAAAATAGCTTGAAATTTTATGTTTGATGTGGGTATGTAAATAAATTTCTTTATCTACTTCAAATTTATATATGAAAGGAAGAAAATTTTTTCTTCTTCTAGGGTTAAGGACCTACAATGGAAATTTTCACTTTAACTCAAGATCAAACCCTTGAGATCTCAATGCAAAGGAGAAAAAGATCTTGCAAGAGGGATGTCCTAGGGGTGGAATGCAAAATACTAAGGGGTTAACCACCAATTATTAACTTGGAAAGATAAATTAAATGCAAGATGAAACACAAAACCTTAATTCAATGCAATGACCTACAAAATGACCTACAAATGCAAATAAAATAAAACAAGTTGCAAAGTAGAATATGTCCACTTGCGAATCTAGAAATGATTGGAAGGATCTATGAAACACTAGAAAATATTACTTTAATGTTGACTAGGAATCATTTGATAAGTTGGAAAAATTAATGAAAAATATGGGTTTTTGTGCGGGAAGAAGAATTTTCCAAAATGGGTATCTAAATCTACAAGAATCTAAATTTTGATTGAAACTAGGAGTCATTTTCCAGAAGTCAAAAATCAGTGTAGTTAGGGCTTTTTGAAGCTTCAAATTTTGATCCTTCTCTTCTTTGTTTCTCTACCCTTCCTGATTGATTTTTGGATCCGAATATTTGCAACATGTAGGTGTTCTCCAATGCTATCTAGTTCTTGATGACAACTTTGACAATTTTATGCACTTTGAAATTTTTTCTCTAATCTCATTCCTTAGGAAATCTGCAACCTAGTCCTACAAATCACACACAAAGGAGAGGGAAAAAACATTGTTGGGCTAGTGGATAGGGGTTTTCCTTGGTCAAACCACGTTTTGGTAATCAAACCTTGAAATAGAATGAAATAGGAATGGATAATGATGAATGCAAAAATTATGATGTTGCAACTCACTAAACCCTAACAATGAGATGTTGCAAAGATGTGTGAGATGGTTCCAATGGATGTATATCTTGACACTTTCTTGAAGGAGATAAATCTTGAGTGAAATTCTAGCTTGAATCACAAAATACTACATCAAAATTGTTAACTCCAAAAAAAATATTATGCGTGAAGACCTTGACATGATAATTGATGCTTGAATGCTACTCTAAAATACATGATAACCTACTCTTGAAAACTCTTGAATTATCTTGTGAATTCTTGAATGCACTTGTGAAGTCAACTTGATAGATGTAAAATGAATGAAATAAACTTGTATTTATACTTAATTATGTAAGAATTTCTAAAATTACAACACTACAAGCCTACATCAGACCTAAGAGAATAAAATCCTACCAAAAATTTGAATTAGTTTTGATTTTTGTCCAAATGGGACTCATTCTCCCAAGGTGGTGAATGAGTCCCATTAGGCATAATTTATGGGGCCATTTTTGATATTGAATACAAATATTTGAAACTAGGTTTAGGACCCAAAAATCGGGACCCAAAAATCTAGGCGGGACTCATTTTCCTAAGGTGACAAATGAGTCCTATATCAGTAAAGCTGGTTCATTCAAGCCTGACACTTGACTTATGAATGGGTAATGATTTGTGTTTGGATTATCATCAAAAAGATGTAATAAATGAGGATTTTGGATGCAAAATAAGGCTAATTAAAGCATAATAAAAGCCCAATTATTAATGAAAAGCCTAGAAAAGTGTGAAACTATGTTATAATACTTCACTAGACACTTTAAAATAAGGAAATATTAGGGTCAATAGAGATTTATTAGGTGTAGTTAATCAATAAAACCTTTGAAAAGTGTGAAAGTATGTTACAATACTTCACAACACTTTAGCAAGGTACCATTTAAATTCATTAGTTCAGAAGGGCCCAAGACCTAATGTGAATGTTGCAGCCACATTACAACACTAAATTAGGCAAACATTAAGCTAAATTCATCAAGAAGGGCCCAAACAAGTGTGAAAATTTCCCCAACAACATTTTGACACTACAATATATATTGTTATTATATTCAAATATCATTGTATTATGAAGAGTAGATGCGAATTGCTTCATGGCTTAAATCCATAGTCTAGCCAAAAGAGTATTATATGAAAGAGGGTTTTGCATACTATGGATAAGGGTAGGAAAATTTATAGGACCAAGCTTAATGAGTAGTGTAATTGTACCCAATAATTTCTTACCAAAATTATCAAAATCAAGACATGATCTAGTATCAATGAGAGTATATCTAGCTCCATAATGATTGATAATGACCCTAATCATGAGAGAATAATATTTATTATGGGTTTTAGGAGGAGGTAATTCATGTTGAGGGAATTTGATATCCAAGTTTGTTATATTCATACCTTATAACAAGGCTTATACATCAATTAGTTTAACAAAAGGTGGTACAATAATATTTTGCAAAGGCTTTTGGGGCATACCATGGTATGTAGGTAATATTTGAATTAAATCACAAAAGGAGGGGTTTGTGCAGGATCATGATGGGCCAAAAAGTGGCAATATTATGGGTATTTGTAGGGTATGTGGTTGATGACTTTTTTTTACCCAAAATTGATGAAATGAAAAGGGTTTTTAGAGGAGATTATTAGCTTTCCACCAATATAAATTATTCTTTAATTTGAATTTAATAAATAATTATTATTTATTTTCTATTAGAATTACGACTAAAGTTTGGATCGATAGGCTAATTGAAAAACATCTATAACTTTCAAACGGTATCACATTTTTTTAATTTGAAACATGCGTCACATTATACGCTTCACATACTATAGGATTAAAAAAAGAAAACTTAAATTTCATGAATTTTTCACCAAGTTAAGGTGGTTAGACATATGAGTTTTTACATTTTTTAAAAGTTGTAATAAAAAGTTCATAATTAATTATTTACTTAGAAAAAAATTACAAAAATATATGCATCACATCCAAACATGAGTTCTCTACTTATATATAAAATCTTATAAAAAAATATTATCATTTTATTATGGTTAGGGTTATGAGAAAGACACCTACTTCTTTTTTCCCTGAAATTTAAGTACTACTACATTGAAATTTAAAATTTTCACCAAATAAATTTTATTTATTTTAAAATAAACCTAGTAGTTTAGAAAATACATTCAATTTTCCACGGATTCTATTCTTACATATTTTTGAAATAATATAGATAACTTATTCAAATTTTTACGTCAAGTTGTCTAACACTAATTTTTCTGAGTTTTTTGCCACTTAAGGGCCTGTTTTTTCAATGATGATCCTCCATATACTTGGAGATCTTTGTGGATCATTATGAAGTTTCTCAACAAGATTATACTCTTTGTCATCATGTTGAGGCTCAAAAAATCTGTAGGAGAAAGATGGGGTTGAGGAAATGGAATGAAGGTAGTTTTTTTTTTATTTTGAGTGTTAAATGTTTGAGAAGCTTCATGATAATATGGTTTAAGCAACACATTTGGTGTATGCAATTATTTTGAGTCAGCTCCTTTGCAAAGTTTAGGATATGAATAGGAGGTTTAGACTTGTTTGAGGGAGATCTAATAATGAGAAAAGTCATATCTTGACATTTAGGAAATGAGAAAGATGATAGATGACAATATTTGGTTAAGAACATCTCTTTAGAAGGGTAAAGGGGAGCATCTTCAATAAATAAAAAAGGTTAGGAAAGAAAGACTATTTGATTTCTATTCCCAATGGAAAACCATGTAGGTTGGCTAATATTTTTATTGCTTTGGGCTCGAGGAATAAGGATTTTTTATGAAAATACAATGAATTAGGTGAATTAAGACCAAATCACTATTGCACAATAGAATCTGGAAATTCAAAATAAATTACTAGAAATAGTACAACCTAATCTGAACAAAGATTACAAAGTAGAGCCGCACAAAAATTTAAGGTGAAATGGACTAGTTAGGGGCATGGGCGCCCTGGACTCCAAACAAGGTTTTTTGAAATATCAAAACATGTACATTTGTATAACATTCCCTATTTTTCATTTTTGTAAAAACTATGGTCTAAGAACCCACATATATCAAAAAAATTAATATGTTGGGTATGTACAGGATCATGATTAGCCAAAAAGTGGCAATATGATGGGTATGTTGATGACGACTATTTTTTTAGCAAAAAAATGATGAAATGAAAAGTGTTTTTAAAGAACATTCTCAGCTTTCCACCAATACACATTATTCTTTACATTGAATTTAATAAGTAATTATTACCCATTTTCTATTCAAAATATGACTAGTCATGATTGATAGGCTGACTGAAAAACATCTATAGCTTTCAAACGTATCAGATTTTTTGATTCCAAAACATGTGTCACATTCTATACTTTGCATACTATAGGATTAAAAAAAGAAAAATTGAATTTAATGAAGTTTTGACCAAGTTAAGGTGGTCAGACATACGATTTTTTTATATTTTTTAAAAGTTGTAATAAAAAATTCATAATTAATTATTTATTTGGAAAAAGATTATAAACAAATATGCATCACATTGGGGCATGAGTCCTCTACCTATATCTAAAATATTATAAAAAAATATTATCATTTTGTTATGGTTAGGGTGGTTAGACAGACACCTACTTATTTTTTCCTTGAAATTTAAGTACTACTGCATTGAAATTTGAAATTTTCAACAAATAGATTTTTTTTTCTTGTAACAAACCTAGTAGTTTAGAAACTACATTTAATTTTCTACAGATTCTATTCTTACATATTTTTGAAATAATATAGATAACTTATTCAAATTTTTATGTCAAGTTGCCTAACTTTGATTTTTCTAAACTTTTTGCCACTTAAGGGCCTATTATTTCCATTCTGATCTTGCACATACCTTGCTCTAATTTAGAGGTTAGGAGGAAATGAAGGAATTCATTATGGATTTTAAGAATTCAAAGGAGTCGATAGATGAAATAAATTGCATACATGAGTTCCCCTTTGAGATAGGAGACAAGAGAAAATATTAGTAAAATAAATATGTCATTGAAATGGTAAAAAAATGTGTTTAGGTCTATATTTCTAGTTCTAACCAAAAAATAATTCTAAATCCTCTAATTTTTCAAAGTAAATGTTGGTAAATTTTCTAGTAGAACCTTAGAGATCACTAAAGAGTAGCCAACTCCTCTAATGAAGAAACTGCAAGGCTAGTGGCCAACACAAAGAGTAAAGGATTTTGAGGTCTTTACTCCTACACTTTTGGCTCTATAGGTTCTAGGAGGGTATTCCATATTGTGTTCATGTGAGGTGTATCTAGTTGATAACACATTTATACACAAATTTATTCCTACATATTGCAAATAGTGTACTTCATTGAAGGTATGGAAAAACTTTAAGAAGATAACTACCTATTTGGTAGGAAAAAGGGGTAGTTCAAACCCATACCATACTTGAAAATATTCTAAATGAATGTTGTTCTTATTTTAAGTATTTGGTCTAGTATGCTAATTACTCATTTTCAAGAAAGATTTTCTAACAAACATACCAGTTTTTTATCAATTGGAGCAACAAAGTCAAATATATAAGAACTAGTAATAAATATAAACTACTTAGTTTAGAGACTAGTGGAAAAATTTCATAGTGTTTTTCATTTATGAAAACTTGCAATGCTTCAAAAACACTCACTTCTTACAAATCCTATGCAATTCCTTACAAAATATATAACCCTCCTTAAGTGTTTTAATCAACTCTCTGAGTTAAAGCTAAAACATAATCATACATTCAATGGAACAATTGAAGATCAATGATAACACCATTAGTATTTTCATTCATAACTTGTGAGAAAAATAAATAGGAGAGTGTTTGTTTCTAGAATAATATTTATTTTGACACTAGTAGTTTCTATAAAACTATTTTAAGACTATTACATACAGGGAACCTACCCAAGACAACCTACTGCTATATTCATCCATATTCTCCATAAAGTGTCTTTTCTTGAACTTAGCTTTCACCTAAAACCCTATTGAGACTTAAAAATCTAACCCTCTATAATGAGTCCTGAAATCCCTTTTATAGAACAAGGGAACAACAAGCATAAGGCTCAATTACATTTATATTTCATTTGAATATCATTTGCATGAAAATTTGAGACATCCTCGGTTACTTACATGCACTCATTGGGAAAACTAGAAGAGTAAAAGACCAAATTCCACATCCTTTGCATGAAGACATGCTAGCTCCCCAAAAGAAAGAGTTTGTCGCAATAGTGTTGAATCCATGTTATTTTTGACCAAAGAAGATTTTCCATTCACAACTCTTGAAAAAACTAGCAGACTACTTGGAAGAAACCTACATGCTACCAATGTTAGGAAGTCTAGTACTTATCTAACACAACAGCCTAAAAAAATTCTACATTAGCACTAGAAACAAGAAATCACATGAATGTTAAATAGGAAAATCCTAACAAAAGGGCCATGGTTTCATAAAAAATATAAATGGGGTACAGTCATCACTTTGATTCATCAGCCTCAAAGGATACTAGCATGCATCTTGTTCATGGTGGAACTGGAGGAACTATCACCACCTCCTCGTTAGAGTCTTCAGAAGGTACTAGGGAAAGTGGATAACAATCACACTCTAGATTAGTGTCACCCTCAGTATCTAAAGGGCTATCAGAAACCTCACTAGGATAATTATGTCCTCCAAGATAATACTTATGATACTTGCACCTTTTCTTTGTCTTCTCTTTATATTCCACCAAAATTTTCCCTTTGAACTCAACCAACTCTTCTGAAACAGTTTAGCTCCTCAAGCAGTAATTAATCCTGACACCATACTTTTTGAATTTCCTACATCCCCTTCTACTATTTGGTGTATCAAGAGCTCCTTGTGTTTCAATTTCATCCTTAGGAGCTTTATCCCAAGACTCAAGAAAAATCAATATCCTAGACCTTTGAACTAGCCTAGCAGACTCTCAAGACATACTCATCATATCAATGAAAAGAACCAAAAAACCTTCACCAACTTCACTCTTGGATGCAATTTTATAATAAAAAATATGGCCATCGGTCCTCCTTATATGAATCCATGGAAGTGTACCAACCATTAATACTCAAAGAAAGCTCGAGCGGACGAGCTAACAATAGTCTGTGTTGATCTTTTTTAACTTCAACCATTTATCATATTTTAAAAATAAATCAATAGATAGATTACTGGTGCAAGTAATTATTAACAAGTTTTAATTATGCTTTTAATGCCTTTTCTTGATCAAAAAAGCCCTAAGTAGATATACATCCACTATGTACACATATTTTGATCACATACTTAGCATCATTTAAAAAAATTGTGCTATATTCACCCACTTAAACATGGGAATTAATTATCTTGTATTTATTCGTAGCATAACTGAAACATAGATTTTAGGACCCAATGGACTTTAACTTTTATGGGGTTTTTCACCCAAAAGGAGAGAGATTTGATCCTAAAATGCTTATGTGCCATTCAAATTAGGAATTATGCAATGTAATATGATGTAAATAAACTAAAATAGATGAAATTGATTGATTAAAATGATCTAGAATGAATGCAAACATGTAATTTATGTTATGTTTGAAAACACACTGTGATATGTAGACTACTATGAAAGATGAAGAAATTGAATGAAATATGTAGAAAAAAAGGTACAAGGTCAAATATAAGTGCACTTGGATGATGTGTGAGATTTCTAGAATTTCTAGAATTTTGATGAATTTTTTTATTTTTTCACAATGGGACTCATTCACCAACGGTGGCAAAATAGTCCTACTATTGAAAAAATGTCGAGAACTAATTTTTGCCAGCGATCAGTTAATTTAAAAATAAAAAATAAAAAATTTAGGTGCGACTCATTTGCCAAGGGTGGAAAATCAGTCCTCCCTAAAATTTTTGGAAAATCATAAGACAATACTGCTACTCCAGATCCTACAAAGTCTGAATATTAGGTTGTCAGGGTAAGCTCTGTAGAAAATGGGCTAAAAGTCACTCAAATTATTTGAATAGATGATGGATTGATTTGAAGAGCATAGTTAATTTGAAATCCTCTTTTCAACACCTTGAAACCTATCAAATCTACAAAACAAAGGCTGCAAAGACCCATGCAAAGGGGAAAAATGTTGGGGGTTTAGTGAATAGTGGGTTTCGTTGGTCAAACCCCACTTTAGTAATCAAACCCAATAGAAATGAATGAAATGAAAAGGAAATGATAAATGAATAACATGAAAGTATTACAAACTTACCACATCCTTGAATATGAAAATATTAAGTGATGTCAATGGCTACTCCAAAGTGCTTAAAATTGCTTAAATTGATGATGCAAGATGCTTGAGTTCTTGAAGATTCCAAATATGTTAGGATATTGAATACTTGAATGAGGATATGTAAAATGAGGTTAGAATCACATATTTATACAAATATTGTGCCTTATTATCTATTCACACGTCATCATAGGCTGACATGAAGTGAATTTGAGTAAAATCCAGAAAGAAATTTGAAATATTTTGAATTTGGGGCCAAAGGGGACTCATTCGCCACCCTTGGTGAATGAGTCTCACCTTGGACCCAAAACCAAGTGTCAGGAATAATGTTGTTTTTAATGTTGTTTGTCATGATAGGACCAAAAAATACACTTAATATAAGCATATGAGGGCATAAAAAGACAAAATAAAGCATGAGAAGGGTGTAAATAGTGAAAATATGCCTAAAAAGGTGTCAAATATTGTTACAAGACTTTGCAACACTTCACAATAGGACTTTTTGATGAATGAAAATGTGGTTTTTAGGTGAATTACATTAAATAGAGTCTAGAGGAATGTATTAATGTCTTACAACAATTCACAACACCTTCATAAGACACCATTCTTTGAATTTTAGCACCAAAATAAGCATGTTCAAGCCAAGATACATGATAAAATTAATGCAACATAGCTCCAACACTATGAAACAAGACCTAAAAGACCATGAAAATGGATAGGGTCCATTTTTCGATGGTACGTTTCACCCCAACTTTAGTGAGAGAAACTTGCTTTCTCATGCTAAAGTAGCCATGAACATCAAGAGGAGGGCTCAAATGCACTTATCTTAGCATGATGGAATAAAACAAAAAAGAGGGATGATCAAGCCCCAAAGATGAAGATCCCATAAAAAACTGAACGTATGGACAAAGGAATACACAAGTGTTGAAAAGAATTATAGTGAAGCTTCAATCATCAATCCAACTAATTGTGAAAAGAGATCTAGGTTGATTGTTTGAAAAAGAGAATTTGTACTCACTCTAGGGCCATGGAACTAGTTGTCCATGGGGTGAGAAGGCCCAAAAAAAGTAAGATACATATGCTAGTTGGTATTCACTCACAAACCAATAGAAAAGTGCCTATGGGGAAAGGTCATGCCGCTAGTTGGGCTTCCCGCTCAACCATGCCAAAGTTATACATGTTTGACAACTTTAACAAGGCACCACAAAGCCAAAAAAATAACAAATGTTGGTTTAGGTTTCATAAGACAAGCAAAATAGGATGGCACCACATGCATGCAAGTTGTATTATGCAAGGTGGAAAAACAAATAAGATAGCTCAACAAGCATGCAAGTTGTATTATGCAAGGTGGCTGAATGATAATGTTATGTGTAAAAATGTCATGTGTAATATGTTCAAAGGAGCCTTGTTTAGTTTATCCAAGGTCAGTCACTTAGGGAATATTGTGTCTAATGGATCCAACAGAGGACCAATCAAAGAATAGTATATTCACAACTTAGGGAATGCATTGTGTCGCATCAAACCACCAAGAGGAATGAAATATGTTGTGATAGATCACACTTATGAAAGACATCACACCTAATGTCATCCACAAAGTGAAATGCATCACGTAAATGGAAAGGCTCCTCTAAGAATGCAAATGAAATAATGGTAATGTATTCCCCAACTATAAAGGAATTGCAACACATCGTTCTGTGAGCAATTAGTTGAAAGTAGAGAAGAAGAAGAAGAAAGAAAGAAGGAAAACAAAGACACAAGAGACAACTTAGAAATCTCTATGCCAAGTCATATAGTTGTATCATGTCAAGGAGAAAGGAAAATAAAAGAAAGAAGGGAGTTTCTCCCCATAAAAGAAAGAATGCCAAACACATAAGGGATCTATGGATTTGGGGTCAGTATGTTTGTTGCTGAAATTTATTTTTATGAAAGAGCTCGAAACTATCATCATTCCCAAAAGTACATAGAATTGGAATAATTACACAAAAGAGAGCAAAAACGAAGGAAAAACAAAGTCCATTTTGAGTCAACATGGAAGAGACATTGTGGCCTCGACGATTTTCATCATCCCCAGAAGGAAAACACAAGCAAAAAGACAAAAAATAAAAGTGAAAAAGATTTTGGGTCAACATGAAGGAGACATTTCAGTCTCAATGCCTTGCATCATCACCAAAAGGAAAAACACAAGAAAAGACAAAGGAAAAAGGAAAATAAAAAGGAAGGAGGTTTTTTAGGTCAACATGGAAAAGACAAAAGGTGTCTCAATGCTTTGTCTCATCCCCAAGAGGAAAACACAAAAACAAAATGAAAAAGACAAGGACCATTTGGGTCAACATGGAAGAGGCTTAGGGGATCTCTACACTTTGCATCACCCCAAAACGAAAACACAAAACAAAAGAAAAAATTAAAGGGGGCAACAAATAGAAGAATGGAGATACACATAGAAGAAGTGCACAAATAGAAAGAAACATCAAACACATGATACAGGGGAATACGATACTCACATGAAAAGAAAAAGGAAAATGAATGCAAAGAAAAGACTAAGTAGGAAAATTCAAGCCATCCATCAATTCATCCACCTCCTAATCATGTTTAGTGGAATGCGAAGGTGATTGACCATCCAAAGGAGGAATTGCAAGTGTTGAACCAGGGGTTGTACTGGGTTCTTGACTTGGTGGAGAGGATTTATCATTTAAGCTCAATGTAGATGAAAATAAAGAGTTCAAATCATTGTTTATTGTTTCATCTATGTTAGCAATCATCACATCTCCATCATCATTATCAAGATTCATAACAATGGGACAAAAAAGGGTGATTTCTAAGGATGGTTGGTTAGGAGAAGGAAGATGATCATATATTACTTCTATCAAGGGTATAGGTTGATATTCTTTATTTTTCTGTGAGGCAAGATTGACGAGCAAGGAGACAATGACAACATCTTGATTCCCTAGCACCACAATTATATCTAATTTTTTTGTGGAGTTATTTAGGAGTAAGAGTTGATTGAGTCGGTATAGGTTTGTTTATTTCTAAAAGGGGAAGAGTAGGAGAAACTAAAGAGAAAGGATCAACCACTTTCTCTTTCTCTTTATATACTTGTGTTGGTACGAGGAAGTGAGGTAGGAGTTATTTCTTGGTCTCTTGGTCATTTATATGATGGTTGGGAGGTATTAAGAGGAGATTTTTCAGTGGGTGTGATGGTTTGTTCAATATTAGATTTAGGTGTAATCATGGTTTCATTGAGGATAGGATGAGTGGAGGTGGATGGAGATGTGTTATGAAGAGATAATTCAACAATCTTTTGGGCTTTAAACTTTTGATAACCAATGTAAAAGAAGTCTTTTCAAGGGGTGATAGGTTCAATGGGTGTAGTCCAAAAGGCTTCTAATGAAAAGTTACCTTTGGAAGATAAAGGATTAAGGCCACTATGGTGTACGGTGAATACCTCATTTCCATGCAAAAACTTTAAGCACTTGTGAATGACTGATGGGACCACTTTCATTGAGAAAATCCAAGGAAGGCCAAGCCACAAATGAAATTGGTCAGATTGTGGAATAATAGAAAATGTTACCTCCAAGGGTTTAGGTCCTATCTATAAAGGAAACATGATCGATCCAATTGTAAGGCATGCAAAACCATGATGTGTTTTAATCCATGTAGTTGGTGGATTATAGTTATCTTGATATAGATCTTGTAATACTATAACTTATTCTATGATCACATTCCCACCAAAAGTAGGATCTATTAATATCCCATTAGTAGGTTTATCATAAATTCTATTGGACAGGTAGAGAGGACCATCAAGAAGCTTTGGTAGTATGTCTTTAACAGAAAAAATAATATCAAGAGATTGAGTGGTTTGGCCTTTGTGAGGGATAACGTCTATTGTGGTGACAAGGTTATCCATAGGACTAGCTTGGGGAACAGGAGGAGATGTATCAGGTTGTTCATTGTGTGTATCAACAATCATTACATTAGGCTTCGAAGTTTCACCAGACTTGATGAATGAGGTAGTGTGTTTAGGCATAGGGTTGGTGAAGATTTGGAGATTTTGGTTAGGGGGTGCAACAAACTTATTGCCTTGATCATTAATTCCCATAATGGTCAATTCACCAGAATCAATGAGGTCTTCAACTAAATGTTTAAGATGCTTGCAATGTTTGGTGTCATGGCCATTTTGATGACAAGAATGAAAATAAGCATTAGGCTTGAAGGTAGGAGGTAGGGCTTGATTAGGATCAAGTGGTCGAACAGGTGGTAAGGTAAGCATGTGTTTTTGGATGAGTTGGTTCATTTTTTGGTGGAGGGTGTTAGGTAAAGGAGTGAAATATCTATTTGGATTGCCATAATGATAACGCACAGTTGTCTTAGAGGTGGATATTGGATTATAAACTTCTTAAGTTGGTTGTGGTTGGGGTGGAGGAGGTGAACTAAATTGTAAGAAACCTCAATTAGGTTTGCAATTATTTTGTGTTTTTTTGGTATTGATTGTTGTTTTCAGTTTTGTCAATTTAGCTAGAAGTGGATTTTGACTCATGACTTGAAACTAAATTTTGATACTCACATAAGGTTGTACAAAAATGATTGAATGAAGGGAATTTCATCATTGTAAGCTTATTTTGAAGGTTAGTGTTAAAAATCTCAATAAACATCTTCAACAGATGTGCATCTAGAATTTGGACATCAACTTGAGCATATAAGGACTAGTAATGAGAGATGAAATCAAGTACTTTTTCATCAGTGTTTTATCTACATTGCATAAGGTAAGCCATTGTCTTTTTAGGTGTCATGTGCACTTGAAAGTTATTAATAAAAGCTTCCAATAATTCATTAAATGAATGGATGGAATGATTAGGAAAGTTGGAAAACCATTCTAAGGCAGTATCTTTCAAGGTCCTTGGAAAGAGTTTAGCTAAAATTTTATAGTCAAGGACAAAGTCACAACAGAAGGCAGTAAAAGTATTTCTCAAACCTTGGCATTTCTATCCCTTGTGGCATTGGTGTATGTAATATTTCTAATGATAAAGGGCTTCTACGAACAAGTTATGTGGGTGGAGTAGTTTGAGGTTGACTAATGGTGGAAAATTGGTGTTGCATGGATGAAAAAGTGTTAAGGAGTTGTGTCATAAAAGGATTAGGATAATGGGGTTGAGGTGGAAGGGACAATGGGGATGGAGTGTAGGTGATGTTAGGAGAAGTGGAAGGAATAGTGAGTGGTGTGAAAGTGGTGGAAGGAGGTTGCGATGCCACAATAGAAGTAGGAATGCTAGTGGAAATCGGGAAAGAAGTAGCTACACAGTTGGATTGATGTAAAGATGTATGGACTTGTGGGTTGGTATAAGTTGGAATGGAAGCTATAGTTGAAGGAGGAACTTGAGATGTTCCTTTGATGGAAGGAATGTTTGTTGATGGAGTATTGGAAGAGGCATGTTTATTGTAAATCTCGGCTATTTGTTTTAGCACTTGCAAGCCATCATCACTTTCAATTAAGCGATGAAGGTTCTCAATAGTAGGTATAGCAATGGTGGAAATGTTTTCAAGTGAAAAGTCTTGTTATAAATGTGCAAAGTCCTCATGAATGTTAATAACCTTTTCTTGTAGGATAGACTTGTTCTTCTTGTTGACATGCATAGGATGGAAAGGGGAATGCATGGAAGTGGTATTGTAAGAGCCCAATGCACCATTTTCCATACCAGGAGTAGGAGATCATGAGATCCCAAGGTCCATAATGAAAGTACTACCGTGGGATGCCATGAGTCTAGAACTTCTCACTAAAGTATTATCAATAGGGAACCAAACACTCATGTAAGTACCACAAAGGAAGGGTGGATGAAAATCCAAACTATTATAAGAATGTCAAATACCAATAATAGAAAATATACTAATTGTAATAGAGATATGAATATAGGAAACAAAAATGTAGGAAAATGCAAGAAACAATGCAAGATGAATGTCTAAAATATGCAGAGAGATTGATTTGTCCTAGGTGTTGAATGAGTCCTAGGAGGCATTTTTTTTGTATTTTTTAGAATTTTAAGAATGATTTAAATTTTTTTTAGAATGAAAAAATAGGTACAAAATGCAGGATTTCAGTTTTTTTAACAAAATGGAATGCAAGAATGAAAACTGAGTTTTTCACAAATGGAAAATGAAAGATCCTAGAATGTAATAACCAATCCAATTTCCTAATTGAATGTTAATGAAAATGTAAACTAGGATGAAATATATGAATGCAATCAAAATTTTAAAATTTTTTAAGAGTCAGGTTCACCAAAATAAAACATAGATTTTAGGACCCAATGGACTCTCTAACTCTTATAGGGTTTTTCACCCAAAAGGAGGAGATTAGATCCTAAAATGCTTATGTGACATTCAAATTAGGAAGTATGAAATGTAATATGATGTAAATCAACTAAAATAAATGAAATTGATTGATTAAAATGATCTAGAATGAATGCAAGGATGCAATTTATGCTATGTTTGAAAACAAACTGTGATATGAAAACTATTATGAAAGATGAAGAAACTGAAAGAAATATGTAGAACAAAAGGTACAGGGTCAAATGTGAGTGAACCTAGATGATGTGTGAGTTTTTTGGAATGTCTAGAATGCTGATGAAATATTTTGATTTTTTGTAGTGGGAATCACTCACCAAGGGTGGTAAATCAATCCTCCTACTATTTAAAAAGTGTTGGGAACTAATTTCTAATAGCCGAGAGTTGATTTTTGACCAAATATAGATTTTCATATTTTAAGTGAGACTCATTCACCAAGGGTAGTGAATCAATCCTCCCCTAGATTTTTGGAAAATCAAAAGACAATATTGCTACTTTAGATCCTACAAAGTTTGAATATTAGGTTGTTGAGATCAATTATGCAGGAAAATAGCTAAAAGTCAAGCAAATTGTTTGAATAGATGATGGATTGATTTTAAGAGCCTAGTTGACTTGAAATCCACTTTTCAACACCTTCAAACATGTCAAATCTGCAAAAAAAGGTTGCAAAGACACTTGCAAAGGGGAAAATTGTTGGGGGGTTAGTGAATAGGGGTTTTCCTTGGTCAAACCCCACTTTAGTAATCAAACCCAATATACATGAATGAAATGAAAAGGAAATGATAAATGAATAACATGAAAGTATTACAAACTTACCACATATTTGAATATGCAAATCTTAAGTGATGTCAATGGCTGCTCCAAAGTGCTTGAAAGTGCTTGAATTGATGATGCAATTTGCTTGAGTGCTTGAAGATTGGTTGAATATGTTAGGATATTGAATACTTGAATGAGGAAATGTAAAATGAGGTTGGAATCACATATTTATATGAATCTTGTGCCTTAGTATCTATTGATACCTCATCAAAGGCCGATGTGAAGTGAATTTGAGTAAAATCCTAAAATAAATTTGAAATATTTTGAATTTGGGGCCAAGGGGGACTCATTCACCACCCTTGGCAAATGAGTCCAACCTAGGACCCAAAACCAAGTGTCAGGAATAATGTTTTGTTTAGTGTTGTTTGTCAAGATAGGATTAAGAAAAACACTTAATATAAGCATATGAGGGCATAAAAAGACAAAATAAAGAAAGAGAAGGGTGTAAATAGTGAAAATATGCCTAGAAAAGCATGAAATATTTTTACAAGACTTTACAACACTTAAAAATAGGACTTGTTGATGAGTGAAAAGGTGGTTTTTAGGTGAATTAAATTTAATAGAGTATAGAAGAATGTAGAAATGTCTTACAACACTTCAAAACACATTCACAAGACATCGTTCTTTGAATTTTAGCACAAAAATAAGCATGTTCAAGCCAAGATAAATCATAAAATTAAAGCAACATAGCTCCAACACTATGAAGCAAGACCTAAAAGAGCATGAAAATGGCAAGGGTCCATTTTTTCATGGTACAATAACAACAGGGATTGATCCTAATCTAATCTCAAAATATTAGTTCGTACATTTTCCTGCTTTATTTTTTCCTTCCCACACATATCAATAACTATTTGAATTGATGTCTGAACTCCCAAACATGTCCCTCAAAGAATAAACTTGAAAAATGGTGTTGTTTCAAAATGGTACCCTCTCATCCAAATTTAACAACCTTTCAACTCCATTAGGGTCTATCGAAGCATTTTTCAAATGTCTATGTGTCACTTTGCCACTTGCGCACTACAAAATATGGTATACAAGAGGAGCCCTCATGAGATGGTGGGGAGTAGTCAGGATTGACCCATGTGACCTGCCATTGACCA
Source organism: Sequoia sempervirens (assembly GCA_007258455.2). Lineage (NCBI taxonomy): Eukaryota > Viridiplantae > Streptophyta > Pinopsida > Cupressales > Cupressaceae > Sequoia > Sequoia sempervirens. Next base: position 431,077,301 of record VDFB02281492.1, on the reverse strand, counting down.
TCGATTTCCTACCTTATGAAGCAATTGCCATCATCAGAGCTTGATGGGTTTCTGAATAAGTGAGGTGTTGCACCACCCACTAGCTCATGTAACTATCTTTTCTCACTGCTTTCGATGGATGGGTGTGCAAGGAACAACCCCGATGAGAACACATGTCACAATATTGATTGTTGATCTCTATTCAAGATATGTCTGATAACCTTACAAAGACACTGGTCCCACCATCTGGCAGTAACACGTTGTCATTTCCTGCTAGCTAATGTGTTTAAAATAACATGAAGTGAACCAACACAAGCACGCAGGGAGTGGTCAAGATGTGGCCACATCTTTAAATCTTCAACTGTTTGTCTTAGTTGAATGGTGCCAACTACCTTCACTAAAGGGACTAGGCCCACCCATATGCCAAACATGTGGCTAAAGCCCATCAGCCTATGTGAATAAAATACGAAGGAATAAAATAGTGGGGATGCATGAGGAATGACTGGGATCAACTTCTAACGATTGAACAACCAACATGAAATCCTAATTCTGCACATGCCACTAAATTTAATCTTAAAAGCAGGCCACCTCTAGGAAAATGAGGACTTGACCCACAAAGAATGAAGGCTAAGAATTTAAATCTTTATAAAATTAAGCCTCAACCATAGGAAAATTTAATACTGAGAAGGACTAAGGCGACTGAAAAACGTAAAATCCAAGGGTCGGTAAAACAACAATTTTGATAACATAACTGATACCTTAAACAAGCGGCCACTAGGAATATCAAGTCAATACAATAATATAATGACTAAGGGTTTTTCAAAGCTTGTGAGAAAAATTTGAAGGGCTTTGACAACATAAAAACCCTAACACAGTGATGAGGAACATAACCCTAAAACAAAAACAAGGGTCCAAGCCAAATTGTGCATAATTGTATAATGGAACCAAGAATTTTTTGAGGTGTTCCATCATTAAACATGTAACATTGTCAAATCAAATAACTCAAATCTAAGCCTTAAGGAAAATCAGACCTGAAATTATGCAGTTAAATTTAAAATATTTTATAATTTTGTTATAAATTTAATTCACTAAGGTGTTTAATGTGTAATGAATAGAGAATGTATACTCTTAATTTTGACAATAAAACAAATGCAAGTAAACAACAAGACATTCAAATAACTTATGTTTTGAATCAATTTTCAAAATCAATGTTATATAAATCAAAAAATTATAAATGTAAGAAACATTGAGTTCACCAAAATCTAAAGTAGAAATTTAGTGATCCTAGATCTAACAAGTAGATTAACTGGGATTAACTTTTCTCCTTTCACTCAACATTCAAATACAAACCAACTAGACTTTGGGAATTGGTTAGTTGTGTCAAAGAAGAGTCAGTCTGCGAGAGTTTTGTTCTTTTCAATTACAAATAGGAAAAATTTGATGTGTGTTTTAATAAACCTATTTGAAACAAACCTTAGATATGAAAATGTAATTTTTATTTATTGCACAGATGAAACTGAAATTAAGAAAACAATTGTAGATCTGAGAAGGGCGTAAATCTATGCACTTGTTATAAAAATATGAGTATAAATTTGGAGGACAATAACGAAGGAGCTCTTAACCAAAGATGTTATTTTTTAGGATATGTAAAATTTGGATGATAAATTACAGTGGGCCTTGTGTTTCCTATAATTGTCTATTAACAAAAACTCCCGAATCTGACCTGCACACAAGAAAAGAGGGTAAAGAAATCTTACCTGCACTTTTATCGCGCTAATTCTTGACGGTTTCCCAATTACTATAACAAAAAGGGTAATAGGACTACTGTTCAATTACGCGTTCAATACTGCAGGCCATCTAACAATAAAATCACCTCCGTTTCTGACCTTTCTACTTGTCTGCATAGTCTGCCGTCTAAAACCTCACTGTATATATACGAAAGATCATTCGCATACACTCAATACATGTTAGCGGTGTCTCAATACAATAAGTTTATCTCTCTCTTAAAGTAAGCTTAGCGCCCTTCACATGGGAAACAGCGAGATCTCCATGGCATCTAAGAGCTTAACCCTGCCGCTAGTGCTTGCATGTCTAGCATTCCTGCTATCTGGGCGTGTGGAGGGCAAGGATATTAAAGTGGGTGACGAGACCAACTGGAAACTCGGTTTTAATTACACTGCCTGGGCAGAAAGCAAAACATTTATGGTTGGGCATACGCTAGGTAAGCCAATTCAATATGATTTTATTAGCATTTTATTATAGTTTTTTTTTAAAGATTTTTATACTGGTTAAATATGCAGTGTTCAAATACTCCAAGGGATCTCATAATGTTCAATCTGTAAGCGGAGCTGAATTCAAGGATTGCAGCACGGGATCAAATAGTGTATCATTCGAAAGTGGAAACGACCGCGTTCCATTGAAGACGGCTGGGAATATGTGGTTCCTATGCTCGGTGGGAGAGCATTGCCAAAATGGCATGAAATTTAAAATCTCAGTTTTGCCCGCAGAAACAGATAATTCTGCTGCCTCATCTGTCTCTTCTGCTGTTTCTGCCTTCGCGGTTGTCATGCTAGCCAGCATGCCGATTATTCTCTTCTAAATCTGATTCTGAAAAACCCTAGTACTGATCGATTTGATATATTTTTTTTCTATTTTGAATTTATGATTACCGTCGTCTCACAGGGCATTGTTTTCACATTTCAATTTATAAGTTATCTGGTTTATTCAAGTTGCAAGATCTATGTCGTTTTCCATTTGGAAAGGTTATATGATATTTGTTCCTTCTCTTTTTTTGTTATCGTTGGATGATTTATAAAAACTAATAAACAATAGTGTTAAAAAATCTTAAATGATAACAAAGAGATATACACACGCTATGCAGTCTTCTGTTTGACATGGATGACATGAATTTATGATAATAGACAACTGATTTAATAATAAGGAAGTAGATAAAAATCCGGAGGAAAGATTCATGGTCCAGTCCTAAAACAGACTCAAATTCACAGCCCTTTAATTAGTGAAACCATCCACGATCGCGTCGGTCTAGACCCAAAGCCATATATTTTAATTAAAAGTTATATTACGTATGTTTGCCTCCTTTTTTATCTCATCCAATTTAAATTTTCACTTCTATTGAATTGGCATACATCATTGTCTTGAGTTCTTTTCTTGTCAGCCTATTCAACATTAAAAAAATAGAATGTACCCATCATTTTATCTTTGCAACAAATTATATATTCAAACATTTTTAATTCTGAAGTCATTTGATAAATTTTAATCATATTTTTTTCAAATTTTGAATTCATTTTTCTTGACTATCCCACATATTCCATGTCGAGTTATCATGTTTTCTCCACCTCCTAATTTGTGTGAATAAATAGGAGGTGGACAAGACATGCATTATCAAGGAGGTGCATAAGACAATCATTTTCTAGGAGGTGGACAAGACACATACACATGCATTGTCAACCTCTTAAGTTGTCAAGGTGTCACACATAATTATGCACTGTCATACATGGTAGTTGGAGGAAGCTATGAAGTTTATATTGACAATAGATATTTTTTTCTTTTTGGTTTTCTTTTGAATGACTAACTAGAATTTGGACTTTTAAGAAGACCTTACTTTAACAATCAAAGTACTTTATTAATTAATCCTTATCATTTTGAATTTGATTTAATAGAGGATCTTCCATCTAATATTTTGATCTACATTTATCTTCTTTGCCTTATCATAGAATTCTAAAGAATAGCTATTTTGCATTTAATTTTAGTTCTACTCGAAAACCTTTTGGCACTCCCTTATAACATTTTTGAGAAAAAAAGGATGATTTGTAAGCATGTATTCATGTCAAAATTAATCTTAATAATCCTTTTATTACGTCCATATAGATTAAACTATGAAGCATGTATTAATTAGATATTAACACTCTTCATTTTGAGTATCATGTTGTTCATGATTATGCATGTTTAAGGGCATTTTGATACAACAAACTCATGTATAATGAAGAAAAGTTCACTTATCCTTAAAAGCGAATCAATCCTAGCAATTAATCAATTTTAAGATCTTTTTTTAATGCTAGGTCTTTGTAATGTGGAACAACTAAGTGATCTATGTGAATTGTTTGCAAGGGGCTTGCATTAATTAATATCAAGCTAGACAAGTAAATTTTATGATGATAGTAAATAAATATGTGATCTAGTATATCAAATATACTAAAATAGTAGATAGACATTTGTTTTTTAAAAAGACTTATTACTAACCTACTTTTATCATATTTCTAATGTAACCTTTCTCTATTAATAGGATAACTTGATTTAAAATAAGCTATCACAATATGTTAGGGTTTAGAGAAAGAAACATAAAATCAAAGAATAATAATTTACTTATTTGAATTGTTTTGAATAGTTTCATGAAATATAATATACCTTATAATATATTGACTATTATTCACATGATCACAAACACAACAATTACAAGATCCTAAAGAATTTGAAATGAATTTTTTTAGGCTATTTTATATGTAAATTTTACACTCAACTGTATAGAAAAATATGTAGGATCACACTATGTTATTCAACATAAAGAGGATAAAAAATTCTATATCACACCAAGGCTAGGAAAGGATAGAAGAAGTAGGGGTGATTCATTGATTGATTTCAAAATTTGTAAATTATAATCTTGAATAAGATTCTCTAGAAAAACAATCAACCATTTTGTATACATCTAAGAGTTTGAAAGAAAACCTTAAAATATTTCAATTTTTTTTATAAATACCCATCATAGACCCCTAACACTAATTCAAAAGGATAAAAGGTTGTGTGAACCTAGATATATCTTTGCACCTAAAATTTACAAATTACAATTTGAAATTTTGGTCTCAAGAATAAATTACATTTTATTTGATTAAGTACATTGGGATAAGACACACTCACATGAGGGTGGTCAATCCTGACCTTTAAAGAACATAAAAGGAAAAAAACCCATCGTTATTGATTGATAAATTTGGATAGAAATTTGTCCAATGCCACTAGGTTATCAATGAGGCTAGGAGCACCTCTATATTTCACCTTTAATATGTTATTGAATAGATTCTTCTTAATGTATTACAACACATTCTTTATTTTGAGTACCCTTTCTTCGAAAGTGTTTAGTTTTTTTTGTATTCTCATTAAATGATTAATGATTTGATGCATTTAATTTTTTCTTACCAAAACAGAGAACTCCTTGATGATGGTAGAAGTTACAATAAACTTATTGGAATTTTTTGAAAATACAAAAGGGAGAGACTCAATAATACTCCCTTTTCCAAAAAATCGCTCTATCAAGGATTAAAAACTTTTATTATGTAATTAGTGGCATATAGCCACCCCATTTTAAATTTATAGGTTGTCATTTGGTAATATTTCCTTGTTGTATAGCTCTTTAGCTCAAACCCTAACCATTCTTTGCAATTGGTGCAACTTATCCCATACTATAAGTAGCTCTTCATCAAGAAACTTTTGAACTTAAAAATTATACTATCTTTATTACTACTTCTATGAGAGCATTAGATGGTCTCATGCGTAAATTTGTTTCCCTATAAATATAAATCCTCCCTCCACACCGCAATCGTATTTATCATACATCAAGTAGCATTTTTTCTTCTCATTCTCTCACACTCTCTATATTGTTGGATCAATAGAATTGGAATCTACTAGGCCCATTGTAAGGGCACATATCCCAAGTTGTATAAAACTTTTTGAGATGTTCTGGTATGTGGTAACAATATACTTTCTGTCCATAAAGTTCATACCATTTATGATAGATTTATTTGTTACTTACAAATTATTCTACTTGTACCCCTATTGGTGTGTGTTTCTTGGGGACCCTAATGATTCAAAGTTACCTATTTACCCTCACATGCATTCTTATTTTTTATTTATTTCTTGTGACTCTTTTGATTCACCCCTTGATATTTATACTTTGCTAGAGCAATTGAGTTGAGGTCATCACCTAGAGTGATGAAATTTTTGGATATGATGCAAAATAAGAAAGAAGAGGAATTAGTTTTTTTTAATTCTCGAGATCATGCAAGTGTTTGAGAAAAGAGCATACACACACCCCTTTAGGATTATAAGATACATGTTCACTAATTAGCCAAACTAAAGTGTGTTGTATTACTTAAATAATCCTTCATAGAAATTATTTGTAAAATGATACAAATATAAAAATAAATCAAAAATAAAAATGGTCTATAATATCATCTTCTTGTAGTTGTCTTGTAAAAACCAATATGTTAGAAGTTTGGTGTGTTTGCACTTTAATTTGCAAAAAATATTTGTTTGTGTTTTTTTCTCTTTAACAATGAGAATATTGTTCATTCAATGACTAATTAAAAATATGTAAAAGAAAATTTCAAATTTCAAAACTAACTACACCATTATACTCCTAGTGTAATTTTGATTATTTTTAATAAGAATATCAACAAAAACATTATTGTACATAAAATATATTATCAGTTTTATGTAAATGAAAGACCCACTTTTAATGGATATATCTAATTTATGCTGATTAATATATGTGAGTGAATTATTCCACAACATCCATATTAGAACTAGCTTTCCAACACTTCAAGAACTTTGAAAATCCTTTTAGTGTAGAAAAAGTTATTAACATTTTAATGTATTTTTGAAATTGCAAAGTTGAAGAGACAACAATTTAGCGAAAGGATTAAAACTCTCTAAATATTTTTTTAAAAAAAATATAAAATAAAATAAATTATAAAGAAAAATTTAAATTTGGAGCAATGAATTTATTGTATGAAAGCTGCAAATCTATACAAATATATGGGCTATAAAAGAAGGTGGTAAAAAAGTGAGTTTTTTTTAAGTCTAAAATGTTATCATACACCAAAATATAGAATAATATAAAGTAAAATTTATTTCTCAACCCTTCTAGATGAATCCATGGCATTCGCTTTGTCCAGTAGGGTTCTATTAAAAAAATTATTTTATAATTTATTAAAAAAAATTGTAGCATATGAAACAAGAAACAAACATAACACGGTCACAAACAATATAAGTTAAAAGTTAGCATGTTCATCTAAAGTTCATCAAAATTTATGAAATGAATTTATGGATCCCAATACAAAACTCAAATAAAAAAAATCATTTCCTTTGGATATGGATGCTTAACCTTTGTACCATAACACTTTAATTTTGTTTGATTTTTATTTTTAAAAAATATACTTCATAAAATGTGAGATATGAAAGGATGAATGAATGGTTGAATTTATAGACTTTCTAGGGAAATATCAACTAGGATATGAGGATGATAATGAAGAATTGAACTAACTAAACTTACTTAGGGGTCAACTCATCTAAAAAAGGAAATTTTCAATTTTAAAAAAGATAATAATGAATTATTGAACTAATTGATGGATAATTATGCACATAAATTTTCTATTCAAAGAAAAATTTGAATGATTAACAAATATTGAGATTCTAGAATGAGACTAAGCTAACTAATGTATGAGAGAAAGGATTTCTACATGGAGACTAAGTTAACCAATCAGTGATGATGGAGATGATTGAAGGGAAAAAATTAGAACTTTTAATTTAAAAATGAAAATTAGATGTCATTAAAGTAAATGGATAAATAGATGAAATCAATAATTTTAAATAATTATGTATTAATGATAATTATTATATGATAATTAAATAGTAAATGGTGTTTGACAATAAATGATAATAAATAAATGAGTGACAATTAATGGTAAGTAAAAGTTGACTGGGTGGAATAATTTTAATATCTACAATTGGCATATCAATAATTATTTCATTCTTGAAGGTTTCTATGGTATTGTGTACACTTATCATTTTTATTTTTATTTTCTAGCTCATTTGATGAATAAGAAGATAACCAGTTTCCAATTTTACGTCTTAACCTCCCTAGAAGCTTCCATAAATAATGGGTACATTATCAAATTCCTAATAATCTATTTGAACCATTACAACTTACGTAAAACTCTTTCTCGTATGTTAATTCAACCAAGGAATGAAGTTTATGATGTTGAGGGTAAACAAGAGCACTTTAAGAGCTGCCACACCACTATAAAAAATCCAATAAAGTAAAATTTGGTATTGAGATTGATTCTCACCCGAACACCATAGCTATAAGTTTCAAATAGAGTTCTTGAAATAATTCTCAAAATTAAGTGTCTCAAGATGTGAATAAAATAAGGGGAATGGACCCTTAGGAGAATTGAGAATAGTGTCTGAACTAGTTGACTAGAACATAAAAAATTTCTTAGGAGTTCACTACCCTTCAAAGAAATAATCCAATGATGATAGGAAGGGAGAAGAAGAAAAAGGAGGAAAAGAGAGAAAAAAATAGAAGGTGTAAATGGGAGGAGAGGGAAGAGGACTATAAGAATACCCAAAAGAAAGTATAAAAAGGAAATTTGTTAGACTCATTATATTCAACATATAAGAAAGGGATAATAATAAAAGAATGAATGAAGGGAGAAGGATACAAGATCTCTATAGGTTAATGGATTCTAGGACAAAAATTATGAAGAAGAAACTAAGCTAACAAATAATAGTCTCGTGGACATGTCTCCTAAGGTGTACACTAAATTTATTAAAAGTCCTATTAAGGAAGAATAAATGGAGATGAGCTTTGTTACTTTGGTAGTCGATTATAACCACCTATTTCAACCATCATATAGTGGAAAAAGTGAAAATAAAAATAATGAAGAGAAATTCAATGATAATTAGTAGGAAGAGCTTCAAATGGAGAAGAAAAAATAGTTAAATATCATTTATTTGTTGGAGAATTTTTTAGTTGATGGAAAACAAAGTCTCATAACTTGAGGAATTGATGATCATGCCAATTTTCATCACCCAAGACCTAATGGAGTGCTCCATCACCTCAATAGCTATTTTATAAGATGAAAACAAGAGGTGGAAAAGAAAACTAGAAGCAAAGAAACACAAATCTAAAAGGAAACTAAAATTAATTTTCTAAGGAAAAGATAAAAAATGAGGAAAATGAGTTGAACACATGGAACAAGAGGCCAAACTAGATTATAAATGAATGGAACACTCTTATGAGCCTCAACAAAGTGAAGAAATCATATTTATTGTTAACTTTTATATTCTAGTTTTTTTGGTGTATATATTTTTTTTATCCTCCTATTGTTGCAGTTGTGTAGCTTGTTAGATATAGTTTTTGTAACTATGTGATTAAGTTGTTATTGTGGCTTCTGGACATGGGACATTTTTCCTACCTTATCTAATAGAAAATGGGTAAAATTATAAAGTTGTGTCACACTTTCGTCCAACTTATTAGAACAAGTGAATTTAAGTATTTTTAACTAAAAAATAATTCAGCCAAACATATGATCTAGTAAGATTCATTATACTCTCTAAGTTAGATGTGTCTACAAGTTTTTTAAGTAAAATTATTATCTAAATACATATGTAGAACCACTTTGAGGCCAATTTACCAAAAAAAAAAAAATATTTAAAAAACATGGTGTTTCAACAACTCCTACTCATGTAAATATTTTTTTCAAATGTAAAAATATCCTTTTCTAGATCCATAAGTGTAGTTTTCAAAAAAAAATTATTTATAATTAATTTTTTGTTTTTACTAAAAGTAGGTTATGAACACAAAATATTAGTTTGACTATCATGTCAAGAAAAAATACTAAATCTCTTTAAACATTTGAAAAAATATGATGCACTATAGAAAAGAATGTAGATCAAGATGGTATTTTTTTCTATTTTAGATAAGTAATTAATATAAAACACGATGTCAATGGAAATGGCTGTGTTTTAATACACATTTTAATATTTGTTTAAAAATGTACATTTATGAAAATTAGAAAAAAATATCCATGCTCTAAATTTTTAAGTTATAAATACACACAAAAAATTTGACCTAATATTTTTATGTTTTATGACCTAAAAGATTATATACTGAAAGGAAAAATAAATTGAGCAAAGGAAAGAACTAATCAATGAGCATTGTTTGAAGGAAAAATATTACCAAAGAGAGAGTAGTCAAACAAAGCACCACCAAATGAAAAGGAGACACAAGAATTTGATAAGGGGAAAAAACAAGAAAAACCCTAATAGTATGAATGGAGGAAAAATGCCTAAGAATGATACAAAGAGAGAGAGAGAGAGAGAGAGAGAGAGAGAGAGAGAGAGAGAGAGAGAGAGAGAGAGAGAGAGAGAGAGAGAGAGAGAGAGAGAGAGAGCTTAAGCCTTAAGCTTTCTTGCTTGAATGAAGAATGAGATAAGATGCACCTCAATATATAGAGGTGAGAAGAGGAGTTAGAATTAGAAAGTAACTACAAAATTAATGAATGCCACCATTCATCTATGTGTGTGCAAGTTGTCAAAATCCTCTTAAGAAGGTTTCTAAAAAGGAATTAAAAATAAATAATTACAATTTAATAATAACCTTTACCAAGTAAGGATTAATATTCTAACATCCCCCCTTAAGCTTTACTTGGGGATTTTATATCAAACCATTCAATGGGTTGCAATCCTAGATTTTTACAAAGAAAGAGAAATTTATCTTTACCAAGAGCTTTGGTGAGAATATTTGCAACTTGATCTTCACCTTTACAATACAAAAGATAAATTTTCTTGTCTTCAATGTGCTCTCTAATGAAGTGATGTTGAAGAGTAATGTGCTTGGTCCTTGCATGAAAATTAGATTCTTGGATAAAGAAATGGAACTTTGATATCACAATATAAAGGAGTAGGATCCATTTGAGGGAGAACCAATTCTTCAAGTAATCTTAACCATAATGCTTCTTTGGATGCATTTGTACAACCTTTATATTTAGCTTCAATAGAAAAAAGATAAGTATATTATTGTTTCTTACTATTCCATGAGATTGCACCTGATCCAACAAGGAAACAATAACCACAAGTGGATCTCCCATCATTGGGATCACCTCCTAAATCTGAATTAGTATAACCCTTTAAATAAAAATCACAGTTTGCATCATTAAAAAAAAAAGATTAAGAATACCTTTAAACATATCTTAAAATTATTTTTTCAATGTTAGAATGAGTTTTTTGTGGTTTAGACATATATCTAGAAACTAAACCAACACTATAGGGAATATTAGGTCTAGTAAGTGTTAAATTATTCAAACTACCCATTAATTTCCTATACAAAGTAGGATCAACAAAAGGAGCTTCCATATCAACCATTAATTTAGTTCCTAATTCACAAGGAGTAGAAACACACTTTGCATCATTCATTTTCAATCTATCTAAGAGATCTTGAGCATATTTTTGTTGAGAAAGAAAAATACCTTTAAGTGTTTGCCAAATTTGTATAACCAAAAAATAATGTATTAGGCCTAAATTACTCATTTGAAATTGTTGATATAGTTGATACTGAACATCACTAATCAAAATGTTAGAACTATAAGTGATAATTAAATCACCAACATATAAAATAATAATCACAATATCATTTTTACTATTCTTAATATATAAATTTGGATCATTTTTACTTCTAATTCAACCATGAGATAGAAAGAAAGCATAGCCCAAATTATAAAATTTCAATATATAGACATAGCAATAATAGATCTAGGTTTCCTCTCACTACAGAATTTGTTGTATTGTAAAGGTAAATTGTATCAAGATTAATAATAATAGACTTTGAAAAAATGGTCCTAAAGATGGTTTAAAAAAAAACCATATTGTCTTCAGAAAAAGAATGAAACAAAAAGGTTTCAAGAACTTACATACCATCAAAGTGGATGGAAATATTTTCCATGGGTCCCAAAAAAGACTTCAATGAGACTAGATAAAATAAATGATTTATTATAGATAGGGCTCCCTATGCAACATTACTGCAAATGTGACAAGTGCATAAAATATATATGTAAAGGCTCTATTGAGACTTGATAAAGTGAATAATTTGAAAAACATATATAGATGGAATAAATCCATCAAGAAGGAAAATACTCCAATGAGCTTTTAATTTTCAAAAAAAAAAAGGATGAGATAAATCCATCAAAAAGACAAATTTACCAATCAGACACAATAAAAAAAAAATTCCCTTTATCAAAACAACATAATTGTAGATGAGAAGGAAACACTAGGTTTGTTTTAAATATTGTAATAGATCAAGCCTTAGGTAGAGAGAATGATAATTTATCACAAAGTGGGATAGAAAGATCTTAGAGATATATTGAAATATGAAGAGGCACAAATCAAGCCACCTTGAATTAAAAAAATTAATATTAAAAAAAAATGTGATGGAAAAATGAGAATTGCATACTATGACATGAAGCATTATTAAGTATAAATATGTCATTGAAGACAATATTCATGCATTCATGAATACATGAATATCCCCTTTTCATATTCCAAATATAATTGAGTAAAACAAGTACACTATTATTGGGTTGATCAAGCCCAATAATAAAGTACTTGTGAAGTTATTTAAAAAACAATTTTTTTATGTGAAGTAACATGTTGAGATGCACCTGAATTAGTAACACATTCCAAAGGTTTAGAAACATTTAAACTACATGTAAAAGCACACCTATATTGATTACCATTGTTATGAAACTGTTGATTATTTTGATTCATAGGATTTTTCTCATTTTTCTTTTCAAAACAAGTATTTTGCGAATGGTGATCCTTATTACAATAAGTGCAATGCGGTCTCTTAGAAGAGTTAAACTCTCTAGGATCATTTCCATTATTATAATGAGGTTTGGAATTATAATGTTGTTTAGAATGAGGTTTAAGATTTTGGATATGATTAGACAAAAAAGCATGTCCATTAGACTTAAGAGTACCAAATTAAATTAACTTGGCTTCTTCTTGTCTTAATAAATCATGAAAAATATCATAAGTTAATTGAGTAGCTAAAGAAGGAATAGCTAATTGAGCATGAATATTAGTAATAAATTGTTGAAAGTGCCTAGGAAGATATTTTTTTAGAATAAGATGAATTAATCTAAGATCTTCTTATTTTTACTCCTAAACCATGCAATTGACTATTCAAAGCATCAAATTTTAATAGAAAACCATCCATAGATTTGAAATAAGAATACCTTAGATCCTCAAGTTGGTCTTGAAGTTGAATCTTTCTAGATTCATTTGAACTATCATAAATAGTTTTGAGTTTGTCACATGGGTGTTGTCATAATAGTGGTTTACAATTCCTGAGAGGAACAAATTTTAGCTGAAATCACATATTTTTAGAAAATATAATGATTTAAGCCTTAAAAAGTTCCATTTTAAGGATTCCAATTGAAGAGGGTTTAATCAAATCACCTTAGATCAAAACCCCTTGGATAGAACCTCGCTAGTTTTAAACCATACGTATAAATGCATCTCCTTTACACCTATCAAAATGCTGATAAAAAATCACTTTTAATTTAGCTTTTGGGGGATCAAATGAATTCATTTAAAATTTATTTCAAATGATCATGGTATTCCTCAGAACAAGCTATCCAATGAATATAATTTTAATATGTTTTGGTTTTGTTATATTTTTTTTTAAAGTTTTATTAAACATAAGTTTTTCATCGAAAATGAATTTCTTTGTTCTTCACATGTGGAAAAATAGAAGATTATCAAAAAAAAATTTTGAAAAATATGAGTGCACCAGATATTGAAGTCCTCAATCCAACAAAAAAAATTAAATTAAATTTTGACATATACAAAAAAATTTACGCATTATACGGTCGCGCTGTGTCTGAATTGTAATTTGTTTGACTTTGAAACTTGATTAAGGAAAAAATATTCAATAAAAAACTATCTAACCAAATGGAAGCACTAGATATCAGAGTTACAAATCTAAATTTGAAAGAATTAGAATTTTATCCTTCATGGAAAAAAAGTTATGCATTATACGGTTGTGTCACTTTTTTAAAATGTTGTTTTCTGAAAAAAATCAATTTTCATGGGAGATAGAAAAAGAAGTGAAATTTGATTCCAAAAATTTTCAAAAAAATATTTTTAGAATCTACAGACAAAATTTGATGAGACTCTAGTTTGCACCATCTTCAAATTCCTCACAGTTTAGCCGCTATAGGTGCCCGAATGCGAAGATTTAGTTAAAAATAATAATTTCAATGTCCAGGTTGGCCAAAAATTGTAAACCACTATTATAGGATCACCCACATGCTTCATAGGCTTTTGTGCATGTCCCAATGTGAACATATAGTTTGGGTGACATGGAAATACCTATGAGGCCAAGGTGTTCCTCATTTTTGAGCCTCCATTTTTCTTGTTCATCTTTAGATGCAAACGGACCTGGTTCTAATTTTGAATCTATAGCAACAACCAAAAGATGTTTAAAATGAAAAATATAAGAGATATGAGTTTTCCAAGAATGATAGTTAGAAGAATTCAACTTAATTTCAGGGATTAAAGTAGACATTGTAAATAAATTTAATTACACAAAAAAAAAAATTACTAAAAGAAATACTTTACAACTTAAGCTTATAAGAAAAATTATCCCTCCTTAAGTAAAATTAAGGTTTAAAAAAAAATAGGCCCTTTTAAATTAAAATTTGAAAATAGCCTCCTTTTAATTAAATTACTTAAAAAGAAAAAAAATAGAGACTTTTTTTTTTTAAAGAAATTTATAATTTTGAAAAAAAAAGAAATCTGATTTATATTATTTGAAAAAACTAACAAATAACATTAAATTAATAAATATTTTAATAAGATTAACAAATATTTTAAATTTATTTGAAATTTTTTATTAAAAACTTTTTACTTCCAAAAGAAAATAGGCTTGAAGTTAGGAAAAATAAAGATTTAAAGACTATAAAAGAAACTTTTCAAAATGCAAAGAAAATGAAACTTTCTAAAACTAAATGGGTGAGCTTTTCTAAGAGAATTTAAAGGTTTTATTAAAAAAAATGGAAAGATTAATCTTTAAAAAGATTTGATTTTTTACTTTTTAAAAATTGATTTTAAAGATTTATAAAACAAAATAATAGAAGGTTGAAGCCTTTTTTCCAACTTTCTATTTTTGATTATTTAGTATTGTTGATTTTTTTAGATTTAAAAAAAAAAAAATAGATACTAGGGGAGAGGGGCCTATAGACTTATAGTGGAGCACCCTAACTTTGTGTTTCTCAAAATTCTACATGGAATTTCAAATCAGTCCCAATTTTGTACAACATTTATTTGACAACTCATCTTCTTAAAAAAATTAATTTTGGGGTCACATCATCAAATATGATGCTATGCATCAGCATGCTTTTTGTTAAGGTATTAAAAAGGGATTAAAAATAATGTGAGACCAATAGTGCTACTCTAAGTCATGCTTTATTGGTGTGTCGATGTGGCATCGCATGATTTGTCAGTTTGTGTACTTTATGGATAAAAAGTGTTTTGCAATTGGATATTAATATGTTCCACTATGAGGCCCATTGAGGACTACTTATATCCCCACTATTGAAGCACACTCCACTATGGGCTCCTCTCCCCTATATATGTCCAAAAAAAAAAAGATTTGCCTAAATAAAAAATTGTTTATGGAAATTTGAATATAACATGCAAAAATAATGATTTTTTTTTTAAAAATGTACATAAAAATTTAAATGATTTTTTAAATTATAAAGATTTGAAAGGAAAATAATTTTTTACAGATTTAATATGTAGAGTTGTTAAAAAAAAAATTATAACATGTAATTTAAAAAAAAAAATTCTTAAAAAAGTTGAACTATAACCCTTATTTGATATTTTCTAAAAAATTGCATAAATATAAACATGCATGTAAATTATATAGCTTTGAAATTTGAAAACAAAAAATACTTAGAAATCTTTTAGATTAAAAAAAAACTACAGAAGGGTTAGAAAAAAAATATTAGACAAGAAGCAAGATTAAACTTTTGGCTCTTCTCCACCTCTCTTAAAGTACCTCCAATTGTGTGCCTTTAAAACTTGGTAAACCTTCAACAATGTAGCTCACAAAAGATTAGTAATACCAAGCTCTGATACTATGAAAGGAAAAATAAATTGAGCAAAGGAAAGAACCAATCAATGAGCATTGTTTGAAGGAAAAATATTACCAAAAAGAGATTAGTCAAACCAAGCACCACCAAATGCAAAGGAGACACAAGAATTTTATAAGGGGAAAAAGCAAGAAAAAACCCCAATATTATGAATGGAGGAAAAATTCCTAAGAATGATACAAAGAGAGAGAGAGAGCACACTTAATCCTTAACCTTGCTTGCTTGAATGAAGAATGATAGGATAGGCACCTCAATATATAGAGGTGAGAAGAGGAGTTGGAATTAGAAAGTAACTCCAAACTTAATGAATGCCACCATTCATCTATGTGTGTGCAAGTTTTCAAAAGCCTCTTAAGGAGGTTTCTAAAAAGGAATTAAAAATAAATAATCACAATTAAATAATAACCTTTACCAAGTAAAGATTAATATTCTAACATATAATTTTTTTGTTATTAATATTAGGATACAAGGTTCATATGCCTTTTTTACCAAACACAACCTAACCATTTTATGTACTCACCAAACAACTATTTATTTTATCTGCATGAACTTATAAGGTATTATCACTTATTTTCCAACACCTAGTTGCTAGGTGAAGATTGTGTAAAAACTATTGTTATAATTTCTCAATAGAAAATTGTTTAAAAAATTATATTTTCTTAATCATTAATTAATTAATAAGTTAATGTATAAATTCAAATACATACCATACATGTGATAAAGATATTTTATAACAAAATATTTTGGAGCAAATCCTATCATTATATGTTATTAGAAGCTAATGATATTCTAACTAAAGTGATAATTCTTGATGTTAAAATTCACCTAAGAGATGTGATAAATACTACTTACTAGTTATTTAACTCAATTCTTTTATCATTTGGGTTAGTGGGATGATGGTTGAATTTTAGAAAAGATGATTTGAAAATCAGGAATTTAAAATTTTGAAAAGATAGATTAAATCATCTTATATAGGCAAGGTTTAAGGTACAATCCGAAATAAAAGAGTACAAAAAATATAATTGGTCCAATACTAGTGATTAGTAACTCATTTCAAATTAAAATTCATTTAAATTAATAAATAATTTAAATTAAGAATATGAAAATATATTTTCAACATGTGTACAAACATAAAACAAAGATATAAAAGTACAAGACGTGTGCTTTTATCCTATACACGAAAATTGATTTATTCTTATTTTTGCGATAGTTAAAATGTGTTTTTTTTTTAAATTTAATATCGTTATAAAAACTTAAACCTATCGAATAACTTTATCTGAATGCAATTTTTTTCATGCTCACTAGATAAGTACAGTATGACGCCTTCATGATTAAGCGCGTTTAAGAACTCAGGCTGATTAAATAATGTTTCAAATGAATTGGAATTATCGTCACTGTCCGCTTTCATTGATGAACGAGCATACATTCGGCACTGGGCAGAATGCCGAATACAAGATACCGTCTTTAATCTCGCCGTATTCGTTTGATAGGTAAAATCGAAATGAATGTGAGTTTTAGAATGCTCAAAACACCAGAACGTTCCACGCGTTTTCAAAAAGAGTTGTTGCATACGGAGGAAGTGCATTTAACCGATAGATTACGTCAATCGCATTCCATTGTATTCTATTGTTATTATTTTCGCGGACAACAAAATAAAGATTTTTAAGTATTTTAAAACTTGTAGTTAACTATTTTATTTTCCCATATTGCTTATTCTACATCCTTCGTCGACTAGAGTTTCTTCGTGCGCGAGTTGATGTAATGGAGGAGGGCCAACTATTTTTTCTAGATATATTGATATGCGCGTAACATGTCATTAATATTTATAATGGTGAAAATTGCCTACGCACCTCCTTTTCCTCTATGTTGATAGAAATTTGATCTGTCATATCGGAGTATTTTATTTAGTAACTACTAGTGTTTTCACCTGAACAAGGTGCAATGGTTACGCCGATAGCAAGATATACTCTGGCAGTATATTGAAGGGAAGGGGAAAAAATCGCAAGAATTGACATAATAAATAAGTTACAATGTCAACGAAAAGCATTTTCAGGAAGAAGTCAAGATAAGGTAGAATATGCCTTTCGTTAAATTAAAAATCTTGGCAACAAAAGACCCAACAAACTCTAAGCACAATAAAAAAATACATTGCATAAGAAAACCCAACTGAAGGCATATCTTCAACTATAATAGATATGCACAATAAAAAATTTCTAAACACAATAAAAAGGACATTGCACAAGAAAACCCAACTATAATAGATATGCACAAAATAGCAATGACCCAGTTCATAAAATCACTCAAAATGAATTGCAATGACAATACCCATTTTCATTTCTTCAACTTTGTATGTCTGCTATACATGTACCAACAATATAAGTACTATGAATCACCTCCAAATTGCATACAAATGAATGATCTCACTCAAACAAATGTAAAAATGTGTTTTGCAACCCTAGGCACAAATAATGAATGAGATAAAAGCCATAAAGGAGATCAAACCAGTCCAAATGGGGCCCACTTTCCTCTATGTTGTTGTACAGCCAAGCTGAAGGCTGTTGCAACAGCGAATCCAACCCAAACTCTTATAAAACCTCCTTCAAATCCTTCAATCTAAATCTGCAAACAAATACAGACCTCCTGCACCAAGTTTGAAGGGCAAATTCCACTAAAAAGCACAAAGTATATGCTACTATGATGGTATGGCCTGCTTGTACATATTCTACCTTATCTTTACTTCTTCCTAAAAATGCTTTTCTTTGACATTGTAACTTATTTATTATGTCAATTCTGGCAATATTTTCCCCTTCCCTTCAACAGAGTATATCCTTCAAATCTATCATTTGATACAAATCACTGTTTCCAAAATCTTAAAGTCTATCCATAAGAAACAATTTAAGAATAATATTTTGCTCTATACTATATATAGTTAACAAGTCATTCTGTATGATACTGGAAAATTAATGATCGCTTCAAAAATGTGCAAAACAAAACAAAAAATTTGTTAAAAATGATGTGCAATTTGATCTAACCCACTGCTTCCAAAAACATAAAGCATACCATTCAGAACATTATCGAAAATAGGAAACTTTTGTCCAAAATTGAAAAGCTCTGATTTGCACTCAAATAACCAAACATCTGTCACCGGAATATAAAACCTGAACTATAATATGAGCCAGACAATTAAGGGTAAAAGTTAATATTGGAAATACATTCCTAAAATCCATACATCTAAGCTGATCCCCAACTTAATCCAGAGCATTGTTTCTAAGGCTTTAAAATTCTGTCAATAAGGAAAACTCAAACAATTATTATTTTAGTTTGAACCAAGCTATTCCATATAAGATTTGAAAGTGGTATCCAGCCCAAATAGTCACAAAACTAAACTGAAAATAGCCTGTTAGTTCATCCATATTTGATCCAAACTTGTTTTCTTAATATGGTACAAAGATCAGCTTACGCCAGGCCAATTTTTGAAAAATGGGAAAGTCGGTATCAATTCCTAATAGTTACAAAACTAAAGCGAAGGTAGTTAATTAGCTGATCAATGTCAATATTTCCATCATATTAAATCCCACCTCATCCACCATGCTTAAGCCACATTATTATGTGTAAGGCTTAAAAATGAAAACTAAGCAAAGAGCATTCCATGAGTTGTTATCTATCTTTTTGGTGTACTACTAGCTCCAAAATCACCCATAAGGAAACATTCTATATGATAAATAAATTGGATTACCATTTTACCCAAGCATTCCTCTATATAATTTTAAACTGGGTACCCATTCTTATAAATTGTTAAACCAAAGCTAATCTGAAAACAATCCATTTAGTCTGATCCACAATTTGATCTAAACTACCATCTCCAAACACTTAACTTCTAGCCACAAGTAACATTTCAAATGAAAAAAATACTTCAAATTCGGGTGATTCTTTGTTAACTTTAGGAGTGTGAATCCATCCATTCTTAAAATTTGTAAAATTAAGCTGAAAGAGCACACAAGCTGATCTACAATTCGACCCAAACCACTGTTTACAAAACCTATATAATATTGTTACATTCAGGGCTAATAGTCATCACTCCTTGCCATTTCTGCCCATAAGTTTTTGAGGTTTTTTCTTTGGATTAAAGACTGGTTGCATCTATTCTTTTTATTGCTTGCCATTTCTGCGCTTAAAATTTTTAGGTTGTGTTTTTCGACTAAAGACTGGTTGCATCTATTATGCCCTTCAATTTTTGAGGTTATATTTTTATTCTCAGCAGTTCGAAGCACCAGAAAATCACAACCTCGCCCAAGATTTACTAAACAGAAATTTAAAAAAGCATTCCAAGACCAGTGGAACCTACTCCGTCAATAGTATTTAAACTTTGTCCCCTTTACACAAGATTGTTCCAGACTTCAGCCTCTGCTGCTTGCAAAACAACATTAATATTTTGCATGAACAGTGGACCAATATAATATTTTTTAAGAATTTGAGTCTCTATATGATAAGCAGAAATAAAATACGAATTAACAAAACCTTTAGAGAGAGTCCTCAATGGCATCGACACATGTCTTAGATCTCGATCCCCTAAGCAAGGGAGCTACCCACATTTCCCATATTTGACCAAAACCCCTACCTAACATTTCTTTCCTTAGATGAATAAGCATGATACATTTTTCTCTTCACTAAATAGCCTTACCAATCCGACCCTCAAAGGATAGAACTGGAAAAGTAAGGTTGCGGCTGCATTTTATCATCACGCATCTATCTACTTCAAGTCTCACCATGCATTCTTCTTAACACTAATAAGCTCGTCTTCCCATCAAAGGCAAATACCATGGCCACAAGCCATAGGAATACCAAAAATAACACAGAATAGAAGATGATCCATAAACTCCAAGCATGTTTTAGCATTGAACTGAACGCCATTGACAACATTTTCTTGTTTGGCTAAATGCACATTCTTACACTTCTCCATTTGCTGAAATATTCTTACTAATTAGGTCATCAGTACATAAAATCAAGAGATATCTAGTCTGATATTATATTTATCTGCTCAATCTGTCCATTTCATGGAATTTTCCTAAAACATGAGAATTCCAACTCGTCATTAAGAGTGAACGCAAAAGTCACAGGACAAAAAAGGACTCAAAAGCATACAGAAAAACAAGAGATCTGAATGCGAAAAGCGCAAAGGTTTCAAAGCTTTCGAACCAAGATTTCAGAATAACCATCAAAAACTATCACCACTAAAATAGAATGCCACGGGCACAAGCAACAAAGAACCAAACAGAAAAAGAAAACATGAGATTTTCATTTCGAGAAATGCAAGTACTTCAAAGGTTCCAGAAACAAATCCTTCAAGCTCCATCATTACAGTTAAAATCCACAGGGACGGGCCAGAAAAAGAGTGACCCAAAATTTTTCTCATATAGCAAGAGATCAAAATGCAAGGGTTTTTATGGTTCTCAATCTAAAATATTTAGTGTTAAACATCCAGAGGTCTCGCCATACTGTGCAGTCTCCTTACCTTGTGAGAAATAGAGGGACTGGTACTTTACAATAAGCTCTCGCCGCTGGCTCAACCGCTGTGCATCATGCTGGCTGAGAGCCGTGTAGTAGTTGGCACTTCCCTTCCTGGGCCAAGCCATGCGCGAGGCGCCTCGCTTTTTCCTTCCGTTCTTTATCCCCACGCTTTACTACCACCTTCTCCTCACATTTTTCCTCCACGCCATTCAACTCTTCGCTTTCCTCTAAAATAAAGCTTCAATGAGTAGATTATGGAGAGGTCTTGGGGTTAAAAGGCTGCCAGATGACATTTTTCCACACTACCTGCACACCTGACGACCCAAGGGCAGGATCACCATGCTATATTAATGGTGTCGACCTTCTTTTCTCCCTACACCCTCTCCTCATTATTGAAAGTGAAGGGTCAAGTGAACAAAGCTTGTAAGACTTTGCAGGCCCATAGTACTGTCTGTCAAATGGTCGTACCCATTTCCACTCGCTGCTATGAATTTTTTGAATGATAACCCTTCCCCCTCCCTCGCTCCAGCTAATAGACATGACCACTCCTTCTAATCAACATCGTACGCTGTTTATTGGAGTACGTAGGGAACACGTCAGTGGGAATCAGAATACCCACAATTCGGTAGCAGGAAGCCTGAAAAATTTATCGGCATCAGACAATAGACTTTTCCGATTGATTTCCCACCTATAATAGCCTATCGGCTAATTATATATATCTTAAATATTAATCCATATAATATATATCAAGATATATCATTTTAGAAACCTATTTTATTTATTTATTTTGAAATATTATTAGGGATTAAGGTTACCTATTTAATTTTGTAGTTAAGGTTATAGTTAGGTTCAATATTATATTATTATCAATATTTAATTAATAATAAGTCTGTTTCTTTTTTATTTTTTTAAATAAATAAATATTATTAATCAAATTCTTAATTGAAGAGAACTATCTAAAATTGATTTATTTCTAATATGTCTGGTGTTTTTTGAATTTTTGGGGTTGTGGATTTTTTTAAATAATTATTCTATTGTGTTAAATGTTGTTGCTTCTTCTTTCTCTTTCACAGATTGTGATGGCCTCCTATAGGCATCGTGCTGCCATTCTAGGGTTATGCCTCTCGGTGTAATTAGTTTATTATTGTTAATTTTTAAAAAAGATCAAATTTATTAAGAGTAATTTTAAATATGAAGACATTAAATTATTTTATTGTTCCAATCATGCATTTAAATTTTAAAGTTTTCAAAATTAAAAAAACTAAAAATAAATTTTGTTGATGTTTCTATTAGTTTTTGTGAGTCAATCTAACATATGTTTGTTTTCAAGATATTCATTCATTTCAAAGTCATAAGAATGTTAGAGAATCTACGGATAATGAAATGATTAGGCAGTATTATCAAAACGCATATCTACATTTCTCATTAAGTGTCACCGGAGGATGGAGGAATTTCCATAATCTCAAGTTAGATTCTCATTTTGAGATGATGCTTTGCATGAGAAGCAATTTTGGCTTTAGTTTTTTCTTTTCCTTGTTGTTGCCAATAGATTTGAAGAATACATATATTGTGAAGTTTTATTTTTTGAGAGAGGTAAGGGGTTTGGTGTAGAGCTCAATATGGGTGGTTGTCCAACGAGTATTCGAGGCTGTGATTTGAATTATACCCTTTTAAGGGTCATTAGAAAACTTAATGAAGCCATGTATTTGGAGAGCTCAATATGAAATGTCAAATAATTCATGAATTTGTGATTCGGGAGTTCATGGGAGGAAGAACTTTGGAATTTGGCTAGGGGCTACACCTTTACGAGGGTTAAGAGATAGATTTATGGAGCTCCACCTATTTCAACATTTGTTTCTTCAAGGAAGATCTTCACAAAGATTATATATTTTTGTATTCAACAAGTTTTGTTATGTAAGCCTTAAGGGGGGTCCCTTGGCAAAGTGAATAAGAGCTTTTAGGGGATAATTTTATAGGAATTGTTATCACTTGAAATTGCACCCTTGTTGAACCTGGTGTTCAACACCTCAGTGTAACATGGGAAGACCTCTTAAGATGTGGGTTTCTTGTAAATAGAGGTCAACCTCCGGAGAAGGCCGACTTCCTATGGTATCACCTAACTACTTGATCTTTGTGAGATAAAGGGATAAAGAATACATAAATTAAAAAAAAAACTACTCCTATGGTGATACACCAAATTTGTTCAAACATGAACAGCTGATTAGCACACAATTTTTAAACGACTAGTAAAAGATGATATGTACAACTCAATACTCATGTGATATGGCATAAATGTTTTATAAGAAAGTTATGATACATGCAGTCCTAGAAGGATGATAAATTCTCCTCACAACTAAAACTGTTTGCATTACTAACATAACCTGTAACCTACAATATACACATTTCCTCTGCTTAAAACTGCTATTAATGAGACAATTAACAAGGAATAAGAGAAACTCACATGTAAATTTATCAATCATTCAACACACTCAATGAACAGATAACTAAGAAAGTAGAAGTTGCTTTCTTTATTCGATCTCCAATGGTGAAACTGTACATTCAATGACTATAAATGAGTTACAAAACTCAGTATTCTCCTCTAAGGACTTACAAAAGTCACAAAAAATAGAAGAATATGCAAGTAAGAACTGCCTCTAAAAAAGGAAAAAAATGCCATATATACAAAAGAGTGTCGGCCCCCTGCATTAGGATTTTCAAGAATGAGTCAGCACCTGGACACGTCGGCCCTAGAAGTTCCTTGGAACGAAGTCAATGAAGCATTCAATGTGCATCCCCCCTCCATGTCGGCAAGAGCTCATGCTTAGGCATGGCCTTTAGATTTTTATAGTCGTCGTTATTGACTTGTAGCCTTCGAGTCCGCCATCAGGATTTCACCAGAGTCACCTTGAATGCTCTGCAACATGG
Organism: Sequoia sempervirens; assembly: GCA_007258455.2. Taxonomy (NCBI): domain Eukaryota; kingdom Viridiplantae; phylum Streptophyta; class Pinopsida; order Cupressales; family Cupressaceae; genus Sequoia; species Sequoia sempervirens. Next base: position 431,052,882 of record VDFB02281492.1, on the reverse strand, counting down.
TCATTATTGCCACTCCACTTCTCTAGCTGACATCTCCAGCTGCTATTGTGACTCGCAGCTACCTCCCCTTTGAGAAGCAGCATCGAATCTATCCACTAGATTCAAGTGTCATTACTGACTGATCACCTTCGATCTCATAGTAAAGCGATGTCAACATGCTCTGTCAATTTTGCTCGCAGGGGGGAGTCGAACAATCAAACTACCCATGATTTTCCCTAGCACCTTCTGATTGGTTGAGTTTATGTGAGGTAGATTCCAAGGCAGTCAAAGGTTGCTTCAGAAGGATCGCATGTCGGTGAGACTTTGGATGTAGGGGAGAATTCATAACGAGCTCCACCGAGTCACACCGATGCCAATTCATTAAGAAAATCCATCCCTGTCGGCCAGACCTTAAGTGTTTAGGAAGACCTCCTAGTGAGCCCCCCATACCTTGGTGAGCACATCCATGTCAGCAAGACCCTACCAGGTCGGTGAGACCTTATGGTGATATTGGATCTTCCCCCCCGAGCTGGTTCTACTTCGGCAAGACCTTGCTTGGTCGGTGGGACAACTTCCTAAACCCACTATCGTTTGGTGATCTCATTTCATTTTTGGGAGACGAGCTTCATTCGCCGAGACATCACGTCAAGCTCCCCACCTTTTGCTAAGCTCTCATCACTTCGGTGAAATATTCCCCTATCAGCCAGACCTCATCTCGATGGTGAGATCTTACACCAAATACAACCCTTCAGCGAGCCCCTTTACTTCCTTTGGTGAGACCTCTGGGTGAACACAAACACCACTCTAGGCTCAAATATTTCTTTCAGTGAGACAGCCATCTGTCGGTAGGATCTCATGGCAAGGTCCTCATCTCCTAGCGATGGCACTCCTTTTCACTGAGACCCTTCAAAACTAGTGGGGGCGGGGCCAAGACGAAACCAAAACTGGGATTGGGGTGAGAAAGGGGGTGGAAGTGAAGACAAATGAATCCCGATAGAACTGGGATCAGGACCAAATCCATCCTTGAAACTTTCTTCAAGTTTCAGGTTTGGATTCCGACCCAGTCCCGCCCCCAACAAAACTCAAAAGAAGGCAAAGAAAGGGACGAAAAGGAAGAAAGACAAATGGGAGAGAGAAATCCCCGAAAAAACACAAGGAAGAAAGGAAAAAGGGCCAGCAGAACCAAAGACGCACAAGGAAAAACAAAGAGTCAGCAGAACCGGAACTGAAACTAAATCCAGACCTGAAAGTTTCTTGATGTTTCAAGTTCAGATTTCGTTTCGCCTTCAACAACATACGAGGGATGAAGGAAGAAAAAGAAAAAAACATAAGGGGAAACAAAGGAGGAGACATCCCTCAATCATAGGCCATGAAGAAAATAAAGAAGAACGAACGGGACCAGAGTCAGAACTAGAAGGGAAACAAGAACCGAATTTTTGGAAAAGTTCCAAGTTCGGGTTCCGACCCGGTCACAGGCCCGTCAAAAGAAAGAAAATGCACAAAGTAGGAGGAGACAAGGCGAGATCAGAACTAAAACTGATCCCGAGTAAAACAGAGCAGGGGCAGGGGTGGAATCAAACCTAAAACTGAAACTTTCGTCAAGTTTCAAGTTCAGATTCTGACCTAAACTTGCCTTCGATAAAAATAAGGAAGAGAGAAAAAAACGGACAAGGAAGAAAATAATAGAAAATAACTACCTCACGGTCAAACACAAGGTCAAAGAAGAAAATGAGAAGCACACAAGTACGGAACTAGAACTAGAACCAGAATGAAAATGAAAATTGGAACTTTGGAAAAGTTCCAATGTTTCATTTTGGTCTGACTCTGCCTCTGATAGAAACAAAGAAAAAGGGACCCGACAAAGAAGAACACAGCGGAAGCGGGGTTGGAACCGGATCAAAAATAGGAACCGAGATTTTGGAAAAGTTCCAAGTTCGGATCCCGACCCGGTTCCACCCCCGACAGAACAAGGGAAAAAGCAAGAAGAAAGCAAAACAAAAAAAAAGGAAAAGATAAGGAAAAACATAAAAATGAAAACCCACCCTTAAATTAAAGACCTGCACGCTGGGCTCAACCCTCTTGGGAGCCACATTTAATCCACGTGCTGAATTAAAACATCATTTTCCCCTGCATCTGCACAAGAAGCAAATAAGTTAGAAAATATGTGATCCTGATACAAGTGTTCCTCCATTTGGTCCTCAAGAACCTCTAAAAGCATGGGTTATCCAGCCCGATTGAGGCCATAGGTGAAAAAAGGGTAACATTTTTGGCAACCTTTGCTAGATGTTTGCCTGCTAAACACAAAAACTAGTAGCCTAGGCCTATCCATTGGGCATGGAGTCATGTTAAAAATTAGAAACAGACTTGGAGCAGCCTTGTGTATGGCTGTAACCCATTTGAGACTCATGGAACATAGCAGGCCACTAAAAACTTATTGAAAACACAAAAAATTCAAGTGAAACTATTTACCGCATTGCAACAACACTTAGGGAATGAAACAACAATTAAGCTAAATTGCAAAACCATTTGGTGAAAACATAAAACTTAACCTAATATATACAATGGATGAACCTCATCAAACTTCAAAGCAAGGCTTGAGGTGTATCCCATTGACTGGGATAGGAAGCATTTCACCCTCAATTCTGGCCAGTTGGTAAGCATTGTGTTCTTTGCAATCTTTGATAATAAATGGACATGACCACATGTTGTCAAACTTGGTGTGATGGCTTGGCCTACTTTTTAGAACATCCCATTTCAGCACAAGATCTCCCACCTTGAAGTTTTTGGCTGTAGCCTTCTTGTCAAATATTCTTTTCATTTGGAGTTGATGATACTCCAAAGCTTTCATTGCTCTATCCCTTGATTCTTCGAGCTCCATGAGCTCTACATACCTCACAGACATTGGATCCTATCCCTCAAACATCTCTAACTGGTGAACAATGTCTAGAGTTGGAAGCTCCACAGATAGAGGTAATCTAGCCTCTTTGCCATGAACTAACATATATGGTGAATTACCAATAGACTTCTTAGGAGTCACTCTATCTGCCCAAAGTGCATACTTTAATTTAGTGTGCTAGGTCCTTTGATTATCCTGCATTGTTCTTTTGATAATCCTAATGAGATTCTTATTTGTGCTTTTAGCTAAACCATTACCCTGAGGGTAATAATTTGAGGATGTATTCAAATGAATGCCATGTTTAACAGCCTAATCAGTTAATCTTAATCCCACAAATGCAAGAGCGTTATCAAATATGATGGAGTCAGGAACCCCAAATCTGGTTACTATATCCTCATAGAAGCTCAAAACTAAAGACTCCTTTGCTTCTCTCAAAGCTATCGCTTATGTCCATCGTGTGAAATAGTCTATGGCAGTGAGCACCCACTTGTGACCAGTACTGGATGGTGGATTTATTGGTCCAATAAAATCAATGCCCCATCTCATGAAGGGTTGTTGTACCTGAATTGGATGTAGAGGCATATCAGACAACTTTTCTTTTCCTGCAAAAAGAGCACATTTCACACATTTCTTTTACCATGCATATGTATCTTTAAATTAACTAGGCCAGTAGTAACCAACTCTCATGATTTTCCAAGCAATTTTCCTTGGAGCAAAATGACCCCTTGCAGCTCCATCGTGAAACTCATGAAGTATCTTTTCAACCTAATCACTATGAATACATCTTAATAGAACACCATTCAGATCTTTTTTGAAAAGAACATTGTTCATCAGCACATATGATATGGACTGTAGTCTGAAGTATCTTCTTTTGGCTTTGTTCAAACCTGGTGGACACTCACCAGTCTATAAAAATTGGGTGATGTCTTGAAGCCAATTTGTTGTTATCAGAGGCATATCATCTTAAGCATATTGAGGCTCATTTATATTAGCAAAAACAACATTCTTTTCTAATTCATTTTCATTGATTGACCCTGTAGCAATTTTTTCACAAAGACCTTTACCTCTTACCAATTTGGTAATCTTGATATCCACGTCATATTCCATAACCTTAGTGATCCACCCTCCTCTTTTTTCATTCAAATCCTTGCTCAACAGAAATTCCTTGAAACTTGGGTGTGCAACCATGACATGAATTTTATTATTAGAGATTAAAGGCTTGAATTTATTTAGGCTTCTGATCACGGAGAGAACATGCTTCTCAACAAATGTATACCTCTCTTTGTAATCAGTGAGTATTTGACTAAAGAAGGCTATGGGCTGTTCTAAATTATCATTATTTTTTTGAACCAGCATTGCAGAGATTGAATTAATGCTGCCAAAAGTATACAAGAAGAAATCTTTAGAGAAATTTGGATTTACTAGTGTTGGAGCTGATGATAAAGCTTCCTTGACTTCTTCAAAATTGTGTTTTGCTTCTCTAGTCCAACTGAAAAATGCACTCTTTTTAAGCATGGTGGTCAAGGGCTGTAGCAAATTTGCAACATTAGGAATAAATCTTCTTAAAAAATTTATCTGGCCCAAAAAGCTCTACAAACCCTTCTTGTGATTGGGTAATGACAACTCAAGTATAGCTTTGATTCTTTCAGGATCAATAGTAATTCCTTGCTTTGACACTATGTGTCCTAATAATTTCCCTTCATGAACAACAAAGATACTTTTTTTTGGATTGAGAGAGATAGAAAAATCTCTGCATTGTTTAAAAACTTGCTTAAGTTGTGACAAATGTTCATCAACAATTTTAGAATAAACTATAATATCATCTAAATAAATCAACATAATCTTATTGATCAAACTTGGAAATGCCATGTCCATGGCCCTTTGAAACGTGGCACCAACATTAGATAAACCAAAAGGCATCCTTTTGTATGCCATGGTGCCCCACTTAGTTGTAAAAGAAGTTTTGAATTGATCTTCCTCTTTAACCAACACCCGATTATACCCTGAAAAACCATCTAATAAGGAAAATCTTTCAGAACCAGTAACTACTTGTGAGATTTGTTCCATGGAGCGCAGCGGGTAGTGATCTTTCAAAGATGCTCGGTTAAGATCCCTAAAGTCTACACAAAGCCTTATTTCACCATTTTTCTTCCTAACCGACACAAGGTTAGAAACCTATGAAGTGTATTTGATAGGAAAGATGATACCCCCCTCAACTAGTTTAGTCAGCTCTTTAATCATTAAGGGCTCAAGCTTAGGATTTAAGGGCCTTTGTTTTTGTCTTACTGGCTTAACATTAGGTTCTAACTCAATTGTGTGTTGAGCAATATGGGGATCAAACCCTTTCAAATCTGAGTATTCCCAAGCAAAGGCATCATGAAATTCTTGGCATAAAGCAACAAAAGATTGTTTATCTTCATGTGAATTTTTTTTTCCTATCTTAAGGAATTTACCTTTGAAAATCTCTAGTTCTTCATAATGCTCTTATCTAATTTGCAAGCCAGCTTTACCCTTTTTAAGTTGATCATCAGTACTAAAAATCAACTCTAAGGTGACAAGACCTTTGGGTAACTTATTTGTCCTCAGCTGTATGACTTGATCATCATACCGTTCCTTAAGTTTTGCTTGATTAGCCATGGAGAACTGGTCTTCTTCGATCAAAAAAGAAAGAATCTGCTCATCAATGTCAAAAACCTGCCAGTGAATGTTGTTATCAGGAATTGATGGCTTGACTACAACCTTTACATACTGTTGTACTTTCTCCCTTCTAATGTCACCTGGAATATCAAACTGTGCCCCAATGGCTGCAAGCCTATCAACATGTTTGTTCTGGTTAATTGGAATAGACACTAAGTTAAAGGCATCAAAATCCTCAAGCATATTCCACACTCTATTTCTATAAGACTTTAGTGTGTCATTTTTAGCAACATTCAAGCATCTTATTTTATTGACAATTAACTCACTGTCTCCATAAACTTTCAAGCGGGTTACTCCTCACTTCCTTGCCCACTCAAGCCCTTAAACAAGGCCCTCATACTCAATAATATTATTAGAACATGCAAAAGCAAAATGAAAAGCTGAAAAATACTTCTCACAGTGGAGAAATCAACATTGCACCTCCACCTGCTCCATTCTTACTTCTGGAACCATCAAAGAACATTTCCCAAAGTTCACCTTGCTGTTGCAGTAGCTGGCCTGAATCCTTTTCAAGGTTTGGAATCTCTGCATTAGATTCAAGTATGACATAGTTACCCATACCAACATCTCAAATGAGGTCTTCAAGACTATCTGTTGATGTGTTTTTTATGCACTTCTCAACACAGGTAGTGCGTAGATGCACTACCTCTCTTGAAAGACAATCTTCCACAATCAGATTACAGAACACTATCCCAAGGTCTCTAATGTCAGGTCTTGACAATGCTTGGAATATCTCAGTTGTTTTGATGTGATTTGCTAGAATTACAAGGCAGTCTTACGTAGACAATACAAAGTGTGGGAAGTTGGATCTTAAAATGGAGTTTTTAAGATAGGGAAGTTATTGTGCATTTTGCTGTAGGTTCAAACAATGTTTGTAAACTCCATGTTTATCACTGGATTTAGCTTTACAATGTGCAATGAACCCTAGCATAGGTTACTCATTAAATAAAATGAAAAAGGGCAGGGAAGAGAGGAGGTTCCTAGATCTGCAACTAATTGTGAATAGTGATGATGGAGTTCCTGCAATGGACAGATTCTTGAAACAATATCCCACTTAACCAAAAATCTCACAGTCTCATGGGATTTGTGCTATCTTCTAAGGTTTGCAAATGTTTCATCTATCATTCACCATATGCATGGGGTGTTGCCACAATAATGGGTTACACTTTTTGGGACATCCTGATTTTTGCTTGAAATCACATATTTTTAGAAAATACAATGATTTATGACTTTAAAGGTTCCATTTAAATTATTTTAATTAAAGAGGGATTGATTAAACCCCCTTAAATCAAACCCCCTTGGATAGAACCTTGTTATATTTGAACCATACCTATAATTGAGTCTCTTCTACACCTATCAAAATGCTGATAAAAAACCACTTTTGATTTACCTTTTGGGTGATCAAATGAATTCATTTAAAATTTATGTTTTGTAAGCATGTAGCCCTTATTATAATCTTCCTAAAAAGTATAATTTTAAATATGTTTAATTTGATTATTATATTTATTTTTTATTTCTTGTGAATGTAGGATTTTCAATGAACATCAAGTTCTTTATTTCAAACATACAAAAAAATAGAAAAATAGAGAAATTTTTTTATAAAAAATACATGTGCCTTAGGTATTGATGTCCTTATTCCAACAAAAAAAGAATAAGTTAATTCAAATGAATACAAAAAAGGTTATGCGTGCCGAAGTACACCTCTATCCAAATTATAATTACGTTGACTTGGAAAATTAATTAAAAAAAAATGTAACAAAAAATTATGAAAAAATATCCATCCCCTAGATATTGGTGTGAAAAATTTGTATTTTAAAAATCAGAATTGTATCCTATCTATAAAAAAAGTTATGTGGGCCGAAGTAAACATCACTTTTTAAAAATGTTGATTACTAGAAAAAATAAGTTATTAAAAATTACATAAAATGATTCACAATTTTTTTTAATTTTTTTTTTTAAAATATAATTAGAATCTACACAAAATATCTAACAAATAACTAGTTTGATTCATTTTCAAAACCTTAATGGTTTAGCTACTATAGGTGTAAGAAAGTGAATGTCTGGTGAAAAATCCTTATTTTAATATCAAGTTTGGCCAAAAACTGTAACCCATTATTGTGGGATCACCCCATGCATGAACAAAGATGGAAGTTTTGGAGTAGCTTCGAATTCAAATCCAGACTAACTTTATAGAGCTATCTACCATCAACAAACAACAAAAAGTATGGACTAAGAAGTCATCAACACAATAGGAATTTTCATTATCATAGGACAACATTCCTAAAATCTACCAAAGCAAGGAAACAGTTAACTAGAATAGCAATAAAACCTAAGATAAACATCTAACAATGGAGGTTGAATCAAACAACATGTGAGAAACTCAGAAAAATACACCAAGTCAATATCTTTTCTTTATAAATTTCTACAGCATGCCTTTACAACAACTCAACTCCCTTTGCAAATGAGAGGAGAGCTCAATTTATAGTGCCCAAAAGATCCAATGAATGGCCAAGATCAATTCTCATTGTGTGGCCAAGATTCATTACAAAATAGAGTTTCACCTACCCCCCAATATATCACAATTTAAAATTACATTTTGTCCTTTTCCCTATTTTGTCCTTTACTGACGGTACTGTAGCACTTTTGTCTTCTAGCTGATTGTTGTTTAACTGTAGCTAATCTTTAGGGAGCTCTTCATCTTTGATGGGGCTATCCTCCTACCTCTTAGAAGCTCTGTATTCTATGAACATGAAGATGACTGCTTGGAGCTTGTCTATTTCAACGATTTCATATCGCAACACTTGGTAGCTCCATTCTTTCATGTTATCTTCCAGTCTTTTCCAATCCTCATCATACTTCACGCCTTGGTCCCTTAACACATCTGATTGAACGAATGCACGGGTAGCCAAACTCATGAATTCCACTATGATTTCACTAGCCATCCTGTCCTTCATCTTCTCTTGGAAGTGGGGCTTTATCTTCTCCAGATCCATTTGCACTGTGGGCATGTCATACTCCGTCATCAGCTTGAGATAACAAGCGCACTCTACCCTGATTTCTTTGATCCACTCAATGTTTGGATCCACCTTGCTTATGATTTATTCTAGCCTTTCCCTCCAGTTGTCAAAGTCTCGTCGCGATACATCCATCAGCCAGTGATCATCTTTCTTAAATGCAAGCTCTTTTTCCCACGTGGCTTCTGGCATCTGAAGGATAGCTTCAATCTTCAAAAAGGTAGAGTCATAGGTCAGAGGGAAGTCAATGCAGAGCTTCCTCGTGCCCTCCAGAGACTAGAATAGATCTAAGAACTTGTTGGCTATTCGCACAGCCTGGCTAATTCCCAGGTTTCTGACATATAAGACATGTCAGAACCAGTCCTCTGTGGTCTCTTCCAAGTTCTTCCTTCTTTCCATCTTATCGATCTGCTCTTTGGATAGCAGCTAGGGTGTGGTTGTGGATGTGGTAGGTAGGTCATTCACTGAAGACCATTGTTGTATGTAATCCATTAAGGCTACGACCTATACCTTCAGCTTATCCTTTGAGATCTTATCATGTTTTATCAAATGCACCACCATAGCCACTGACTCCTCAAGGTGCCTGACTTTCTCCTCTCTAGTGGTGGTCCCCAAGTCGATGGTGGAGATGTTGTAACTTATCCTAGCTTGGTCAATCATAGGCATTGCTATTTGCGCTACTCGAGACCCAGACGCATCCATCGTCACCCTGGATTAGACTTTAGGCTTCTTCTCCTTCTTTGTCGTGATTTGAGCTTGAGCCAAGATGACCTCTAATCTCACCCTTGGGTCTTTTAATACAGGGGTTTTTCTTTAGAGCTACCTCTCTAACCATTCAAGTACATCAGATTTCCCCTTAGGTGAATCATGGCCACCCTCACCCTTCTCGGTCAAGGCCAAGGTTTCTGCTCCCTTTTCTTCTGGGGACTTTTCTTTCTTCTTAGCAGCATCTCCCTCTTCCTCATCAGAATCTTGGATAAACACGAAGCGTTTAATAGGAAGCACGATGGACAGTTGTTGTAATGGAATTCCTTTCTCTATCGTCTCTTCTTCTTCCTTTTCCTCAGCATGTTCAATCTCATGCACATGTTCTGCTAATTCCCCAACTTCAAGGCTCTCAATAGTTTGGGTCCCACCCTCAGTTTTGTCTTCTTACTGCTGTTCTTCTTCAAGGGGTGGCCCTTCTTCTTCTGATTTGGTGTCCTTTGGCTGTCGGGCTAGTTCTTCTTCAAGATCATCTTCAAAGGCCTACACGATTACCTTGCCACTAGTGTTGCCTGCCTCGTCCCCACTCTCCGAGGAACTAGTTCCCTCCTCTTCATAGGCCACCTTGTCAATTACTCAGTGCTCATATTCTAGGTGCTCATTGTATTCCTCAGCCTCCTCCTCATAGGCCCCTGAGGCTTCTCATTCACATTCCTCCCACTCCTTAGAGATTAGCATGGTGGCTTCCATAGCTGGTGACCCTATTGGTGGGTGTGAAGGTTGAGCGGTAGCGAGGGCTTGTGTAAGGGTTGCTTTAAGAGTGGAATCCATTAGGATCTGGGATAGCTCAGGGGGGAGATTTTGCATATGTCTTGAGAGAGCCTCAGGCATGGTAGAAATGGGAATAGATGCCCTCACCAATGCCAGAGGGAGTGATGTGGTTGGTGACATGGTGGCAGAGGAAGGGGGCATAGTTATGGTAGAAGAGGAGTCAAAAATTATTGTAGACTCGGCCAGAGGCGAAGGGGAAAGATGGACATAAATCTCCACTACCGGTGGGGATGTGGCAATCATAGCTAGAGAGGTAGGTGGCACAATGGTAGGGGTAGGGAGAGCCAAGAGAGGTTCCAATTGATCTGTACCCCTTACCTTCTCCTCCTGGGTTGAGGGTTGTTTCGTGGTGCTCCCCGCTTGTTTAAGACTTTTGGAGGGTGAGCCCCCCGCTTCTTTCCTTGCATAGACCTTGGGGTCTGGACACTGTTTTGTTTCTGTCCCCTTTCTCTTCTTGGATCTGGTGACCAGAGGAGACTTGGAGGTCCCACCAGTAGAAGTGGTGGCAGTGGCATCCTTTGTGGCACTTGGCTCACTTTTGAGCCCTTCATAAGTCAAAATTATTCCTTGCCGCTTTAATTGGGCTACTTGCCCATCGACCCACTCTTTAGTACGAGCCAAGATTGGCTTGGTTATAGTGACGAGGTCATCAACTTCCTGCTCGTCCCAGTCAATTGATAGTATTGGCAAATTGGTGACCACAGGATACCTGGGGTGCATTATGGTGCTCTTGTCTTCCTTGACGTGGTCCGGTATGGGAAAAGGCTACACCTTCCTTACAAACAGCACAGTCATCCACATATAGTTCCTTGCACGTACATCTTTGTCATCCTGGCAATCTCCCTAGAAGTCTTAAATGTGATGCAGATGAGCAAACCCTAGTCCCAATGCCCTCCTGATGTGGCCATGTGGGTCTATCCGTGGGTGAGCAGTGTGTAGGTAGAAATGGTAATCTTTTAGTTCTTTCTCGAAGTTACCAGCACACTGGAAAGTTTGCAGCTTATACATGCCTTGGCCCAAAGTCATGGGATAAGAAATCCCTGCTATGTGTTTGATACTGAAGATTGCGTGTATGTGTTAGAGTTGTCGGGAAAGCTCCAGAAGGATGATTCAGTCATTGGGGTATCGAAGCAACCTGTTTGGCCTTTTAGTGAAGCCCTAGGCACAAATGTATGTAAACTTCGGGTATTGAATGAAGAGGAAGGCATACTGCTTCAAAAGTGCCTTGGCATTGTGGGAGACCCTCCTCTTGAAGTCTCCAACAATTATCCTGATAATATAGCCAATGAAGGCATCATTTACTCTATAGTATTCCCTTTTGAAGTTATGATATTGAAGCTACGGGTACCTATCATATGCCTTGATTCTTCGCCCCTACTCTTGACCGAGTGCCACAAACAACCCGTTGTATTGTCTTTGATCTTCCAAGGAATAGACAAGATATGAAGTCATATAAAATTTAGAGCTCTTCTTCACGTTGACAAATTGCTCATGGAAGTAGTTGCTTATTATATCTCCCTAATAGAATGTAGTCTTTGTGGTGACATCCTTATTTCCCTGAAGAATTTTCTCAATGAAGTACACCATCCATTCCTAAAAGTAGGCAGCCACAGGAAGACCCATAACTCTGCTTAACATGGTGACCAAGTCGTGGTAATCTTTGTGGAAGTCACTGCAGAAGAGTTCTTGAGGAACCTTTGCAGCGTTGCCCTGATTTTCTTTAAGCCAATGCTGATTTATTACCTTTTTACAACCCATCAGATTATCGTCCCATGCTGCTTGGCATTCATCTATGTTGGGCGCTTCCATTTCTTGAAATGTGGGAATGTGGAAGGTTTTTGTGATCCCTTTGGGTTACATATCGGCGAGAATGTTGCCCTCCCTACCAATGATTGTCCTTGTGTCAGCTTGATATGCCTCCCGACAAGCCATGACCAACTTAGGGGCCACGAGGGACGGAGGGAATTCAACAGCCTTTACGATTCTGCTTTGCCTTATCAGCCTTGCATTTTTGGTCATTGGATTGACCCTGACCCTTTCTGTGAATTCATCAATATTGACGTGGCCTATGTTGGTATAGGTGATCTCCTTAAAATTCGTGGTGACTTTTGAGTGCAGAGGCTCGCCCTGGAATTGGTATTTCATCTGGTCCTTGTTCTCTTTCCCTCGAGGAGTCTTGCCTGGCCTTTTCCCTTTTTCCTTCTTGACGGATGCCCCTGAAGGTCCCACACCCGATTCCATATATTCTGCAAGCAAATGCATTGTCAGCACAATGGATTACCAAAGCATTTGTGTTAGATGAAATCTTAAAGATAACATTCATTTTAAACAATCTATTAAGTGTAACATGACCCTTTATCTCCCGATGTCATTCACCTTTTGATTGGGGGCATTTGGACAATTCGGGCCTGAAGGGCCGGACTTCATCATGAGGAATGTTGTTTGGAAGGGAAAAAGGGGCGGAGGGCTCTCAGAGATTCTATCCAGTCAGATTTTAGTACTTTGAGAGGTTCGTAATGAAGAGGATTGAAATTAAGCACATGGGTCAAAGTTAGATTTCAGATTTGGGATCATTTGGATCGGTTTGGGAGAATCTAGAAGTCTCGGGCCGGAGAGCCATTTGAAGATGGTAGCTTTTAACAATTGACTGAAAATAGAATTCTGGAGATGGAACTCTGGAGTCCGGGGTCTGGTAGGCTGCAGGGCGACTAATAGTTTGCAACTTCACTTTTCAGCACTCGGGCTTATGGTACCAGGAAGGTGATTATCTTTTGCCGTTTGGGATGGAAAACGTCAGAAGGAAGTCTAGAGGGGGTAGTCCGACAATTAGGTCCCGGCAGGGTAAGGTTCTGACGAGATCAGCATGTCTTGCCGACAGCTAGGAGCAAGACCGGACTCGGCGTGGGCGTCTGCCATTGGATTCTATTTTTAGCTCAGTGACGATCGGGAAGGCAGAGCTCGAAGTTGGGAGGGGTGGGGTGAGAATTTTGCTTGGAAAGATAGGAGAGGGAAGGAGTCCCGATCGTCGGAGCTCGGGATGGATGAGGGTGTTCAAAAATCTTATCACTGAGTTTGGGATAGCATACGCCATACATAAGTCTGGAGGTTCAGGTCCGAGTGAAGAGGAAGTCGTCATTTCATGCCGACAGCCGGGAACAAGACCGGACCCAGCATAAGGGCCCGACATTTGACTTTGTTTTCAGTCCCATAGTGATCGGAAGGGCGAAGCCCGGAGCTTGGAGGGATGGGAAAGGATTTCCCCTCAGGACGGCAGATGAGGACAGGCTCTCGTGCGGCGGAGCCTGGCGAGGAGGAGGGCATTTGTTGTTCAAGTGGCATCCCAGCGGTGAATGGGGGTCCGGAGCCCGGAGATCAATAGGACGTCAGGGAATCGCCAGGAGAAAGGTGGTGTCGTTGTGAGGTTCTGGCGATGGACGAACATCTCCCTAATTGTGAAAGAAGGACAAAATCCTGGGAACAGATGTCTGGAGTCCCGGGCCTGAGAGACCTGAAGGGCGCCCATCTAATTTGAAATGCTTGCAGTGAGGAGAAGGGCGAACCCCGGAGCTTGGAGGGGTGGGGAGAGTTTTCTGTTTTGACATGGCGGCATCCAGGGTGACTTCCAAACAAGGAAGTCTGATGGCTCGGGCCCAAAATGGGCAATTTCCGTCTGAAAGAATGCTCATAGTTTTGGTACGGATGGCCAAGATAGGTTCTGTGGCCAAACGGGATGATTTCCCTACGCGAAGAATAGCTGCGGCGAGGTGGGGCTCTAGATTGGTGATGAGGGCACCCTCGAAGGTTTCTTAAGTTTTCAACACATGGGTTTTGTGCACGATGCCATATTTTATCATTTTTATGCCTTCTTAATGATTGTTATTCATTTAAATCCTTAGAAATCTAAAAAAAAATGCTCGGGAGGGTGAACGGAGGACTTACCTCGAACACTCGATGCGAGGAGATGTGAGATCCACTTACGATCGATGAAGTGATGGTGAGAGCGACGAGCGTGAATGTGTCAAAGATGGTGGGCTCCTGTAGCAAGTTCTTTGATCTCTCTCCAACTCTATCAAGTGATAATGACGGGCTCGAGCATGTATTTTATACCCCTAATCACCATTAATGGCCCTATTAAATGCAGGTACAATGAGAGAAAGGTTGGTGAATTTGAAAGTCGACAATGGCGGCGGGAGACCTAGGGTCCGAAAGCTGGAGGGGCGCAAGATGGCAGTCGCTGTTGGTTTTGACTCAGTTGGGTCGGCGGTGGTGGAGAGAGAGTCAGGGCTCAGAGGGTGGAGTTCTGCCAAAGATCCGTCGTTAGAGATGGCGGAACCATCAAGGAATTTTAGACTCAGAATTCTAGAAGATCAGGCCCAAAACACTCAACAGATGAGGATTTCCCGCAAACTACTCAGACGACAAATATGGTGGCAGGACCCTAAAGGCGGGACACTGCTAGAGGTTCTCCATGAGTAACGACGAGACACTCTCAGAACCCCGGGAGTGGAACTCCCAGGTCCTGGGGCCAGAGGGTTAAACGGCCGTCGAGATTTCTACAGTTTGCAGATGAGGGATGAGAGTTCGGAGCCCAGGGTCCGGGAGGATGTGAACCAAACACCGTAGGGAATGGTAGGCACGACGAGGAAACTCGGCAAGGGAATCCCAAATGGGGCGTGTGTGCTAAGGGTGCAACAAATGGCGACTCCACTAGAGAACGCTCCCAAATGTTCTAAGGATAAATATTCATTTAGGACCCATAATCTCTGGTTTCGCAAACTAGGAGTGGCTTCCATAGATGAATCTAGGAGAACGAGATCCTTAATTTGGGTCAGTTTATAGGACATCTTAGAAGTGTGTGTAGTGAGTTCATTCCTTTCCTCGGGATAGTGACCAGGGTTACCAATTCAACTGAGCGAGCTACATAAATCGTCTAACACCAAAAGTAACCTAGACATTACTCTACTACTAGTCAGGCATCCATAGCCCTAATGGAGTTGTTGCTGCAATCCCATGGATATTGCTCTACTACTGGCCGGACATCCATAGCCCTGGTAGAGTTACCCGAACACCCATACGGTCGCTTATTTTTCAAAATTCCTTTACTTTTTGATTTGATATTTCCTTCAATGTTCACTTCTCATTTATCATTCAGTTTGACTGGGTAAGCACTAAAGCCTATGATGGGTTTGAGACTACAGTGGTGACTGGAGCAGACTTAAGATTTCTCACTCACTAGGGTGTCATAACAACCATGGCACAGTCCTTCATAAATGATCATTATTTATTTTGTACGAGATCCGAGATGTGTGTAAGAAGATCCAATCTAGGGTCAAGTTCTAAGTAGAGTTCAAATAAGGAAATCATTCATGGATAGCTTTCAGAGGTTGATAGTCAAGAGTGAAAGTTTAGCCAAAGAACACAAAAGATGAATAGCAAAGCAAGCCGCTTGTCGAGCAAGCACAACCACCGCTAAGGGGCGGGAAACAACTTTTCAAAACAAAACTACCCGGAGGGAGAAAACAAAAGAGCAATGCAAAACAAAAAAATGCAAGCAAACTAGAAAAGCAATCTACCCTAACCAATGTATAAATATTTACAAAGAAGAGCTCGAATGAGCTCAGGCCTGGAAGTAATGCTTCAGGGGCTGTCCATTGACCAACAATGAGACATTCTCACCAGTCAAGGTCTTTACGCAAAGGCATTGTCTCCCAAAATCTCAACTATTTGAAAGGGGACAAGCCAGAGCTTTTCGAATTTGTTGTCCCCCTTTCTTTTCGTGGGCCTTGTCCCAATACAGGACCAGATCTGCAATTCTAAAGGCTTTGATCTTGGCTCGGTGGCCGAACCATCTCTTAACTATGCCCTAATGTTTGGAAAAAAAATTTATTGCATGGTCTCGCACTTCCTCTAAATGCAAGAGCTCAGTTAACTGATCTTCCCTACGATCTTCTCCCTCATAAAAATCGTGGGTATGTGCAGGATCATTGTGCAAAAAATAGGCCCTTAAGTGGCAAAAAATTTAGAAAAATCAGTGTTAGGCAACTTGACGTAAATATTTGAATAAGTTATCTATATTATTTAAAAAATATGTAACAATAGAATTTGTACAAAATTGAATGTAGTTTCTAAAATACTAGGTTTATTTAAAAATAAATAAAATCTATTTGGTGAAAATTTGAAATTTCAATGCAGTAGTACTTAAATTTTAGGGAAAAAATAAGAAGTAGGTGTCTGTCTGACCACCCTAACCATAATAAAATGATAATATTTTTTGTAAAATTTTATATATAAGTAGAGGACTCATGTCCTGGATGTGATGCATATTTTTATAATTTTTTTCTAAGTAAATAATTAATTATGAATTTTTTATTACAACTTTTAGAAAATATAAAAACTCGTCTGTCGGACCACCTTAACTTGGTCAAATCTTCATGAAATTTAATTTTTCGTTTTTTAATCCTATAGTATGTGAAGCATAGAATGTGACACATATTTTGGATTCAAAAAATATGATACTGTTTGAAAGTTATAGATGTTTTTCAATCAGCCTATTGATCAGGACTTTAGTCATAATTCTAATAGAAAATGAATAATAATTATTTATTAAATTCAAATTAAATCATAATTTATATTTTTGGAAAACTGAGAATGTCCTCTAAAAACCCTTTTCATTTCATTAATTTTAGGTGAAAAAAAAGTCATCAGCCACATACCCTACAAATATTGCCACTTTTTGGCGCACCATAATCCTGCACATACCCTCGTAGATGAACTAAAGAGTAGGAATTTTTAGATGGATAAGAAATGTAGGTTCTAGGTCATAAACAAGGTGGAACAGGGAATCACCAAGGGCAGCCTTAGGGCAAGTGCGATCAGCCCAAAGGCCGAAATGAAGCTGAGTATGCGAGTCCTTAGGATTCCTATCTACCAGTTTTTTTTATTACGATAATTAGGTTTTTATTCGTAGATTCAGCGAGGCCATTGCCTTAGGGGTAGTAATTGGATGAAAACTTAAGGGCAATCCCGTAGTCAAATTCCCAACTAGCAAATTTCAATGAAGCAAAAGCCGGTCCATTGTCACATACCAAAGCATAAGGACAACCAAAGTGATTTAAAATGAAACTTTCTAAGAAATTAGTAACTACTTCAGTTGTGCATTACTTATATACTATTGTTTCCGTCCACCGAGTATAGTAATCAGTAGCGGTAAGAATGTACCTATGTCCTGCAAACAATGGAGGGCTTACCAAACTGATGAAGTCGAGACCCCATTGCGCAAATGGCCTTACCTCCAGCATAGGTTGCAGTGGGACAATAGCATTCTTTTCCCTGGTGGCAGCGGTCTGGCATGTGTGACATGAGCGGACATGACAATGAGTGTCCTTGAAGATATTGGCCAATAATACCCTGCTGTCAATATCTGATGTGCTGTAGAAGAACGAGAACCATGGCACGTGCCGAATTTATCATGAAACTCTTTCAAGACTCGATCTGCTTCTTCCTTACCCAAGCATCTTAAATAAATACCTTCATGATTTTTCTTGTAGAGAATGGACCCTTGCAGCATGTATTCATTTCTTTTCAATCTAAGGGCCTGATTCTAGACTCCTTGCAAGTGTGGTGGACACTTACAATCCAACAAATAATAGATGACATTCTGGTACCACTCTCCAGGGGAGACATCCTCAAGCTGATACTGCTGCACACCGAGTTTGAGTCCAGCTTCTGCTACTACTTCATCAATCATGTAGGTGAGTTCCTATCCTCTCACCAGCTTCATTGGTTGGATCTCCATGTCATATTCTTGGAGCAGGGTGACCCACTTAGCTCTGCGTTCACCCAATTCATTCTGCATAAACAGTGTTTTTACTGCTAGGTTGGGGACAATGGAAAATACCTTATTGCGTAGGATGTAGTGTATAAATTTTTTCACCCCTCTGACAAGAGCGTATGCTTGATTTTCTACATTGTGATATCACAATTCAGCATCTTTCAGGGGAGCACTCATGAAGGTGATCGGGTGCTCATTTCCTTCCTCGTCCTTCTAGGTCAACATGCTAGCACATGAATGCTCTGAAGTGAATGAGTAGATGTAGAACGACTTCAGATAATCCAAGCTAACTAACACAGGTGCCTCAGTGATGGCCCATTTGATTTCCTCAAAAGCTTGTTTGGCGTCGGATGTCCACTCAACTTTGGCATCTTGTTTTAATAATCTCTACAAAACCCATGATGAATTTCTTGATGAAATTGATCTTTCCAAAGAAGGATTTTAATTCTTTCTTGCTGCCTGGGGGTGGAATTTTGAGTAAGGACTTGATACATTTAGGGTCTATAGAGATACCCTATTCTGAAATAATGTGGCCGAGCAACCTACCTTTAGTCACTCCAAAAATGCAGTTCTTCAGGTTAAGGGAAACCCTGAACTCCCTGCATCTCTGAAACACTCTGCACAAATCAAAGACATGATCACCTCTTTTTTTAGAAAACACAGTTAAATCATCCATGTAGATGATTATGCACTTGCCAATCATATCCTTGAAGGCAATATCTATGGCGCATTGGAAGGTGGCACCAGCATTGATGAGCCCTAAAGGCATTCTCCTATACGCAAACATTCCCCACTTGCTGGTGAACATCATTTTATGACAATATTCATACTGTACCATCACCTGGTTATACGCGGAGTACCTGTCAAGGAAAGACATCATCTGGGAGCCGTTGACGATCTGCAACACCACATCTAATGAAGGCACTGATTAATTATCCTTCTCTAAAGCTCAGTTCAAATTGCGGAAATCCACACACAATCTCATCTCCCCATTCTTTTTTCTAACTGGGACCAAATTGGCCACCCACGTAGAGTGTCTGACTGGGAAAATAATCCTTGCTGATAGCAATTTTTGTACTTCTTTATAAATGACAGGTTCCAAGAAGGCATTGATAGGGCGCTGCCGCTGATGGAATGGACTCACCTTTGTCTTGAGAGGGATGGTATGCGTAATGACAAAAGTGTCATATGTCTTTAAATCTTCGTAGCTCAATGCCACTACGTCATGATATTTTTGCAATGCATCCATTATTCGTTTCTTTTCCTCTGGCATGCATACCTTGCCAATAAAAACATTCTTGATTTCCTCAGCTGTCCCGAGGTTGTGAGCATCGCATTGGTTGCTTATAGCTTCTTTCTTTGTTTGTTGGTTCTGGCCTTTGATCTAGTCTAAGTTGAATACACATTCCAGTTAAACCATGCCTCTAGGGATTGTATTGGTCTTGAGGTTAATAACCCCTTCTATGTCTAGTTTGGCCTCCTGCAGATCAACTTCATCAATTATTTGAGCTATGAAGACATCGAAACTTGTGATGAATTTGAGAATATGTTTGTCATCATTAATAACCTACAAGTGGGTAACATTATCTAGGACCGATGGCGTGGGTGTCAGCTGAACCATGAATTTTTTGAGCCTAGATAAAGAGAGGGGTTGTAAAGTGCTAGTTGCTTGAGCCAAAGCATCAGCTGTACGGTTCTGAGCACGAGGGATCAATTGTATATCAAATGCATCTAAGCCCTCCAGGAGATCCCAAACCCTATGCCTATAATTGGCGAGCCTTCTATCATGACAAGAATATAGCTTCCTAACCTGTTTAACCACTAGTTCAAAATCCCCAAAAACTTGGAGCATTTTCACATTATTCTTCAAGGCCATGAGAAGGCCATGGACCGAGTCTTCATATTCTGCTATGTTATTGGTGCAATAAAATTACAATCTATGGGCAGCAAGAAAGGTCTTACCTATTGGACTGATGAGTTGAAACCTAGCTCCAGTTCCTTGCTTGGACTTGGATCCATCAAATCTGAGCATCCAGCACACGAAAGGTTCTTTATCTTCAGGTCTGATTAAGTTCCTATTCCCTTTCAACTAGGTGACTAGCTCTGTGGTCTTAGGGGAATCTTTTGGGTCAGTGTGGTGTCCAGTGGGTGGTTCTATTGGTGCCTCCTTTGGTATTTCAATCTAAGGAGCAGCCGATCCTTTAACATGTTCGATCGTTGTTTGACATAAGCAACAATCAAACTCGGAGTGGGTAGTATTGTGAACCCTGCACTAGTTTGGCAATAAGAGATCTTAGAAATTCATCCAGGTGCCCAAACTGAGTTGGTTGCTAACACACTTTTCTAGGAACCCCTAGAAATCATTAAGTAATCCCTAGTCATTGTCTTCATCAGGCCCGTCATCTGGTTATACCAGCCCTTATGTACTTGGAGATATTTGAGTGGAATCTATTAGAGGACTGCATAACACTAGGAGTACTTCGTCGACACATTCCTCCTGGAGTTCAATCTTGTTTTGGTAGGAAGAAAAATAGTAATTCCCTAGGTCGGTCTCGAAAAACAACACCTCATTAATATTATTGTACTCCATGATCATGTATTTCATACGGGGTTCATGGTCAATACGGATTGATTTGGTAGCCCCTTCCATGGCAGCCACATGTGAAAAAGGTTTGTGGCAGTATATCCATTCAGTGCCTTAGTGAATTCCCTTCCCAAGATGATTCCATATGCATCAAGAATGTCTGCCACTTGAATATCAATGAATTTTTGTATTCTTGAGTCTGTTGTAATTTTCATCGGGATCCAATTTATTTCTCCTATGAAGATAATCTTTGTTTTGTCTAGCTGGGTCACCTTCCTCCTTGAAGGAGTGGGGGTGATGCCAAGAGCCTTGCATATTGCCAAGGGCATGACATTGGCAGACTCTTCTGCGTTGAGCAAGCAGTTGTGCAGGTTCTTCCCAAAGATCCTAATGGTGGTCAGGAAAGGGGAGTTTCCAATCTCCCTAGGAAGATGCCCGTAGGTGAATCTACGTGAGCTACCTAGCCCTTGTTCTTATCACTGTCTTTATCCCTGTTCTGCCTAAATGGTAGGTCCTTGGAGAACTGCCTATTACTCTGCTCTGGTTCTTTTTCAATTTATTTACTCGTAGATTGGTTTACATGGATATTCTTCATTTTCCTGGTATTATCCTGTATCTTTGGTTCTTTCCTAGGTTCTTGAAAGGTAACCCTTTTAGCTGGCGCTTCTTACGTTGTACTAGAAGATGGAGTTCTATTAAGGATCCTAAAGAAGACATGCCTTACAACAGGGACTTTGAGTAATTCAAAGACTGAGAAACTGATTTTGACCCTTTTGAACTCTTTTACGACATACTCACTCATTTGCTCAATTTTTGAACTAAAAACTTGGCCTATGGCAGAACTAGGAGATTGGACTTTTGTTTGACTAGATGAATTTTGGGATTGGCCTTAAGGCTGATTTTGTGACTAGTTTTGAGATCTGTTATTGTTGAGGTATTGGGTAGGTATATGGGGAAGTCCAGGGTTGTTGCTAGCATTAAGATCAGGTGGAGTGGCAAAATTATTTGGTGGGGTTGAAGTTGTAAAGGGTCTACCACCTGTCTATTCCTAAGGAAGTAAGGAGTCGACCTTTGATGGAACATGTGGACCTCATCTACAAATGACTCCTCTTCATCCATTGAACCATTATCTGCTAAATCAAAAAGTTGAGCCAAAGTTTGCTTGTTACTTACCTCTTGTACTTCTTCACCCTCAACAGGAGCAGGCTAAACTTTGGGCTCGTTGCAGTCACCTCGCGGAAATGGCGCTTGATTAACCACAAGAAAGGAGGAATCGTATGGCTTAGATGGGACAATGTCCTTATAGCCAACATTATCTACTGCATTCTGCACTTCTACCTGGAACATTTCAGCGGCTGTCTGGAATTCAGGGCAATCCAACTCGGAATGTCTACTGGTTTTATGAATCCTACACCATCCGGACACGGGTTCCTCAGCAAGGTATACTCCACTGGTCATTTTTTCATTGCTTTCTAGTTGATCGAATGGCGTAGGGACACCTCCGTTATTGGGCCTAGTGTTCCATGCATGATTATGCCTCTGAGAAGGTCTCCTTTCTGAATTCTGATTTTGCACCTATCATAGTTCTGCCTGGAGGAAGTGCTTGCTTCTCAATTATCTTTACTGTCCCTATTGTCCCCGTTGTCTCGGTTAAGATTAGCCTAGAAATTACATTGGGAGGCCTGTAACTGATTATTCTAATTTTTTAGGTGCGTCATTTCCATGGATATTTTCTTTATCATCTCAGTCAGTCCCTCTAACTTGTCTTTCTCGGTCCCGTTCCTAGGCAACGGTGCTAGATTTTGGAGAAAAGCGGGCAGGGCTATCGACTGATTCTGATAAGCTAGAGGAAATTCTAGTCTCGATAGGTATAATGGTGCCTGGGGCTGCTGGGAATACACCTGCTATTGTGGAACAACCTAAGAATAGCTATACTATGGTTGATGCTACAAATAGAAAGGCGCGAGAGGTGCATAATTCAGTGGCTACCCCAGATGTGGGACAATGGGCAACTAAGACACTTGATTCATAAGAGGGGTCTGATGAATGAATGCCTGATTTAGTCTTTGAATCTACAGTGGGTGAGCTACCAGCCCCAAAGAAGGTAGCGGGCCAGAGATATTCTACCCCAAATCTGCACTAGCGACAACAGCCTCTGTATAGGTAGTCACCAGGGTAGTGAGTGCTGGGCGTATCCTTTTCACCAAAACAAACGTGAGGTTATCCAATGCCACATAGTAGACCAGAAGGGTGGCAGCATCATTATGAAGGTATGGGTCTTGAAGCCTTGAATAGGCCTGATGAAAATGATCATTGAAGGACCCAATAGGTTCGTTGACTTCCCTTCTGACAGACATAAACTACTGGTAAAGTTCTGAAGGGCTAATGGGAATCTTATATTTCTACAGGAAGGCATTCTTCATCAGATTCCATGAGGTAATGGATCCCCTCGGCAGATTGATATACCAATAGAATGCTTCTTCCCCCAATGAATGTGGAAAAAGGTAGCATGTGACATCCTCGTGGTCGAATTGCATTTCATTAATTGTTGTCTCAAATATTTTGATATGCTCCTTAGCTATTCTTTGTAGGTCACGCGGATGGAATTTTGAACAAAATCCCTCTGTATTCTTGGGCATATCATGATGAGTAGCGAAATGTATCGGTGAAGGGTTATGTGCTAACCAAGCCATGGAGGGTGGCAGAGGTGGTATCTGTTATTGGGAAACAACAAGTTGGGGCTGCACCTGCAATAAAACAACAATCTGGGGTTGTACTTGATCTATTATTGATTGGACTATGCCCTGGGCTGGAAGGGTTGGGAAAGGAGCAATCCCCTGGCCACCGAAGATAGGAGGTGCAAATGCAGTTTGAGATGGTTGGGTGGAAGACGAAGGACAGTCAAATGAAGGTGAGGGTGGAATGGAAGTGGGTGGAATGGAGGAAGAGGAAGAGGGAATGCTACCTCCCTTAACTTGCTTCACCCTTGTAGCAAGATGTAATTCTTCAAATTCTCCCTTGTTTGGTGTTGACCGTAGAACTCTTTGAAATATTTCTGGGGAGAATGATCTAATTTGATCCAGCTTCTCTTTTAACTTTTAGCCTTTGTATTCCAACTTCAATCCCTCCTTCTAGTGCCAGTTTTGTTGATGTATTTTTTTATGCACTGCTCAACACAGGCAATGCGTAGATGCACTACCTCTCTTGAAAGAAAATCGTCCACAATCAGATTGCAGAACACTATCCCAAGGTCTCTAATGTCAGGTTTTGACAGTGCTTGGAATATCTCAGTTGTTTTGATGTGATTTGCTCGAATCACATGGCGGTCCTACGTAAACAATACAAAGCGTGGAAATTTGGATCTTAAAATGGAGTTTTTAAGATAGGGAAGTTATTATGCATTTTGCTATAGGTTCAAATAGCATTCGTAAACTCCATGTTTATCATTGGATTTAGCTTTACAATGTGCAATGAACCTTAGCATAGGTTACTCATTAAATACAATGAAAAAGGGCAGGGAAGAGAAGAGGTTCCTAGATCTTGAACTAATTGTGAACAGTGATGATGGAGTTCCTGCAATGGACAGCTTCTTGAAAAAATATCCCACTTAACCAGAAATCTCATAGTCTCATGGGATTTGTGCTATCTTCTAAGGTCTACAAATTTTTCATCTATCATTCACCATATGCATGTATGAACAAAGATAAAAATTTTGGAGTAGCTTCGAATTCAAGTCCATACTAACTTTACACAACTATCTACCATCACCAAACAACAAAAAGTATGAACTAAGAAGTCATCAACACAACATGAATTTTCATAATCACAGTACAACATTCCTAAAATCTACCAAAGCAAGGAAACAGTTAAATAGAACATCAATAAAACCTAAGATAAACATCTAGCAATGGAGGTTGAATCAAGCAACATGTGAGAAACTCAAAAAATACACCAAGTTAATGTCTTTTCTTTACAAATTTCTGCAGCATGCCTTCAACAACTCAACTCCCTTTGCAAATGAGAGGAGAGCTCAATTTATAGTGCCCAAAAGATCTAATGAATGGCCAAGATCAATTCTCATTGTGTGGCCAAGATTCATTACAAAATAGGGTTTCACCTACCCCCCAATATATCACAATTTAAAATTGCATTTTGTCATTTTCCCTATTTTGTCCTCTACTGACGGTACTATAGCACTTTTGTCTTTTAGCCAAATGTTGTTTCACTGTAGCTACTCTTTAAGGAGCTCTTCATCTTTGATGGGGCTATCCTCCTACCTCTTAGAAGCTGTGTATTCTATGAACTTGAGGATGACTACTTGGAGCTTGTTTATTTCAACGATTTCATATCGCAGCACCTGGTAGCTCCATTCTTTCACGTTATCTTCCAATCTTTTCCAATCCTCATCGTACTTTGCATGTTGGTCCTTGAACAACTTTGATTGATCCAAGGTATGGGTAGCAAAACTCATGAATTCCACTATGATTTCACTATCCATCCCATCCTTCATCTTCTCCTGGAAGTAGGGCTTTATCTTCTCCGGATCCATTTGCACTGTGGGCATGTTGTACTTTGTCATCAGCTTGAGATAACGAGCGCACTCTGCCCTGATTTCCTTGATCCACTCAATGTCCGGATCCACCTTGCTTATGATTTTTTCAAACTTTTCCCTCCGATTGTCAAAGTCCCGTTGCCATACATCCATCAGCCAGTGATCATCTTTCTTAAATGCAAGCTCTTTTTCCCACGTGGCTTCTGGCATCTAAAGGATAGCCTCGATCTTTAGAAAGGTAGAGTCGTAGGTCTTAGGGAAGTCATTGCAGAGCTTCTCGTGCCCTCCAAAGACTGTAACAGATCTAAGAACTTGTTGGTTGTTTGCACATCTTGGCTAATTCCCATATTTTTGATGTATAAGACTTGTCAGAACCAGTCCTCTGTGGTCTTTTCCAAGTTCTTCCTTCTTTCCATCTTACCGATCTGCTCCTTGGATAGCAGCTGGGGTGCAGCTGTGGATGTGGTAGCCAGGTCATCCACTGAAGACCATTGTTGTATGTAATCCTTTAAGGCTATGACCTGTGCCTTGAGCTCATCCTTCGAGATCTTATCCTATTTATCAAATGCACCACCGAAGCCACTGACTCCTCAAGGTGCCCAACTTTTTTCTCTCTGGTGGTGATCCCCAGGTCGATGGTGGAGATGTTGTAACTTATCCTAGCTTGGCCAATCATAGGCATTGCTATTTGTGCTGCTCGAGACCCAGACGCATCTATCGTCACCCTAGATCGAACTTTGGGCTTCTTCTCCTTCTTTGTCATGATTTGAGCTTGAGCCAAGATGGCCTCTAATCTTGCCCTTGGGTCTTTTAACACAAGGGTTTTTCTTTTGAGCTACCTCTCTAACCATTCAGGTACAACAGATTTCCCCTTAGGTGAATCATGGCCACCCTCACTGTTCCCGGTCAAGGCCAAGGTTTCTGCTCACTTTTCTTCTAGGGAGTTTTCTTTCTTCTTGGTAGCATCTCTCTCTTTCTTGTCAGAATCTTGGACAAACACGAGGCATTTAATAGGAAGCACAGTGGACAGTTGTTGTATGGGACTTCCTTTCTATGTCGTCTCTTCTTCTTCCTTGTCCTCAACATGTTCAATCTCGTGCACATGTTCTACTAATTGCCCAACTTCGAGGCTCTCGATAGTTTGGGTCCCGCCCTTAGTTTTTTCTTCTTGCTGCTGTTCTTCTTCTTCAAGGGGTGGCCCTTCTTCTTCTGATTTGGTGTCTTGTGGCTGCCGGGCTAGTTCTTCTTCAAAATCATCTTCAAAGGCCTGCACAATTACCCTGCCACTAGTGCTACCTTCCTCATCCCCGCTCTCCGAGGAACCAGTTCCCTCCTCTTCATAGGCCACCCTATCAATTACTCGGTGCTCATATTCTAGGTGCTCCTGGTATTCATCAACCTCCTCCTAATAGGCCCTTGAGGCTTCTCTTTCACGTTCCTCCTACTCCTTAGAGATTAGCATGGTGGCTTCCATAGCTGATGGCCCTGTTGGCAGCTGTGAAGGTTGAGCAGTAGCGAGAGCTTGTGTAAGGGCTGCTCAAAGAGCGGGATCCATTAGGATCTGGGATAGCTCAGGGGGAAGATTTTGCATATGTCTCAAGAGAGCCTCAGGCATGGTGGAAATGGGAATAGGTTCCATCACCATTTCCAAAGGGAGTGATGTGGTTAGTGACATGGTAGTGGAGGAAAGGGGCATAGTTATGGCAGAAGAGGAGTCAACAATTATTACAGACTCAGGCGGAGGTGAAGGGGCAAAATGGACAGAAATGTCCACTACCAGTGGGGATGTGGCAATCATAGCTAGAGAGGTAGGTGGCATAATGGCAGGGGCAAGGAGAGCCAAGAGAGGTTCCAATTGATCTGTACCCCTTACCTTCTCCTCCTGGGTTGAGGGTTGTTCAGTGGTTCTCCCCACTTGTTTAAGCCTTTTGGAGGGTGAGCCCCCCACTTCTTTCCTTGGATAGACCTTGGGGTTTGGAGACTGTTTTGTTTCTCTACCCTTTCTCTTCTTGGATCTGGTGATCGGAGGAGACTTTGAGGTACTGCCGGTAGAAGTGGTGGTAGCGGCATCCTTTGTGGCACTTGGCTCACTTTTGAGCTCTTCGTAAGTCAAAATTATTCCTTGCCACTTTAATTGGGCTACTTGTCCATTGACCCACTCTTTAGTACGAGCCAAGATTGGCTTGGTTATAGTGTCGAGTTCATTGACCTCCTGCTCATCCCAGTCAATTGATGGTATTGGAAAATTGGTGACTTCAGGGTACTTGGGGTGCATTATGGTGCTCTCGTCTTCCTTGACCTGGTCTGGTATGGGGAAAGGTTGCACCTTCCTTACAAACAACACAGTCATCCACATATAGTGCCTTGCATGTACCTCTTTGTCATCCTGGCAATCTCCCTAGAAGTATTCAATGTGATGTAGATGAGCAAAACCTAGTCCCAATGCCCTCCTGATGTGGCCATGTGGGTCTATCCACGGGTGAGCAGTGTGTAGGTAGAAATGGTAATCTTTTAGTTCTTTCTCGGAGTTACTAGCACACTGGGAAGTTTATAGCCTATACATGCCCTGGCTCAGAGTCATGGGATAAGAAATCCCTGCTATGTATTTGCTACTGAAGATTTCCTCTATGTGTCAGAGTTGCTGAGAAAACTCTAGAAGGATGATTCGGTCGTTGGGGTATCGAGGCAACCTGTTTTGCCTTTCAGTGAAGCCCTGGGCATGGATGTATGTAAACTTTGGGTATTGAATGAAGAGGAAGGCATACTGCTTCAAAAGTGCCCTAGCACTGTGGGAGACCCTTGTCTCGAAGTCTCCAGCAATCATGCTGATAATATAGCTAATGAAGGCATCGCTTACTCTACAGTATTCCCTTTTGAAGTTCTGGTACTGGAGTTGCGGGTACTTATCATATGCCTTGATTCTTTGCCCTTGCTCCTGACCGGGTGCCACAAACAACGCGTTGTACTATCTTCGATCTGCCAAGGAATAGACAAGATAGGAAGTCATATAAAATTTAGAGCTCTTCTTCACGTTGATGAATTGCTCATGGAAGCAGTTGCTTATTATATCTCCCCAATAGAATGAAGTCTTTGTGGTGACATCCTCATTTCCTTGAATAATTTTCTCAACGAAGTACACCATCCATTCCTAAAAGTAGGTGGCCGCAGGAAGACCCATAACTCTACTTAACATGGTGACCAAGTCATGGTAATCTTCGTGGAAGTCACTACAGAAGATTTCTTGAGGAACCTTCACAGCGCTGCCCCACTTTTCTTTGAGCCAATGCTGATTTATTCCCTTTTTACAGTCCATCAGATTATCGTCCCATGCTTCTTGGAATTCTTCTATGTTGGGTGCTTCCATTTCTTGAAATGTGGGAATGTGGAAGGTTTCTGTGATCCCTTCAGGTGACATATCGGTGAGAATGTTGCCCTCCCTATCAACGATTATCCTTGTGTCGGCTTGATATTCCTCCCAACAAGCCATGACCAACTCAGGGGCCATGAGGGATAGAGGGAATCCAGTAGCCTTTGCGATTCCGCTTTGCCTTATCAGCCTTGTAGTTTTGGTCGTTGGATTGACCCCGACCCTTTGTGTGAATTCGTCAATATTGACGTGGCCTATGTTGGTATCGGTGATCTCCTTCCAATCCGTGGTGACTTTTGAGTGCAAAGGCTCACCCTGGAATTGGTATTTCATCTGGTCCTTGTCCTCTTGATTCCATATATTCTGCAAGCAAAGGCATAGTTAGCACAATGGATTACCAAAGTATTCATGTTAGCTGAAATCTTAAAGATAGCATTCATTTTAAACAATCTATTAACCATAACATGACCCTTTATCTCCCGATGTCATTGATCTTTTGATTGGGGGCATTTGGACAATTCAGACCTGGAGGGCTGGACTTCCTCGTCAGGAATGTTGTTTGGAAGGGAAAAAGGGGTAGAGGGCTCCTGAAGATTCTCTTATGTTAGATTTTAGTACTTTGAGAGGTTTGTAATGAAGAGGACTGAAATTAAGCATGTGGGTCGAAGTTAGATGTCAGATTTTGGCTCATTTGGATCGGTTTGGGAGAATCCGGAAGTCCTGGGCCTAAGAGCCGTCTGGAGATGGCAGTTTGGAGCAACAAACTGAAAACATAATTCTGGAGACAGAACTTCAGGGTCCAGGGTCCGGCAGGCTGTAGGGCGACTAATAGTTTGCAACTTCATCTTTCAGCGCTAGGGCCTATCGTACCGTGAAGTCGTTTATCTTTTTCCGTTTGGGATGGCAAACATCAGATGAAAGTCTGGATGGGGCAGTCCGGTAGTTAGGGCTTGACAGGGTAAGGTTCCAATGAGATCCACAAGTCTTGCCAACAGCTAAGAGCAAGACCAGACCCGGCACAGGCATTTGCCGTTGGATTCTATTTTTATCTCAGTGGCGATCAAGAAGGCGGAGCCTGGAGCTTGAAGGGGTGGGGTGAGTATTTCGTTTGGAGCAGTGGGTGAGGGAAGGACTCCCCATCACCAGAGCCTAGCATGGATGAGGGTTTTTAGCAATCTTATCACTAAGTTTGGGATGAAAAACGCCATACAGAAGTCCAGAGGTTTGGGTTCAGGCAGAGAGGAAGCCATCATTTCATGCCGATAGCCAGGAACAAGACTGGACCTGGAATAAGGGCTTGACATTTGACTTTGTTTTTAGTCCCACAGCGGTCGGAAGGGCGAAGCCTGGAGCTAGGAGGGATGGGCAAGGATTTCCCCTCGGGATGGTGGATGAGGACAAGACTCCCGGGGGGCGGAGCCCAGCGGGGAGGAGGGCGTTTGTTTTTCAAGTGGCATCCCAATGGCGAATAGGGGTCTGGAGCTCGGAGATCAGAAGGATGTCGGGGAATCACCAGGAGAAAGGTGGTGTCATTGTGATGTTCTGGCAATGGATGAACATCTCCCCAATGACGAAAGAAGGATAGAATCCTGGGAACAGATGTCTGGAGTCCTGGGCCCAAGAGACCTGAAGGGCGCCCATCCAATTTGAAATGCCCACAACGAGGAGGAGGGCAGGCCCCAGAGCTCAGAGGGGCGGGGAGAGTTTTCTGTTTCAACACAGCGACATCCAAGGTGACTTCCAAATGAGGAAGTCTGATGGTTCGGGCCCGAAAGGGGCAATTGCCGTCCGAAGGAATGTTCATAGTTTTGGTATGGATGGCGAAGATAGGTCTCGGGGCCGAAGGGGATGATTTCCCTATGTGAAGAATAGCTGTGGTGAGGTGGAGGTATGGATTGGTTTTGAGGGCACCCCTAAAGGTTTCTTAAGTTTTCAACACATGGGTTTTGTGCACGATGTCGTATTTTATCATTTTCATGCCTTCTTAATGATTGTTATTCATTTAAATCCTTAGAAATTATGAAAACAATGCTCGGGAGGGAAAACAGAGGACTTACCTCAAACACTCGATGCGGGGAGATGTGGGATCCACTTACGATTGATGAAGTGACGGTGAGAGCGACGATCGTGAAGGTGTCGAAGATGGTGGGCTCCTCTAGCAAGTTCTTTGATCACTCTACAACTCTGTTAAGTGATAATGATGGGCTCGAGCGAGTCTTTTATACCCCTAATCACCATTAATGGCCCTATTAAATGTAGGTACGGTGAGAGAAAGGTTGGTGAATTTGAAAGTTGGCACGGTGGCGGGAGACCCGGGGTCCGACGCCCGAAGGGGCGCAAGATGGCAGCCACTCTTGGTTTTGACTCAGTTGGGTCGGCGGCAGCAGAGAGAGAGTTGGGGCCCTGAGGGCGGAGTTCCACCAAAGACCCGCCATTAGAGACGGTGGAACCATCAAGGAATTTCGGACTTGGAATTCTAGAAGATCGGGCCCGGAACACTTGACAGACGAGGATTTCCCACAAACTACTTAGACGAAAAATATGGTGGCGGGACCCAAAAGGCGGGATGCTACCAGAGGTTCGCCGTGAGTAATGACAAGATACTCTTGGAACCCCGGGAGCAGAACTCTGAGGTTCGGGGCCTGGAGTGTTAACGGCCGCTGAGATTTCTATGGTTTGCAGATGGGGGATGGGAGTTCAAACCCTGGGGTCTGGGAGGACGCGAACCGAACACCATAGGGAACAGCAGGCATGACAGGGAAACTCAGCAAGGAAATCCTAAATGCCCAGGCCCGACAGAGCCCAGGGCCGTTGGCAGGGTCAAACTGCCAAAGGGACTTCGCGAGGCAGCAGAACATGACAAAATTAAAAGGGGAAGGTACGATCAACTTATGGTGTGACTTTAAAGCAACTTTGACCATCTGGGACACCAAAAGATGGGGAACAACACTATCCAACACATTTTCAACTGCCCATTCATGTAGAAGCACATCAGGAACAACTTCTGCTTGAATTTCTTGAGTAGCAGCCAACTCAATGTCGTTGAAAATGACATAATTTGTGTTTGAAGCAAGAGGAGCAACATTGATGGGACTTGGGTTATATGGCTCAATGTGATCCTTAGCCAACCTTTCAGATTTAATGGTAATCTTAGTTCCATATCTTGTTCTAAATAGTATATGTGACCAATCAGCTAGCATATAACCACCTATCTTGGCTATAAAGTCTCTTGATAAGCACAAGGAAAAGAAAGGTGGAAGGTCTATGACACATATGTCTTGGGGAGCTGAAAAATTAGGACAAGCATGAAGGGTAAGACTCAAATATTTAATGATGCCCAATGTATTAACGGAGGTACCATCCAATTGGATTACTCCTTTCTCTAAAGTTTGATACTTTAGCTCAAGCTTTTCAGCAATCTGCTTTGGCATCACAGAGCTAGTAGCTCCACTATCTACCATATAGTTATGAACAAACTTATCACCAATGATCACTGATACGTAAAAGGGAGGTAGTTTGACTTCTTTTCCTGCCTCTTTGCTAGGTTGTTTATCATTTTCTTGAGGATTATTTGTCAAAATAGTCCTAACTTGACCTATTGGAGACTCAGATTCATTAGATGTTTTCAAACTTGTCAAAGCTAACTGTAACATATCCTTTTGACCTAGGATGACTAATGAATCCCACATAGACATCATTACATTTGTCCTTTTCATACTATCAAGAATGTTAAAGGGTAGTTTTGGGTTTACCTTATGATGTACCTTTATGCCAGCATGATCAGCTTGCAAGCATGGTTGCTCCTTTAGTGGGAGTTGTTGATTTCCTTGCAAACCACTAATCACTTGAGATGTAGATGGTTCAAAAGCTTATGCCTTTCCTTTGTCGGCTGCATGATCAAGCTCGAAAGATCTTTTCTTTTCCCTAGTGTTAGCTGCGACTGAGGAATTATCTACATTCAATCCACATAATTCTTCACCTTGCCAATTGAGTAGGGTAGCATCATTTACAAACTGATCTTGGTGTTGTGGAGATGGCTCATTGAATGCACTTTGCTGCGAACTTGAGGCATTATGTACCATAAGTGCCTGATTGATGAGTCCATTTGAGCAAGTGGCCTGATTGTGGGGCTGGTTGCAAGGGTAGCACTACTCATAATTGGCTGCTAAGTTGTTTTGAATAGGAACTAGGTCCTTGACTACACTAACAGGTGCTGAAGCATAGGCCTGAAAAGGTCTTGTGTTCACATTCTATCTTGGACCCTAGTAAGCTTGTCTACTACCTTGAATGGCTTGTTACTGACCTGGATTCTGCTGTTGATAAGGTCTACTATATGATTGATGCTTCTCTAAGCTTACAAGCTTGTTACCAAAAGACTATAATAGACTTTTGATTTCCTATAACTCATTTGGAGAACCTGAAGCAACATTTTCTTGTTTTACCGCAACTAGAATAGGTGGCAGAGGTGCAAAAGGTGGTATCTGTAGAGGGATATTTGCATGGATCTCTGAGAATATAGGAATTGGTGGCCTAGGAGCAAGTCTACCAGCCTGTATCAGGCTATTTTAAGCCCTGATTGCTATTTCAAAAGCATCTGGTAGAGAAACCCCTCCCATTGATTGAATCATAACAGCTATATCACTGTTAAGAGCTGTCAAAAAGTACAAAAATGCATATTCTGGAGGTGGCCTCACTATTGCAAGGATTCTATCCCAGGTTCTTTGAACTATGAAATTGAAATCATTCATCTGCTCTTGTGGAGCCCTCTTAATTGTAGTTAATTATTCCAATAAAGACAGATTGTCAAACCTATCTTGAAATTGTTTATGCAACTTGTCTCCAAATTCCTCCCAAGTTGCAATTGAGCTGACTGCTAAGCTCCTATACCATTGCACAACTTTTCCTTTTAGTGAAGCAACTAATAATCTCACAGCAACATCCTCTCGGGTTATGTGATGGACTCCGCATAATGAAGCCACATCTTGCATGTGTTTAATCGAGGTAGTTTGATCTTCTCCCATGAAAGTTGGGAGACTCTTCAAGGCTGTCATTGGAATATCATTGTGTTGTGCCAAATTCAAGGGGCTCCCTCCATTAAAAGCAACAAAGGGTTGATTCCTTGGAGTGACCATTTGAGGTGGCTGAGGTGGATTTACTAGCACTCTAGATAAAATCAAAGACAAGACAACAATATGTGATCCCACAGATGGAGGAGTGGATTTAGTTCTTCTAGAATAGATAATTGTTTTTCCTCGCCTTTTTGTTGCTCTGCCTTGTCTTCTTGGTGGTGACAGCTGCAAATATTTGAAAGGAACTAAGCTGCTCCTTGTTTGAACTCTTCTCATAAACTGTAGAAGGCATTGATTTATGGAGTTCTTCCTCTTTACAGAGTCGCCAAGTATGCCAAATGACTTTTGTAAGTCTGAAACTTGTTGGTTGCATACCAAACCAACAATATTATGAGGAAATAGTCCCACCAGGTGTGCCAAAACTATTATCACCTAAAATTTTACCCTTGTTGAACTTGGTGTTCAACACCTCAGTGTAACATGGGAAGACCTCTTAAGATGTGGGTTTCTTGTAAATAGAGGTCAACCTCTAGAGAAGGTCGGCTTCCTATGGTATCACCTAACTACTTGATCTTTGTGAGATAAAGGCAGAAAGAATACATAAATTAAAAAAAAACTACTCATATGGTGATACACCAAATTTGTTCAAACATGAACAACTGATTAGCACACAATTTTCAATCGACTAGTAAAAGCTAATATGCACAACTCAATACTCATGTGATATGGCATAAAATTTTTATAAGAAAGTTATGATACATGTAGTCCTAGAAGGATGATAAATTCTCCTCACAACTAAAACTGTTTGCATTACTAACATAACCTATAACCTGCAATATACACATTTTCTCTGCTTAAAAGTGCTATTAATGAGACAATTAACAAGGAATAAGAGAAAATCACATGTAAATTTATCAATCATTCAACACACTCAATGAAACAAATAACTAAGAAGGTAGAAGTT
This sequence comes from Sequoia sempervirens, assembly GCA_007258455.2. Lineage (NCBI taxonomy): Eukaryota > Viridiplantae > Streptophyta > Pinopsida > Cupressales > Cupressaceae > Sequoia > Sequoia sempervirens. The sequence goes on along the minus strand of VDFB02281492.1, from coordinate 431,018,393 downwards.
GCTTTCTTTATTCGATCTCCAATGGTGAAACTGTACATTCAATGTTTGGAATGAGTTACAAAACTCAATATTCTCCTCTAAGGACTTACGGAAGTCACAAAAAACAAAAGAATATGCAAGTAAGAACTGCCTCTAAAAGAGGCAAAAAATGCCATATATACAAAAGAGTGTCGGCCCCATGCATTCGGGTTTTCAAGAATGAGTCAGCGCCTAAACATGATGACCCTAGAAGTGCCTTGGAACGTAGGAAATGAAGCATTCAATGTACATCCCCTCTCCATGTCGACAAGAGCTTGTCCCTAGGCATGGCCTTTAGAGTTTTACAACCATCGTTATTGACTTGCAGCCTTCAAGTCTACCATTGAGATTTTGTCAGAGTCACCTTGAATGCTCTATGACATGGACATTAATGCCTCACCACTTCTCTAGCTGACATCTCCAGCTACTATTGTGACTCGCAGCTACCTCCCCTTCGAGAAGTAGCATCAGATCTATCCACTAGACTCAAGCGTCATTACTGATTGATCACCTTTGATCTCAGAGTAGAGCGATGTCGACATGCTCCGTTGATTTTGTTCGTAGGGGGGAGTCGAACAGTCAAACTTCCCGTGATTTTCCCTAGCGCCTTCTGATTGGTCAAGTTTTTGCTAGGTAATTCCAAGGTGGTCAAAGGTTGCTTCAAAAGGATCACATGTCGGTGAGAGTTTGGATGTCAGGGAGAAGTCATAGTGAGCTCCACTGAGTCACACCGATGCCAATTCATTCTACAAATCCGTCATTGTCAGCTAGACCTTAAGTGTTTAGGAAGCCCTCCTAGCGAGTCCCCCATCTCTTGGCAAGTACATCCATGTCAGCAAGACCCTACCAAGTCGGTGAGACCTAATGGCAATATTGGATCTTCCACCCCGAGATGGTACTACTTCGGTAAGACCTTGCTTGGTCGGCGGGACATCTTCCCGAACCCACTATCCTTTGGCGATCTCATTTCATTTCAGGGAGATGAGGTCGTTCACCGAGACATCATGTCGAGCTCCCCACCTTTTGCTGAGCTCTCATCACTTCGGTGAATCATTTCCCTATTGGCTAGACCTAATCTCGATGGTGAGATGTTACATCAAATACAACCCTTCAGTGAGCCCCTTTACTTCCTTCAGTGAGACCTCTCGGTGAATACAAACACCAGTCCAGGCTCAAAGATTTCTTTCAGTGAGACACCCATGTGTTGGCAGGATCTCATGGCGAGGTCCTCATCTCCTAGCGATGGCACTCCTTTTCACTGAGACCCTTCAAAACTGGCAGGGGCAGGGCCAAGATGAAATTGGAATGGGGACCGGGGAGAGAAAGGGGGTGGAAGCGAAGATAGATGAGTCCTAGCAGAACTAGGATCAAGACCAAATCCATCCCTGAAACTTTCTTCAAGTTTCAGGTTTGGATTCCGACTCGATCTTGCCGCCGAAAAAACTCAAAAGGTGAAGGAAGGGACGAAAAGGAAGAAAGGAAAAAGGGCCAGTGGAATCAGGACCGGGGCGGAACCAGAACCAAAGACACACAAGGAAAAACAAAGAGTCAGTGCAACCGGAACTAGAACTAAATTTGGACCTAAAACTTTCTTGAAGTTTCAAGTTCAGATTTCGTTCTGATCCCAACATACGAGGGATGAAGGAAGAAAAAGAAAAAACATAAGGGGAAACCAAGGAGGAGACATCCCTCGATCACATACCACGAAGAAAAGAAAGAAGAATGAGCGGGACCGGGGTCACAACTGGAATGGAAACATGAACCAAAACTTTGGAAAAGTTCCAAGTTCGGGTTCCAACCTGGTCACAGGCCCGTTAAAAGAAAGAAAATGCACAAAGCAGGAGGAGACAAGGCAGGATCTGAACTAAAACTGATCTCGGGTAAAACAGAGCTAGGGGGGCAGAATCAAACCCAAAATTGAAACTTTCATCAAGTTTCAAGTTCGGATTCTAACTTGAACTCGCCTCTGACAAAAACAAGGAAGAGAGAAAAAAAGGACAAGGAAGAAAAGAAAGAAAAACAACTACCCCACGGTCAAACGCAAGGTCAAAGAAGAAAATGAGACGCACACAAGCACAGAACCTGAACTGGATCTAGAATGAAACCAAAAACTGGAACTTTGGAAAAGTTCCAATGTTTGGTTTCGGCCCAACTCTGCCTTCGACAAAAATAAAGAAAAAGGGTCTCGACAAAGAACATGGTAGAACCGAGGTCAGAACCACATCAGAAATAGGAACCGAGATTTTGGAAAAGTTCCAAGTTCGGATCCCGACCTATTTCCACCCCCGATAGAACAAGGGAAAAAGCAAGAAAAAGAAAAACAGAAAAAAGGAAAAGACAAGGAAAAACATAAAAATGAAAACCCACCCTTAAACTGAAGACCTGCACACTGGGCTGAACTCTCTTGGGAGCCACATTTAATCCATGTGCTGAATTAAAACATCATTTTCCCCTACATCTACACAAGAAGCAAACAAGTGAGAAAAAATGTGATCCTGATGCAAGTGTTCCTCCATTTGGTCCTCGAGAACCTCTGAAAGCATGGGTTACCCCACCTGATTGAGCCCATAGGTGAAAAATGGGTAGTAGGAACAATGTGTTAAAAATGGAGGTAATTATGTAGCTTAATAATTTGTAAAACTATGAGATTGTAGATCTAATTAAGTATTATTTGTTACAATTTCTTTCTAGATGATTATCTATTTAGATTCATTTTACCATTTGTAGAAATATACAGAATATTCTAGAAGAATAAGACCAAAAGATAGAAGTGACACAACATATACCATGGAGAAACCATTTCAGGAAAAAACTCCACCACCAGAATCAATAGTGCTTGTATTATTTAACCTTAGAACAAGATTACAATAATTCTTTAGCAAACCTTGCTTGAGATGCTTCTTTTTCCTTCAATAATTCTTCTTCAAAACCTATAATAAAATATTATTAAAATCTCTTTAACTTGCTACAATTAATAAATAATAATAAGCCTTGAAAAATCCAAAGAGTTGTCAATTACAAAGCACAAACCTTCTCTCAAAAACCTATGCCTATTCTTTGCAAGTAGAGTTTCAATGTGTAACAAGAAGTAAAATCCAATATCTCCTCAATTTAGGTGCCCCAAACTGAACTCTTAACTGATCGTTGGTCAAGAAAATATCTTCCAAGCTTCTCCTCAAAGTTGGCACCCAAGAATGGGCCCACTTAACTTAGCCTTGTAAATATCTTCTCATACAAAAGGTGTTAACTTGAAGATTCCAACTTGGGCACCCAAGGTGGGTCCAAGTCAATTTTTGTTAACAAAAACATATCTCTCTATCAATTCATGCAACCATGATGCATGATTGATCATCCCCATTTAACTAAATGTATCAACTATTATATGTCATGCAACTCAATTCATTAGTCATACATTCGAAGTCAACTAAAGTTAACTATCATTCCACTGAAACTAACTACATGTAACCGAAGATAACTAAACCATAATTGAACTAAACTAAACTCAACTCCACTCATGTAAATACCAATTCTTAACTTCTAGGATCTTTGTGTGCATTACTGAAGTACTATCTTTCCTCCAAATAGTTAGCTAAACTCAAGGTGGGTTCCACCTTCCATGTGGGTGCCCCATGTGCTCCTATTTTGTAGGAGCTTTTCTTGGGCATCCCCACATGTTCCTATCATTTAGAATTGATTACAAATGTCAATTTACACATTCATTTCATTCGAATTTAATTGCTTTCTAATCTTACTATTGGGGAACACTTTCCAAGGACTTAGGAGATACATGAAATATGTTTAGGATGACAATTAAATGGAATCCTATTCCCAACACAATGTAATAATGGGGGAATTTGGCATAATTAGTTATATATAATATTACATTTCTAGTAGACATGTTAGTGGGCAGTTTCTACTACAGTTAAACTATTGCATCAATTGCCCATTCAATTTCTTGTATAAATGATTTGCACTATTTCAAATAACATATCAAGTTCTATAGACTTCAAATTCCTATTTTAAATTTTTTTTTGCATCCTATCCAACAATTTCATCACTTTAGATGATGGCCTCAACTCAATTGTTCTAGCAAAGTTTAAATATCAAGGGGTGAATCAAAAGAGTCAGAAGAAATAAAATACTGAATAAGAATGCATGTGACTATAAATTGGTAACTTTGAATCATTAGGTTCCCCAAGGAACATGCACCAATAGGGTTACAAGTAGAATAATATGTAAGTAACAAATAAATCTATCATAAACTATATGAGATTTATGATCACAAGGTATATTGTTACCACATAGTAGAAAAACCCAAAATGTTTTATATGAATTGTGATATGTGCCCGTACAATGGGCCTAGTATATTCTAATACTATTGATCCAACAATATAGAGACTGCCAAAGAATGATAAGAAAAAATGCTACTTGATGTATGATAAAAAAAAATTGGGTGTGTAGGGAGGATTTAGATTTATAGGGAAACAAATTTATGCATGAGACCATCTAATGTTCTCATAGCAGTAGTAACAAAGATAGTATAATTGTTAAGTTCAAAAAAATCTTGATAAAGAGCTACTTATAGTAGAGGATAAGTTGCACCAATTGTGAAGAATGGTTAGAGTTTGAATTGAAGAGCTACACAACAAGGAAATATTACAAAATAAAAACCTATAAATTTAAAAGGGGGTGGCTATATGCCACTAATTACATAATAGAAGTGTTTAATCCTTGATAGAGTGAGTTTGTGGAAAATGGAGTATTATTGAGTCTATCAAATTTTATCAATCAATAATGATGTGATTTTTTTCCTTTTAAGTTTTTTTTATTTTTTATTTTTATTTTATTTTATTTTATTTTTTTTTTTTTATGTCAAGATTGACCACCCTCATGTGAGTGCTCTTATTCTGATGTTGGGTATTTATAGAAATTTTTGAATATTGTTAAGGGTTGCTTTCAGAATCTTAGATGTATAGAAAATGTTTTATTTATTTTTTAGGATAATCTTATTCAAGATTATAATTTGAAATTTTGAAATCAATCAATCGATCATCCCTACTTGGTATATCCATTCATAGCCTTGGTGGTGATATATCCTTTTTTATTCTCTTTATGTTGAATAACATAGTGTGATCTTGAATGTGTTTCTATAGAGTTGAGTTTAAAATTTATATATAAAATTTGCTAGTTAAATTAGTTTACCTTAAAAATATTCATTTCAAATTCTTTAGGATCTTGTAATTGTGGTGTTTGTGATCGTGTGAATACTAGTCAATACATTACAAAGTACATTATATTACATTAAACTATTCAAAATAATTCAAATTTTAGTACATTACTATTCTTTGATTTTATGTTTCTTTCTCTAAACCCTAACATATTGTGATAAATTATTTTAAATTGATTTATCATATAAATAGAGAAAGGTTAGATTAAAAATATGATAAAATTAGGTTAGTAATAATTCCTTCTAAAAATAAATGTCTATCTACTATTTTAGTATATTTGATATACTAGATCACATATTTATTTACTATCATCACAAAATTTACATTAAAAATGTATTTTTTGTCTAGCTTGATATTAATTAGTGCAAGCCCCTTGCAAACAATTCACATAGATCACTTTGTTGCTCCACATTACAAAGACATAGCATTAAAAAAAATCTTAAAATTGATTAATTGCTAGGATTGATTCTTTTTTAAGGATAAGTGGAATTTTCTTCATTATACATGAGTTTCTAATATCAAAATTCCCTTAAGCATGCATAAGCATGAAAAACATGATACTAAAAATGAAGAGTGTTAATATATATTTAATACATAATTCATAGTTTAATCTATATGGACCTAAGAAAAAGGATTATTAATATTAATTTTGACATGAATACATGCTTATAAATCATCCTTTTTGCTCAAAATTGTGATAAGAGAGTGTCAAAAGGTTTTCGAGTAGAACTACAATTAAATGTAAAATAGCTATTCTCTAGAATTATATGATAAGGTAAAGAAGATAAATGTAGACCAAAATATTAGATGGGAAATCCTCTATTGGATAAAATTCCAAATGATAAGGATTAATTAATTAAGTACTTTGATTGTTAAAATCAGGTCTTCCTTAAAAGTCCAAATTTTAATTATTTAGTCAGCAGAAAGCCAAAAGGAAAAAAAATATATTGTCAATATAAACTTCAGAGCTTCCTCCAACTACCATGTATGATAGTGCATGATTATTCATAATAACTTGACTACTTAATAGGTTGATGATGCATATCAACCTCCCTGATAATGCATGCATTGTCCACCTCCTATTTATTTACATAAATTAGGAGGTGGACAAGACATGACAACTTGACATGTAATATGTGTGATAGTAAAGGATTTAATGAATTCAAAAGTTGGAAAAAAAAAATGATGATTAAAATTGAACAAATCACTTCAAAATTAAAAAATATTGAAAGTATAATTTGTTGCAAATATTAAATGATGCGTACATTCTAACTTTTTTATGCTGAATAGGGTGACAAGAAAATAACTCATTAGAAAATGATGTATGTCAGTTAAATAGAAGTGAAAATTTAAATTGGATGAGATAAAAAAAAGGAGACAAACATACGTAATATAACTTTTAAATAGCCAATAAGCTTTTTTTTTTAAGTTTCCACTAGGATTTTCATTAGCTCATTCATGAATAAGATTTGTTGGCATCGAAGATCTCTTGGCTGGCAACAACTTCCCAAGGGTTTTTTATGACAATGTGGAGCTTCCTAATTATGTGGGTTGGCGGTGGTGATGTTGGTTGCCTCAGTACATAGAAGTAGAATGGTAAGTGTTTTCTCACATGAGGGTTAATGTATCTTGTTGTTGTTGTATGATGGTGTGGGATGAAGTAAATGCAATATTCAATGTTGCAATGTGTGAAAGTATACTCCAAAATGTGCCAAAAAATATATTGATTAAGTTGCATTGTCGAAAGAGCCATTGTGGTGTTGGTTTCATAGCAGAGTATTCTAAAAATTATTTCCTCCTTCTCCATGGTTGGGTTGATAGTAGAGTATTCTAAAAATCATTGGATTCAACGCTATTTTCTATGAGATTGGAGGGTTTTAAAATTGTTGTTCTCAGCAATATGTAAGTCATTTTACATGGGTATTTTGCATAAATGATTAATTTATTGTTCATGTCTTCTTGTTATATGTTTGTATCTTTGGGATTATATCCATTTTGGAGACTCCAAAGAGATTATGGCTCTGTATGGATGGAGAAATTTTAGTTAAATCTTATTTATTTCATCAAAAAACATGGTTAGGATTAGTAATTTTTTGGCCTCTCGCTTATTGTTTGTAATTATCTCTATGCATATTTGGTGTTATACCCATTACCATAGGAGAAATTGTAGTTAAATATTCTTTCTTTCATCAAAAATATGGTTAGGGTTAGTAATTTTATCACCCTTCATTTATTGTTTTAGTTATCTCTGTGCATCTTTAACATTATACCCATTAACATAGGACCAATTACAGATTAACATAGGAGTAATTACATATCTATCTATCTATCTATCTATCTATCTATCTATCTATCTATCTATATATATATATATGTAGAGGGTCAGGATGAAAGCATAAACATATTGGAGATAAAATTATTTTAGTGGTTGTTAAGTGTTATTCCAATAGATCTTTTAAAATTTCTCTATTTGTCTATAATATATAGTGCCAGGCAATGTAGCTCAAAATTTCAATTAAGTCTTTGGCATTTTAGCCATTTTGCATAGGTTTTTGAAACCCATTGGATTTATGAGTTCTATTTAATGTGGGTTTGCTGCCATAGATTACTTGTCTTGTATCAATATGTTTAGTGTGGATTTTCGATAATCTATCATTTACCTATGATTCTTAAGTGTTTTTCTAATAGTTCTTTTAAAATTTCCCTCTTTTGTCTATAATATTTAGTGGAAAATAATGTAGCTTGAATTTTGAATTGATAAGCCAACTGTTACATAGATTGCTTGTGTTGTATCAATATGTTTTATGATATTCTTTTTATCCAGTTTTGCAAAGGAAATACTCACAAAAACCTCTGTTCTTGGTCACAATTCTTTTGTTGAACCCAGTTCAACTGAAGAAATTGATGTTACACCTTCTCTAGATTGTGATAAAATTTTAGGTAAGCATAAATATGCTCCAAACCCAAATCTATACATGCATTTCACTTGAATTGGGTTCTTCACTTTGAATGTTCTTTGTAAGTAATTTCACATACATACATGTCCACATATAAAAAAATTTGGTCAAGGGAAATTGGAAAAGAGCTATTAGAAAAACAATTAACGATCATAGGAAAATGACAGATGTTCAAAAACCCAGATTATATAGAACTTTAAAATATGGAGAATAGAAGAGGAAAACTATGATAATGAACAGTTTGCTATGGGAAATGAAAAAAAAAGAATATTGATATGAAGAACAATTTGTTATGGGGAACTTCAAATAGTTGAAAAAAAATAATATCATGAAACATATTGATACAAGACAAAAAGGGAAATTGGAAAAGAGCTATTAGAAAAACACTTAAGAATCACACAAAAATGATAGATGTTTGAAAAACCACATTAAATATAACTTTAAAATATGGAGAATAGAAGAGGCAAACTATGATAATGAACAGTTTTTTATGTGGAACTGAAAAAAAGAATATCATGAAGAATAGTTTGTTATGGGGAACTTCAAACATATGAGGAAAAAAGAATATCATGAAACATGTTGATATAAAATACTACCATCCCATGTAATTAGCAAGCTCCATGGGTTTCATAAACAAACCTGAGCAGTTTGTTGCAGGGAGCTTCAAGCAGATGAAAGAGAAAAGAATATCATGAAACATATTGATACAAGATTCAATCTATGTTCTTTGGTAATAAATATTGAAGACAAATAGAGAAATTGTATAAGACGTGTTAGAATAACACTTATTTTCCATGTCACCAAAAAAAGTATAGTTGACATTTTTATGCTCACTTGAGTCTCTCTTATGGACTTTGTCTTGATTTTTCCTAGATTTAATGTTGTAATGTGGTCAACACATTCACATTAGGTCTTGTACCCTTTTGAATCATTAAGAATTCTAGGTTGTCTTGTAAAAGTGTTGTGAAGTGTTGTAACCCACTTTCACACTTTTCTAGGACCCTTTTATTATAATTCACTTAAATAACCTCTTTTTATTACTTATCAAGTCTTATTTCAAAATATTGTAAATATTTTTAACAAACTCTCATGCTTTTCTATACTTGTCATCACAAAATTGACCCTTTCTTATGTTTAAATTACCCCTTAATGCACTTTCCAACCATACTTAAGTGTATTTTTGAAATATTCCCGTTAAACCTTATTAAATACACTTTAATTTCTAACACCGAGTAAAATTTCCCTAGTGGGACCAAGTCACCACCTAAGGTGACTTAGTCCCACTGGGCACAAAAATCAAAATAATTTCAAGTTTTTTGTGGGATTTTATTCTCTTACCCTTGAGGTTGACCTGTGATGTGTTATTTTCATGAAATAATGGAAAATGAAGTATAAATAAAGGGTGTAGACATGAAAAATTAACATCATGCATTCCTCATATTTAACTAAATCACATTCGCTTGATCAATTAAATAAATCAAGTTTATTTTATTAATCTCCTAAGTTATCTCTTCAATTAAATAAATCAAGTTTATTTAATTAATATCCTAAATCATCCATTCAAATTAAATAAATTCATCTTTATTTGATTTAACAGTAACATCATGCTCTTTGATTAAATAAATCAAATCTTTATTTAATTAAATCTAAAATCATTTGCTTCTCATTTTGATTTATTTTAATCCTAAAATCTAAGTCAAAATTCAAAATCACCTAATCTCCTATTAAATTAATCAAATCCTGATTAATTTAATCCTAATCACTCCAATCCTCTAGATTTTGCAACTTGTGCAAATAAATCAATTTAATTGATTTATTAAATCTTCCTTTTCATTCAAAAGGGCATCAAGATGGAATATTCTCCAAATTTGAATTTTCCCTCCCACATGTCTTGTCCTCCAACATAGAATTAACTCCTCTTACATTGTCTCTTACATGTCTCCCACTTGTAATTTAAGACTCTTTCTTCTCCCTCCAACAAGCCATCTTTTGAATTTCAAATCTCCCCCTCTTTTGCACATTTGTCAAAATGTGCATAACCTTCATCCTCTCACATGTTGACAAGTGGCATCTTTTCATTGGCTCATGTTTTGTCCCACATCCTCCATATTTTACATTCTTCCATCCTTCTTGGTTATAAATAGAGACCCTCTCTATTGATTTAATCCTCGACAACTTGATCACTTATCATCTTGCATCTTCATCATATCTAGATTTTATCAAAAAGGGATTAGGAAAGGGCTATTTTCCACATCAAAATAGCACCAATCCCCCTATAAGATGTTGGTTTGATCATTTGAATAATGTTATATTGTGTTTTTCTTTCTTTCGTGCTTTGTTTCCATTATTCTTGTGTTCAAATGAATTTTATAGGGAGTGGTTTATTTTAGTTCTAATAATGATTAACTTGGAATATTTTGTATATTGTTAGTGACTATAAATTCTCTTGCTCACAAAGGGTTTCCCGCCCATTCACCTAATTCACCCATTCATTCAAGCATTCATTCACTTAATCATCCAAGCAATTATCAAGCATTCCAAGCATTTCTAAGAATAATCAAGCCATCCATTGGAGCACTACATTGCATATCTTCAAATTTCCACATCAAGGGTTTGGTGAGTTTATGACATTGCATGTTGTTTATTCATCATTCTATCTTCATTTTATTTCATTATCTAGGGTTTGATTACCAAAGTGGGGTTTGACAAAGGCAAGCCTCTATACTCTAACCCTTAACCCTTTTCCCCCTCTTTGGATGTGTGTTTGCAGGTCTTGTATATAGATTTGTCAAAAAGGAAAGTGTTAAAAAGGTTTTTTCAATCCATGAAAGTCATCAAAGTTAGATAATCCCTAATTGAAGGTTGGAGACCATTTTCAGCCTATTTTTTACATAATCTAGGCTAGATATTTGTTAGAAAATGAAGTGTAGACCGAAAGCCACAAAATCCTGTCCCGAATTTCCTAAAATTCCCAACTGGACTAAGTCTCCATATGTGGTGAATTAATCCCACTTCCAGGCTTGAAAAGTGGTTTCTGTATTTCTGAGTACCCATTTGGCAGATTCCTGTTATGACATATTTTCCTCGAAACTGGACTAGAAGTTGCCCAACTTGGCGTAAGTTTCCCATTTAGCATTTAGAGTCAACTCTATGGGATTCAATAGCCCATTTTCATTAGAAGTCATATTCCAGGTGTACCTCTCTAATCTTTTTTAAGTTTTTTATCATTTACTTGCATTCTTAGGTGTTTTTGCATACATAACTATGTTTTCCAGCACTTTGTATTTCTTATTTTTAGCATTAATAATCATCTTCCTTTTTTAGCTAGTTGCATTAGACATCATATTTAGGCATATTTCATCCATCCATATATTAATCTTGAGTGTAGAAATTAGCATTTTGGGTCCATTTCTCTCCTTTTAGGTGAAAAACCCTAGAAGAGTTAAAGAACCTTTGGACACCCAAAATCAATGTTGACGTTTTGGTGAACCTAACTTTTGAAAATTATCTTTCTTATTTCAAGTACATTTGCATCCTAGGTTTAACTTGCATTAACATTGCATTAGGTGTTTCATTATTTAAATTGCATCCTAGGGTTTTAAAATTCCATTAGTGAAACACTCATATAGCTTGCATTTTTGCATCATATTTTATTGGAAAATAACAAAATTGTGCATTTTCTTACTGTAACTACATATGTGCATCTAAAAAAAAATCAAATTACATTTAATTTTTTTGAAATATCACAAAAAAATCATCCCTGGGACTAAATCGCCACATTGGGTGATTTAGTCCTTTTGCAAATTTTGCACTGTAATTTCTAGAATGTTTTGGAAATTTTCTGCATTTCAATTTTTGGTTATTACATTTTGTCATAATTTCCAAATTTTCTATTTTCTTTTATTTCTTGCATATAATTTTCTTGCATCATGGCTTTTTTCTTAATAAGTTTTGGATGTCATTAAAATCCTTAGTAGACATGTCAAATTGTGCCTTTGGAACTGATTCTAATGACCTTGAGCTTCCTCATGCTTCTTCAACTCCTCATGAATTTCTTCCTCATGTTTTTGAAATCATTGGAGAAGATGATGAAAACATGAATAAGTTCTTAAACAAATGTCTTGACAACCTTGAAGCCAATGCATCCTTTTATCTCTCCATGAAACAACAACACCTTCCTATGATATCACCTCCTGATATGTTTGGTTACCTACATATTGAAAAAAATGAAGGACCTAAGTTCCCTCCAATAGGTAAAGCTAGTTCCTCTAAACAAGCAACTCTTCATCCATTCTATGATAAAAAATTAACAAACACACCAATCAACCTTGAAGAAACTTATGGCAAAGGTTTTACAATATTAAGGAAACAAGGATGTGACACAAAAACTAAACATAACATTCATCAACTTTTAGAAAAAAATCCAAAAGATGAAAACATAGCAAGGTTAGGCTATCAAGATCCTCCTCATGAAACCAAGCCTCCTTTAGAATATTAGAGACTTCATGATGATGGAACAGTGACCTTTGATTCCCCCTTCTTGATTTGAATGTCCTCCTTCCACGTCAAAAATCCTTACATGATCACAATGACAAGGACGATAGGATTCCCATGGGTCCTCTTCCTCATTCAATCCATGAAAAGGGTGAATCTAGTAAATGAAAATGACCTTACAAGTTGAAAAACCTAAAGTTTCCTCTCCATCCACCACCTGAATGTAAAAGGAAATTACAAATTATTCTAAACAAAGAATTCATTTTATTACCACCTATGAATAGGTTGGTAATATATCCTAAAGATACTAATGTTCCACATTGTGCATGTCATCACGTTCTTGAACATAGAAGTGATCATTGTTGTTAATGGAAAGAAATACTAAGCAAGTATTATTTTGATGGCAATAATTTCTATCCAATAAATCTATAAACTTCTACCAAACATCATGCAATAGTTATAGAATATTCCATTCTCACCATTGCATGATCATTCCCATCATCTATCTTGGCTCATTCTTGTCTTGCACTCAATGGGAGCAAGAATTAGATAGCCTTGTTCTAGTAATGCATTTTCCATTCTCCCTTAGCTACATTATTCACCTCCCTCTTAAACCAATTAAGATTGGGAGGCACACAACTTTCTTGATGGTTGATTATCATTTTCCTTACTATTCTTTTGACTTTTCATGTGTGTAGATCATGTTCCCTCGTAACGTGACGTTTCATGTTCTCTTCTCTTTGTGACATTCCTCTATGTGTACCTTCATTCTTCTATATGCTGTACATTGCTTTTTCCTTTTACTTTTGTTTTCCTTTAGGGAATGACGTAAAGCATTGAGATGCCCTATGTCTCTTCCATGTTGACCCAAAAGGTCCCATCCTTTTCATTTTTGCTTATCTTTTTCTTTTTAGCTTTTGCTCTCCTTTTGGGGATGACACAAGGAAATTAGACTGAAATGTATCCTTCATGTTGACCCAAAAGCTTTTCCTTTCCTTTTCCTTTTCTTTTTCTTTTGTTTTTCTTTTGGGGATGATGCAAAGCATTGAGACATCCTATGTCTCTTCCATGTTGACCCAAAAAGAAATTATTTTCCTTTTTTTTATCTCTTTGTGTCATTCTTCCAGTTCTCTGTATTTGGGGAATGATGACAGTTCTGAGCTCTTTGCAAAACATTGCAACAAATAATATACTAATCCCAAATCCATAGATCCCTTATGTGTTTTGTATTTATCATTTTGGGGGAAACCCCTCTTCTTTGTTCCTTTTTCATTTGCATGATGCAGCCTTACACAAAAATGTATGACCTGGCATAGGGGATTTCAAAGTTGGCTCTCATGTTGTGTTTCTATTCACATTTTTCATTTTCCACTTTAAAGTAATTGCTCATAGAATGATGTGTAGCAGTTCCTTTCAAGTGGGGATGTACATTGGTATTATTCATTTTGAATTTTTCTTTTTCTTGGTTCTTAGTGTAGCCTTGTTACATTATACGATGCATTTGTTGCTTTGTGGATGACATGGGCATGATGTCTTTTGTGAGAGTGATCTATCTTAGCATATTACATTCTTCTTGGTGGCCTGATGCGATGCACTGCATCCCCTAATTTTTGAATATTCTATTCTTTGATTGGTCCTCTGTTGGAGACATTAGACACAATGTTACCTAAGTTAAATACCTTACATGAACTAAGAAATACTCATTTGAACATTCTTTTGCATGTTACATTTTGCATTTATATGGCCACCTTACATAAGAAAACTTGCATTCCTGTGGTGCCATCACACTTGTTCAAGAGTTTTAAGAAAAGAAAGCTTTTCTTGTCTCATGAAGCATAAAACACAATTTTCCTTTGTGGTGCCTTATTAAAGTTATCAGGAGTTATAACTTTGGTATGGTTGAGCGGGAAGCCCATTTTGAGCCATGACTTTTCCCCATAGCCACCTGTGTGTCTGTGAGTGCATGTACTAGCTATGAGTGTATGTTTCTCACCTTTTGGGCCTTCTCACCTATTGGATAGCCATGATTTTTTTCACCCTAGAGTGAGTACACATTTCCTCTTTCCAAACAAACAACCTAGATCTGATCCACAACAGGATATAAAAATGATTGAAGCTTTCTTTCATTCTTTTTCATCATTTTCATGTGTGTTCCTTTGTTCCTATGCTTGGTTTTCCATGGGATCGTGATCCTGTGGGCTTGATTATCCCTCCTGATTATCATTGTCTCATCTTACCAATATGAGTGTATTTGGATCCCTCTCGATGTGCATGTTGAAGTACTTTAGTGTGAGTTTGAAGCAAGTTCATCCTCTCACTAAACTAGTGGCTTAATGTGTCACCAAAAAATGTATAGTTGACATTTTTATGCTCACTTGAGTCTCTCTTATGGAATTTGGATTTTGTTTTCCTAGATTTAATGTTGTAATGTGGTCAACACTGTGACATTTCTTGGACCCTTGTGAATCATTAAGACTTCTAGGTTGTATTGTAAAAGTGTTGTGAAGTGTTGTAACCCACTTTCACACTTTTCTATGACCCTTTCATTATAATTCACTTAAATAACCTCTTTTTATTACTTTCCAAGTCTTATTTCAAAGTTTTGTAATGAGTTGTACAAAACTCTCATGCTAATTCTAGACTTGTCACTAAATTGACCCTTTCTTATGTTTAAATGACCCCTTAATGCACTTTTTGACCATACTTAAGTGTATTTTTTAGAATATTCCCATTAAACCTTACTAAATACACTTTAATTTGTGACACCCAATTAAATTTCCCTAGTGGGACCAAGTAGTTGTGTGGGACAACTTAGTCCCACTGGGCACAAAAAAAAATAAATCAATTTTTGGGTGGGATTTTATTCTCTTACCCTTGAGGTCAGCCTGCCATGTTTTATTTTTGAGAAATGATGGAAAATCAAGTATAGATAAAAGGGTTTCCCCCCCATTCATCTCTTCATTCAAGCATTCATTCACTTTATCATACAATCAATTATCAAGCATTCCAAGAATTTCTAAGCATAATCAAGTCATCCATTGGAGCACTACATTGAATATCTTTAAATTTCAACATCAAGGGTTTGGTCAATTTATGAAATTGCATGTTTTTTATTCATCATTCTATCTTAATTTTATTTCATTATCTAGGGTTTGATTACCAAAGTGGGGTTTTACCAAGGCAAGCCCCTATACTCTAACCCTTAACCCTTTTCCCCATCTTTGCACATGTGTTTCCAGGTCTTGTATGCAAATTTCTCAAAGAGGAAAGTGTTAAAAAAGTTTTTTCAATCCATAAAAGTCATCAAAGTCAACAAAGCCCTAATTGAAGCTTGGAGACCAATTTCAACCCATTTTATGTAGAATTTGGACTAGACATCTGTAAGAAATGGAAGTGCAGACTGAAAGCCACAAATTTGTGTCTTGAATTTCTAGAAATTCCCAGGTGGACAAAGTTTTCATCTATGTTGAATTTGTCCCACTTCTAGGCCTAAAAAGTTGTTTATGTATTTCTGAGTACCCATTTCGCAGATTCTTGTTATGGCAGATTTTTCTCAAAACTAGACTAAGTCGCCCAGCTTGGTGTATGTGTCCCAATTAGCATTTATAGTCAACTCTGTAGGATTGCAGAACCCAATTGCATTAGACTTTAGATTCTAGGTGCACCTCTCCAGTCTTGATTAATTATGTTATCATTTACTTGCATTCTTAGGTGTTTTTGCATACATCAATGTGTTTTCCAACACTTTGTATTTCTTAGGTTTAGCATTAATAATCATCTTCCTTGTTTATCTAGTTTCATTAGACATCATATTTAGGCATATTGCATCCATCCATACATTAATATTGAGTGTAGACATTATTATTTTTGGTTCATTTCTCTCCTTTAAGGTGGAAATCCCTAGAAGAGTTAGAGAACCCTTGAACACCCAAAATCAGTGTCAACATTTGATACTATGTATTATTAGAAAAAAGCGAAATTATATTGAATTCCCTGAAACATAGACATACACACACACACATGTATTTAATTCACCATTTGATATTTAAAAATATACATGTAGGCAGAAATATCTATCCATATATATAAAGACCAAGACCACTATGGCTCATTTGACAATGCAACAACAATTTATATATACACATGTATATCTAAACAGTTGTGTATGATATCTTTATCTCTATTTTTCTAGACTTTGATTTAAAAAGAGTTAGAAATAACATATGTACGTATTATTTAGCTTCTAAGAAAATTGCTACAATACAACCATATCATTCAATGATGTAGCATTGAGATGTTAATAACAGGGAATTTAATGGTGTAGTATGTGTAACATGTTCATAATAAATCTATAAAATTGATTGCGATTTGGCAGTGAATGTGCCTATTGAAACTAAATACATTGAAAAATACCAAAA
The DNA here is from genome assembly GCA_007258455.2 of Sequoia sempervirens. Lineage (NCBI taxonomy): Eukaryota > Viridiplantae > Streptophyta > Pinopsida > Cupressales > Cupressaceae > Sequoia > Sequoia sempervirens. The sequence goes on along the minus strand of VDFB02281492.1, from coordinate 431,001,278 downwards.
ATAGTGCAAAAAATATAGTTCAATTGAGTAACAATGTAAATTTTTAAGGCTACAAACATTGAATATTGCATTTTCTTGGTCTCGATATCTTGATTTCCTTTATACAACACCTTGAGCAACCATTTACCATTATGATTTTGTGTTTGAAGGTTTCCAAGATCCCCCCTATTGCAAATATATTTTAATAAGTTTCAATGTTTAAAACATGTTGTTGACTTACAAAACTTTCACCCTCTGCTTATTGTTCCTTCTTGCCACTATGCAACTTTGACATTATGCCCATTTTTATGGAGGTCAATGAATGTTCTTATTGAAACTGAAAACATTGAATAACACCAAAAATAGGGCACAAAACTATAGCTCAAGCGAGCAAAAATGTATTTTTTTAAGGCTGCAAACATTGAATATTGCATTTCCTTGGTCTCACCGTCTTGATTGCCATTGTCTAGCACTGCAAGCAACCACTTTCCATGCTACTTTTGTGTTTGAAGGTGGCCAAGAGCCCCTCTGTTGCATATATATTTTAATAAGCTATAATGTTTAAAACATGTTGTTGACTTACGAAACTTCTGCCCTGTACTTATTGTTCATTCTTGCCATCGTGCAACTTTGACATTATGCCCATTTTTTACAAATCTCCTTGCTTGGAATGTCAATGAGTACATAGTCAGGAATAAATGAAGTATTCACATCTATTTATATATAGTAGTGTATATATAAATAGATAAATACATGTGTATATATATATATATATTTGGCTATATGTGTCTTTTTTAAATGTGCAGACAATGGGGAAATTCAATAAATACATGTATTTAATCATTTCTATTCTTATTGTTGTATATCCTATTGTTTGGATAAGAAAGGATGAAGGGACCAACTAGCAACATATACAAATATCTGCATATAGGCATATGTAGAAATATAGTAAAAACTACATGCATACATATATAAGCAACCTCAAAGATAAATGGATACATATAGGGATATATACATTTGCATTTATCATTTTTATTCTTGTTGTTGTATCTCCTACTATTTGAATAGTATTAAAAGAAAATTTTAATTCTTGTTGTTGTATCTCTTGATGTTTGGACAGTATTAAAAGTGTATTTTTATTCTTGTTCTTGTATCTCCTACTATTTGGACAGTATTAAAAGTGGAATGGTTATACATATTTTCATTTAATCAAAATAGTAAAATGGTTAATAGATTATCAATATTTCTAAGTTGTCTACCAATTTCCATTGGATGTTGCAATACATTAATCTTTTATTTTTATTGTGAAATAGAGCTCTCAATTAGTCAACTCAAATTCCAACATTTTCTGCCTACAAAAGCTCCCAGAATTATGTCTGCAAAATCAGGCTTTGTGAATGGGTCTCTAGAGGCCCCCGAGATTGATTTGTTGACATCCCCCACATGTGGGTTTCACTGTGGAGTCTTGCTCTAAGGGTGCAAACCACCAACCTTAAAATCTTGATTCTTTAAGTATATACTTCCTTTTGTTATACTTGTTGTGAATTTTTTGTTATTGTTCCCTTCCTCTTTTGTATTCAACTTGAATATTTCCTTTCAGTTTCTTTATTTTAATTATTCTCAAATACAAAAATGCACACTAGATAACCTTTCCTATTTATGTTTCCATTTTTCTTGGCTTTAAGGTGTACACACACATGGATGACCTTGGTAAAGCATATAGATGCAGAAGTAGATACACAATGATATTTTCTAGCACATAAAAGCATCCCTTTGATGTACATATGTATATTTAGATTTATATGTATATATATGTATATATGTATTTGTATATGTATATGTATATGTATATGTATATGTATATGTATATGTATATGTATGTGTATATGTATGTGTATGTGTATGTGTATGTGTATGTGTATATGTATGTGTATGTGTATGTATATGTATATGTATATGCATATGTATATATATGTGTATATATATGTATATGTATGTGTATATGTATGTATATGTATAAGTAAAGTTGAGAAGGATGAAAAGAAAACAAATAACTTCAATGCCGCACCTGATTCAAGCTAAATTATTTGGTCCTAAATGTTATAGACAAATTGGGAAATTGTAAAATAACCATTAGAAAAAACACTTAAGAATCATAGGAAAATGACAAATGATCAAAAACCCACATTTAATAGAACTTTAAAATATGGAATATGGAGAATAAAAGAGGTGAAATACAATAATCTGTAAATACATTTTTTTACAAAGAAAATATAACATGTTTTGTTCACACAAAATGCAAAACTGAACATACCTTCACAACTACTACATTAATTTCATCTTCAATACCTTTATGTTTTCATACTAACCCTTTGCATATATATATTTATGAAATTGATCCTATGTTAATGTGCATTTAAAAATATACATATATGTAGGGGTAATTGTATGTGTATGTTTATGTAGTATAACATTAAAAAAAATACATTATTCACAAAAAGCATATAACATGTCCCATCCACAAAAGACGCAAAACTGAACATACCTTTACAACTACTAAACAAATTTTATTTTGAATATCTTTATGCTTTAATACTGACCGTCTACATATATATATATATATATATATATATATATATATATATATATATATATATATATATATATATATATATATATATATATATATATATATATACATATATGTTTGTGTGTGTGTGTGTGTGTGTGTGTGTGTGTGATTGCTCCTATTGACAAGTATTGATACAAGACAAGCAGTGTATATAACAACTTCCTTGTCAATTCAAAATTCAAGCTACATTCTTTGCTATTAAATATTATAGACAAATTTAGAGAAATTGTATTAAAAGTATACTTTCTCCTGTTGTGTTGATTTCCATTGTGAAACAATGTAAGCAAGCGTTTGCCACTCTGCTTCCACCTATCTAGGTAGCCCGACCCTCCAACACTGTCATCCCACATGGTCAACATACTCCATCTCGATGGACCGTCGTGGCATGAACAAACCTAGGAAACTTGTTGTGTGCATCCAATATTATATTGTTCTAAACATGGGATATAAAAATAGTGAAATAGTGGAAATGGTTAACATAGAAATCTATAGAACACTTGTATATATATTTTTATATATTCCAATGTTCAAACCATGCTATTCCTTTTGTGATCATCCATAGATATACATTTATACACACATGGATACACATATTTTGTTATATGTTTATTTGTAATTACTACTTTAAATATATCTATGGTTATACATGTATATCCATATATGCTAATATGGTTGAGCTTGTATGTATATTCCTAGGTTGCACCAATACATTCAAGTTCAACAATACAATCATTTGCTGAATTAAAAAAGGCTAAAAATTAGCAATGAAACCATTTGTACTATAGCCAACATACAGAGAAAATTTGTGCAAAGCACTATACAAAATACTTGCAACAAAGGCTAATTGCATGAAGCACACTTGTAGGTCTTCCTACTGAGAATATTCCCTCACAACCCCCATTGGTAATGGTAGATGCCACTCTTTTTTCCTTGGATTGTCTTCTTCACCCAGGCTTCCAAATTGTGGATGGTAGTTTGGATAGAAACATACCAATATCAATATCACAATATATGTTCAATATACAATCTCATATCAGTCCCCCTATTGCACCATCACACCAACAACACCTCAAAGAAATTTTCAATGATTGCTACTATTCTTCAGTGAAACGGTTCTGGTGCTATATAGATGCATTGTAAAACCTCACTATTTCCTAGATATGCAAAGAAAGCTACATTGGGATGCACACTCGTGTATCTAGTTCAACAACTACGTGTTCTAGATGTTATTTTGAAAAAGGTTCCCACCGCTTCAACTCTACAAATGTCATGGACCCAGGGCATAACCATTCTTGATAAAAATGCTAACACGAGTTGAAGAAATGCTTATTGCTAAGGTTGCTTCAGTTTTCCAAGTTTCCCATGCTAGAGGAGGGTAGTTTAAATATAGTGGTCACATGATAAGCTTTCCTTAATATATCTCAAGCATTGCAAAATTTTTGTTTTTCTAGTTGCAAGAACTTGATGTTGTGATCGTATTACGAACCACCATAGAAGGTGGAAATTACAACTACTATGTTAATAAAAATCATGTCATGGATGCATTAAAATATAAAATTCAATATGAAAAATACTACAATGATGTTGAGATTGATGTTAAGGCTCTTAATATGTTATCTAATGTTTTTCTTAATGTCTTCAATTTCTTGCATACAATAGAGCAAGTTTCTAATGAAGACCTGGTGCCATCAACCAACTCAACAAATGCTACTGAACATGAAAATTTCTCTTCAACCTTTTCATCATTTATCCCTTTCTTTCCAAATTCTACACGAGAGCTTCAAGCAATCAAACATGTATTAAAAATTGAAAAAATGGAGTAGAATATCTTGTGTTGGCCTAAAATTATCTCTTCTCCTTTTAATGAATACAACACTAAAGGTTTTTACAATGGCTTTCCCAACATTGTTCTCCATTGGAGCAACAATTCCCTTTCAACTGAGGAATGTTCAAATTCACTTGCATGAATATGCCCTCCACTTAATGAGATATTTTGACCATAGATTTGGCACACATGTTAGGTTTAGGTATTTCCTCTAGAAATTGATAATGAGACATCATAGTCAAAAAAAAAAAAAATTGTCTTCTTCAAATCAGATTTGGAAGAAAAAATTGCAAAGTTTTTGTCTGCATTATGTGAATGACTTCAAGTTTCTCCTGATGAATAAATAGCAGAGAAGCTAATGCATTTCGATGCATCATTTTGTGGGACCCACTCTTTGTGGAACTCTTGTCGGGCCGAACTATCTGCTATGATTGAACAACTTGGGATACCTACCCTTTTTTAACTTTGAGCTACACGGACACAAAATGGCCTGATCTACAAAATATTATCTTCTATGGCTTGTTTGGTGATGGGGCCTTCAACAAAGACACTGATAGATAGTGTTATTCAAAATCCACATATAAAATCTTTATATTTGCATCATAGATTGTCAATTTTATGTGAAGAGTTGATTGAAAAGCTTTTGCATGCAAAAGATTATTGGTATAGATATGAATGGCAACATTGTGGCTCTACACATGTGTGTGGTTTTTTATGGCTTCTAGAAGCCCTGAACATGGACACTCTTGATTGGTCCAATCACCATGATGTTACCATAGCAAGGGACTTTTTGATAGATATGTTTCAACTTGGAATCCAGGTTGCCCTGCTCAAAGATTGGTCAAAATATATCATTGTACTAAAGAAAATATGTGCTTACTTTCTACAAGCCAGATTCTTTCCAATGATCCAATCATAGATTATGAAGAGTTGTGAAACATAGTTCAAAGGAACACTAAATTCTCTGAATATACTTTTTTAAGGAAAAAAGGATAGAAATTTCAATGTTGGTATAAACCACCTTGGTAGTAACAACTTACCTCTACATTGACATCTCATGTTGAGTCTAACAAATCCTACAAGCCAACAAGAAATGATGATTCCTAACTATTCATAGCCCACCCATGCTTGCAATCTGGCATGCCAATGTTGACTGCTAGCCAGTTATTTGTAGGTAGATTGTATTAAATTATATCTCTAAATGTGCAAGTAAATATGAGAAGAAATTAGAAAATTACCTTGATATTTTGAAAAGACTTGCAAATGCAAATATAGTTGAGGATAGAGCATTGCTTGCATATTAAAAATTCATGATGAACATTCTTGTGGAGCATCACATCTCTGCATAGGATACGTGCCATATGTTATAGAAATTTCCCTTTGTCACTTCAAGTCAACAGTATGTTTGCTTGAATGTTGGAAAAATGGCATGGTTCTGTATAGATAAATATCATGCTAATAAAGGACCACAAAAAAATTATATTAATTGCTATATTCAAGGCTTAAAGAGCTATATTTTGTATCCCTAATTGACTTGTTCCACTTATATACACATTTAGAGCAACACAAAAATGACAAATGGAAATCAAGACACCAGTCTGTAATTGTCCTCATGTACCCATTGTTCAAGCCTATTCCCCTTGAAGATACATAAATATTTGAGACATTTTGTTTGACTAAACTTATGTTATACAAATATTTCTAAAACATACAAATAGATATAGGTCCTGCCAAACAAGACATAATACAAAATTGGAAAGTTCTTAAAATAGTTGGTTATCATCCTTGGCATGTTAATACAATTCTAGCTGCATCCATGATTGAAGAACAACATGGTAGTGATAGTGATTATTTGAAAAATCAACCTTCTATGGATGAATATGAATGCAAAGTTTTCTCTCGGCTTGGTTCTACTACTAACTTTAGTATAAATCAGCTCCAACTATTGGGTAGGTGAGATTTTGATATGAACTATTCATGGAATACAAACCATGTGCCTGAACAACTTCATAATATTTCTTTCCAGTTAATCCCATTGGCTAAGGCACAATATGAGCAAGCTATGATACAATTCTTTCTTGTAAATACATCTACCTATCAACTTTCACCAAAAGAAATAGATCTTCAAATCATCCAATCCCATTACATGAAGCCTTCCCCCAAAGGACCTCTCTATATAACCATTCAAGAAATAGTTGGAACTGGAAAATCATTTTTGATAAATTGTATAAGACAAAAAACAAGCACCTCTACTACTTGATGAAATAGCTCATTGTTCACATTGGCCCCAATAGGTGTTGTTGCCTACAACATATGTGCCTCCACAATCCATAAACTCTTTGCATTCCCATAAAGGATATGAATCTTTGCAAGGAAATTCATTGAAAATATTCCAAGAAATATTTAAATATATTAAATACATTTTGATAGATGAAATTATTTTTCTAGGCCTAGAAAGTTGATGCTCAAAATAGATAGTCGGTTGAGCCAAGCACTCCCCGATAATCAAGGGAAACCATTCGGTGGTGTTTCTATCATCCTTGTTGGTGATATTGCCTTGTTTTCATAGGTCATGCATACTCATATTTATAGTTCATGCTCATTGGTTGTAGCCTTATGGAATACTTTCACAGTTTCAATAACATTAGACACTATTTTCCACCAACAAGGAGATAGTCTTTCCCAACAAAAGTTTTGGTAAATCCTTCTCCATATAAAAATGGCGAGGCTCTCCACAATGACTGGGAAGAGCTTATGAAACAAACAAATAAAATTCTCTTATCCACAGAAAGAGAACAATTTGATGTTGCAACACATTTGTTTGCCACAAATGACTTATTCGCATTCCACACTAAAAAAATTATCAAACAGTTAAACTTTCCCATAGCCATTAGCACTGCTTGAGTAGCACAATAATATACATCTGATTATGGAGATGATGACAAGCTTCTTCCAAAACTATTTCTTTGTGTTGGTGAACGGGTGATTCTAACAACAAATTTTTGGATTCACGCTGGCCTAGTCAATGGATCCCTTGGTCTTCTTATAGCTATTGTGTACAATACATGTTGCAAACCACCAGATCTACCTAACTATGTTGTCTGCTTCTAAAATTCCCTTGGCCAGCCATGGGACACACAAAACCCAAGAGACATCCCCATCCCAACTATAACCTGAGGTAGTCAAACACAAATTGGACAATCACCATGGCATGGGAAATCGCAATACATAAAGCACAAGGCTTAAGATTAGACATAGCAATTATAAGCATAGGAAACAAAGAAAGATAGGGGTTGAATTTTATAGCTATCTCTCATGTTAAATCAATTGAATGACATTGCATTGATCTAGCATTCACATTTGAGAGATACTTCAGACTTAGCAACAACAAATACACTGCTTGACGTCTTAGTGAAGAGCCATGTTTGGAATAGCTCCATCCCCCACTGAATGCTTTTGTCACTGCTCTATGTTCTTGATTTTGAAAAAGGCCCTGAAATATTTATTCTCGCATTGTCTCTAGACCATATACCATCCTCTTTTCATGGATTTTAAGTTAAATTTTACACAAACATACGAGTAATAACCTGTGCAAAATGGGTATAATGCCAAAGATGCATAGAGATACCATGGAACAATAAGTAGAGGGAAAAAATTGTAGAAGTTAGTGGAATGTTTTGAGCATTCCAATCTATTAAAATATATATTCAACTATTCCAAAAACATTTTCAAGAATTTTGTGTTGTATTTGACTGATTAGTTTTAAATTATGCACCTATGCTCTATTTTCCATTTTCTATGCCTATATACTCTATGTTTTATTGCCACATTAAATTGCCCTTATTTACTCAATGCTTTCCATCCTCTTTAACCTCACACATTAAAGCTAATTTTTGTTTTAACTATCTTTTGTATACCTTAAAAAATACAGCTTATGTTAAATTCACTATGCAAATATGCACCCATAAATATTAATCTGCCCACTTCTCCTTTCAACATTTCGTTGTTTCATACATTTTCTATATGACATTTAGAAGAACACGTGCTCTTATGTATATTCCACCTATCCATGTTTCCCTAAGTTTTTTTAAATTTTGTAATGTCAATTGTTTATTAGGATACCTACAATCCTCTTTCAACTAATTTTAGCATGCAATACTTTAAACATACAATTGCAGTTGTTACAAATTGATACATATGCACATACAAACAACATTAAGTGTAAAAGATGCACAAAAATACCAACCAAAAATAAGTAGAGGACAGAGTTTCTATAAGTGAGTAATGTGTTTTGAAAATTCCAGTATATTAAACTATATATACACATACTCTAGAAATATTTTCAAAAAAATTGTGTTCCATTTGACTAATAAGTTTAAAATTTTGTAACCATGTTTTGTTTTCCATTTTTTGTGCCTATATACCTTGAGTTTTGTCATTTTTTCGTTCATGATTTGCTTCCACATATTCTTATGTGTTCTTTTTAGCATTTCAATTTTTTTTATTTGATTCAAATAGTTGGAAAATGTTGATCTACAAAATTCTCTTTTGAGCATTTCACTATTTCACTCTTCTTGTATATTGTATTAAAAAAATATAGTCTTGTCTACCTTTAATTTTTTGTCTAATATATGATAAAAATCTATGCAATTTGTGATGGGTTTCTATGGCCTATTTACAATGACAGAGGAGTTTGTTGACTATGTGGGTTGGCGGTGGTGGAGTTGGTTGCCTTGATCAACAAAAACAAAATGGTAGGTATTTGCTCACGTGAGGGTTGATGCATCCTGGAATTGTTGCACGATGGCGCGGAAGGAGAAAATACAATATTCATTGTTGTAGTATGAGGATGTATCTTTTTTTGATTCCATTGTGAAATGAGACACCGTGGTGTTTCTTTTATAGCATACTATTAAAAAATTCTTCCATCTACCTCTGTTAGATACTAGATTGGAGAGTTTTACAACTATTTCACTTCACAATCTACAATCTTTGGTCTCCTGTCATTGTTGTAAGTTATTTTTCAATGTATTTTTTCCATTCCATGCACACTAACCATAGAAATATATTTTTATATATTCAAATAAAATTTTATTTTGCAGTAATATCATGTTGGGCTCAATGGAAGCATAGATGGACAAGCAGATATGAAGTTGTAACATAGAAGAAAGGACACCTTTTCCTTTATTGATTTGGGAATAATTAATGATAAATTGGACTCAATGAGGCCTTGATTTAGTGTTGTGAAGTGTTTTACATGTCCAGATTAGGTCTTGGACCCTTGCAAATGCATTCATTGAAGTCTTCTAAAGGTCTTGTAAAGAGTTGTAAAAGACTTTCACACCTCTCTAGACTTAATGAACCCATCTTCCCTTAATTCAAAATTTTCAAATATATTTAATTGAATTTTTACATCAATATAAAATTCATTTGAACTAAACTTGATTTTAATCTAGTGTTGTAATGTGTATTATACATTCACATTGGATGTTGTGGCTTTCTAGGCTATGTGGACCTCATTTAGTGTTGAAAAATGTATTTAATCATACGTTCACATTGATTTTTGTGTCCCAAGCCCTAATTGACCTTTACATCATCACTAATAGGCCCCTATTACCCCAAATTGTGCATCTTGAGGCATAATTTGATGAAATACCCAACAAAGTCACCATATAAACCTAATTTCCTTATTCCCCAACAACCTAGCTGGCAAATGGACCCTTCTAGGACTAATTCACCATCTATGGGGAATGAGCCACTACCATGTGGGACTCATTCACCCAAGGTGGTGAATTAGTCCCATTTAGGTCTTTTCTGCGTTTTGAGTGGGAAAAACTAGAATTTAAATTTATTATTTTTTCATGTCAGCCTTAGGGATCTAATTAATAGGAAAATAAGATGAATTGCATATAATTATAATTCTATAAACCCTCATTTATCTCTCTTAAATTATTCACAAATCATTCATCATTTTTCTTCCACTTCAAGTCAAGCAAGTTAGGGTTTTACCATTCCAAGTCATCAAGATAACTTCCAAAGACATTCAAGGGAAAAATATTCCTCCACTGCTGTAGAAAATTAAGTTCAATTGTCATGGAAATGTATTAATCACCTCATTTCATGTTCATTCTTCATATTATCTCTTCATTTGGTTTAATTTCCTAAAAGGGGTTTGACCAAGGAAAACCCCCATGCGCTAGCATTGAACATTTCTCCTTCTCTTCTTGTGTGTTTGAAGATTTAGACATCTTGGAGGCTTGGAAATAATTGAAGATCAAGTTGAAAAGTTGGTGAAGACATTTCCTTGTTGAAAAATTTAAAATATCAACAAAAGGTTACTTTTAGGTTAGAAAATCAGAGTTTCCGAGGTATACACCTATTAGGAATCAAAGCGTAGACCAAGGGTTTCTGTTTCCACTTTTGTATCTTCAATAATTAAAAATTGGACTCATTTTGCATTAGTGTAAAATGAGTCCCATTTCTAGGCCTAAAAAGTATTCTTTGTAGTTTTGTATACCCATTTGTCCAAAATGAGTTCCAGGACAGTTTCTCAAAAGTAGGACTAATTCGTCTAGAATGGTGAATGAGTCCTTGTAGGAAAAAAATTTAGTATCAGCAACATTCCAAATGTGATTTCCAGTCTCCATCTAGTTTTTTGGTGTACACTTCTAGTTTCATCATTTTTTTTTACAATTTGCTTTCATTTCTAGGTGTTTTTGCATATCACAATGTATTTTCCAACAAGTTGCATTTCAATAGTTTTCACTTAATGATCAATAGCTTTTATTAGTCATTTTCAAATATTTTATCTTATCTAGGAACATTTCATTCATATTTCCATTATACTTCCATTAGTTTGAGTGAACCACCTAGGTTTTTGGCCTATCTCTCTCCTTTTAGGTGAAAAACCCTAAGTGTGTAAGAGAACCAAAGGACCCCAAAAATATATGGTTCATTTTAGTGAACCTACTTTTAAAATACCTTCTATTTTTATTTTGGAGTCCTTCATCATACATCTAGCTTAGCATTGATGTTGCAATAAGGTTTGAATGGATTAATTTGCATGCTAGGTTCCAAATTTTGCATTCATGAAAAATGCATTTAGGTGGCATTGTTGGCATCTAAAATCATTAAAATTTTCTAAAATTTTGTTTTCTCATCTTAGGTCTGCATCTTCCAGCTTAGAAAACATCAAAATCACTATTTTTTTTTTTAAATTCTGAAAAATTCCCCACTAGGAGTCATTCGCCACCTTGGGTGAATTAGTCCCTTTTCACTCCTGAAACTACCTTTTACAGAGTTGAAAACCCTATTTTAAAGCTTTTGTTTGGTGCCATTACCTAGCTGTATCAGTTGGTTGAGTTTCTATAACATGAATTTTATTAGATTTAGCTTAAATTAGCTCATTTCATGCATTGCCTAATTTCAATTTTTCTTTCACAAAATTTAATTATCAAATAATTGCATTGCGTAATCATAAATTTATCTTTCTTGAAAAATAAAAATCACATTTCATTTTACATTCTTATATCATATTTCAAGTTTGCATAGTTGTGGCATAGAAAATGGACTTCTTTCTTGACATGGGAATAATTCATGATAAATTGGACTTAATGAGGCCTTGATTCAAGTGTTGTGAGGCATTTTATGCATCCACACTAGGTCTTGGACCCTTGCAAATTGAATAGCATGCTTTTAACGATGTCCTGTAAAGGTGTTGTAAATGTGTTGTAAGCTATTTCCACACTTTTCTAGACTTAATAAACCAATTTCCCCCTAGATCAACATTATAAAATGTATTTAAATACATCTTCACAGTAATCTAGAAGGCTTGTGAATTGAACTTAATGTTAAACTAGTGTTGTAATGTGTCTTCCACATTCAAATTAGTTCTTGTGCCTTCCTAGGCTATGTGGACCTCATTTTAGTGTTTTAAAGTGTATTTAATCACACTTTCACATTGAATGATGTGTCCCAAGCCCTAATTGACCTTTACATCATCACTAATAGGCCCCTATTAACCCATATTGTTTATCCTGGGGAAATATTTGATAAAATACCTAGCAAAGTAGAAATTTAAACCTTATTTCCTTATCTTCTAGCATCCTAGCTATCAAAATGGCCCTTGTGGTACCTATTCACCATCCATGGTGAATCGGTCCCATCTACGTAGGACCCATTCACCATGTGTAGCGAATCAGTATCATTTGCCCTAATTTTGACCTTTGAGCAGGAAATTTTGGAATTTAAGTTTATTATTTTCACATGTCAACCTTAGGGATCTAATTTTTTGACTAATAATATGAATTTCCTATAAAATAAACTCTCTAAACCCTAAATAACATTCATGAACTTTATTATCATCCATCATTCTTCCATCTCAAGTCAAGCAACTTAAGGCTTCATCATTTCAAGTCACCAAGTTCAATTTTTAGACATTCATGTTTTACTACAGAAAATTCAAGATCACACATCATGGAAAGGTAATCAACTCCATTATTGTAGTCTCCATTACATTCTTTCATCATTTTAGTTTAATTACCTAAAAGGGGTTTGACCAAGGAAAAGCCCCATGCCCTAACATTCAAAATTTCTCTCTTGTCTTGTGTGTTTACAAATTTAGGCCTCTTGGAAGGTTGGAAATCATTAAAGATCAAGTTGAAATTTTTTGAGTCTTCTCTTCATTGATCAAGTCAAAATATCAACAAAAACTCACTTTAAGGTTCAAAAATTAGAGTTTTTGAAATGGACACCTATAGAGAATCTATGTATAGATTGAAAGCTTCATATTCCACCTTTGAATATTCAAAAATTCAAAAGTGGACTCATTCACCATGGGTGGCGAATGTGTCCCACTCTAGGGTCAGTTTTTGGTTTTCTGCATTTTTAGATACCCTTTTGCCAGAAACAGGTTCCAACATAGTTTTGTAGAACTGGGATTGATTCACCCAAAATAGTGAATGAGTTCTACCAGTCCTAAAAACTAGCATCGACAACATTTTAGAAGCCATTTCCAGTTTCCATCCATATTTTAGGCGCACATTTTCAGTTTCATCAAGTTCTATTACAATTTGCATTCATTTCTAGGTGTTTTCTACATATCACAATGTGTTTTCAAACAAGTTACATTTCTTAAGTTTTACATAATTAATTAATCCATCTTATTAGTTTCTTGCATTCAAAAATTGCATCTTGGTATATTACATTCATATTCCATCCATATTGCATTGACTTTGAACGTAGACATGAGCATTTTGGCCGTTCTTTCTCCTTTTAGGTGAAAAACCCTAGAAATGCTAGAAAGACCTTAGATGCCAAAATCTCTCCTACAATAGCTTACTTATACCAAATTTTAGTTTCAATCTTCTCCAAACTTGCAAAGAAAAATTTAGTTCATAAGCATGTTAGTCATTCATTCAATGCATTCCCTAGTTATGAGAGTCTCTTAGCACAAGAGAATTACAATGACAATGTTCATCTTCAATGTGCACCCCCTCCTATCTCTCCTATTTGAGTGGATGATGTGATACAAGAGCATAAAAACATAGATAACCATAATAATCATAAGTGTTCTTCTCCCAATACCTTTGCTTTTAGTGATGAAGGTATCTTGGTGAAAGAAGTTACAATCGTTGAAAATCATGACGATCTTGTTTGTCCTCCTCATCCCTTTGGGAAGAGATTTTAGCACAAGAGCATTAAATCATAGAAACTTCTTAAACATCTTCTTACCTAACTTCCCTTCTCCTTTAGCTTGTGAAAATGATTTCAAGAAAGATAAGATTATAACTGATGATGATATGTTGGTCTATAACAACCCTCTTTATGATCCTTCCCCTACCTCTCCTATTTCAGAAGACATTGGGGAACAAAGGAATGAAGTTATAAATGATCATGAGAATCATACTTTTTTTTCTCCTAGTATCTTCCCTAGTTGTAAGGAAGATGCTTTGATGTTAGAAAACAAAACCAATGAGAGTCATGAGAATCTTAGTTGTCCCCTTTCACCAAAGGAAAACCTTATTGAGAAAAATAATTCAAGCATTGATCATTCCCATACTTGCGATGAAGTCATTTTAGAAGAACCAATTCTTGAATTTCCAAAAAAAATTGGTTTTTTGTTCTCCTACAAACTCTCCCCCTAGGGAGAATATCATGGTGTTAGAAAATAAGAACAATAATAATGCATCTTCCTTAGCTCATGATAACAAGGTGATTCTAGATTTCCCTTTATTAGAGATACATCAAACCAAGACCACTATGGTTATGAATGCACAAGTGTCCATTAGGTTCCCCTCAATCAATGAACCTCATGCATACCCCATGGGACATCCTAAAAACCCTCTAATTCTCTACCCACCTTCACAAAAATAGCAAACTCAAAATAAACCTAAAATTATCCTTTACCCTCATAAGAATAATTTGTCGTAGGAAACGAGTCATCATACTGTTGCTCATACATATAACACTCAAAATAATCCACAACCACCACAACAAACCCTATCAACACCATTACCTTTTCCTAATCCCATTTTTCCTAGAGATCCTTAATTAAATTCACACATGTTAGGGAATATGATCTTTTCAAACAACTTAAGAACACTCCCACAAAGATATCCCTATGGGATTTACTTCAAATTTCACCTAACTATCACACTACACTTCAAATGGCCTTGCAAAAAACTCCTATCTCTTCTAATGCAAAACCACATAACATAGCTGCCATAATTCAAGGGTTTCATGCTAACATTGTTTTCCACCAAAGTGAACTCCCCTCTTTAGAAGTGAAAAAATAAATTGAAGCTTTCATAATATTATCTCAATACAAAAACATTGGTATAGAGAAAACCCTTATTGACAATGGCTCCGCTCTAAATATGTGTAGTGTAAACCTCATGGACATGCTTCATTTGGCTAGATAAAAAAATCAGCCTGATTCCTTATCTATTAAGGGCTTTGACAAATAGAAGTACAACTACTTGGTGTGATCATTTTTCCTATTATAGTTGGAGTGGCCACATTGGATATACAAATTCATTTTATGCCTCATGAAATTTCATATAATTTCCTTTTAGGTAGACCGTGGATTCATGAAATGAATGGGGTGCCCTCTACTCTTCATCGCAAAATGAAATACATTCACAACAACAAAGTGTACACACTTGAAGCTGACCCTGATCACAATAGTCATTTGAACATTGAGAAAAATATAGTGCATCATTTAAACACATTAACACCAACCACACAAGTAGAACCCACACAACAACAAGAAAAACAACATCTTGAACAAGTAACAAAGCTATTACAAGATGATTGGGGTTCCTTGCATTTCAAACATGAATTTATGGGAAAATACAAAATCATCAACAAAGATTCAAATAAGGGAAAGGAAACAATGATAATGTCAACAAAAAAATTAGACAACCTTTTGAAAGCATCCACTTCAACCACTTTATACAATGAAACAAATTACACAACTACCTTTGACGATGATTATTACCAACCACCACCTAATCCAAAAGCAATGAAAAAGCTTTATAGAAAAGGGTATGAGCTTATGAAACAACTTGGACATAGTGGACAATGATGTGGTTCTAACAAAAAAGGTATCCATAACCCAATAGATCTTCTCACACAATAAACAACTCATGGTCTTGGATATGTGCAGGATCATCATGGAAAAAACAAGCCCTTAAGTGCCAAAAAAAAAAAAAGAAAAATCAAGGTTAGAAAACTTGATGTAAAAATTTGAATAAGTAATCTATATTATTTTAAAAATATGTAATAATAGAATATGTAGAAAATTGAATGTAGTTTCTAAACTATTAGGTTTGTTTAAAATATATATATATATATATATATATATATATATATATATATATATATATATATATATATATATATATATATATATATATATATATATATATATATCTATTTGGTGAAAAATTAAAATTTCAATGCAGAGTACTTAAATTTCAGGGAAAAATAAGAAGTAGGTGTCTGTCTGACCACCCTAGCCACAATAAAATGATAATATTTCTTATAATATTTTAGATATAAGTAGAGGACTCATGTCCCGATGTGATGCATTTTTTTTGTAATTTTTTACAAGTAAATAATTAAACATCAAACATTTCTCCTTCACTTCTTGTGTGTTTGCAGATTTAGGCATCTTGGAGGCTTGGAAATCATTAAAGATCAAGTTGAAATTTTTTTGAAGACATCTCCTTGTTGAACAAGTCAAAATATCAACAAAAAGTCACTTTGAGGTTTGAAAATCAAAGTTTCAGAGGCATACACTTGTCAAGAACCAAAATGCAAACCAAGGGCTTCTATTTCCACTTTTGTATCTTCAAAAATTTAAAAATGGACTCATTTTTCATTAGTGGTGAATGAGTCCCATTTCCAGGCCTAAAAAATGTTCTTTGCAGTTTGGGATACCCATTTGTCTGAAATGGGTTCTAGGATAGTTTCTCAGAAGTAAGACTAATTCATCCTGAATGGTGAATGAGTCCTTTGTAGGCCAAAATTTTCAGTCTCAACAACATTCCAAATGTCATTTCCAGCCTCGATCATTTTTTCAGGTGCACACTTCTAGTTTCATTAAATTTTGCTATAGTTTGCTTGCATTTCTAGGTGTTTTTGCATATCACAAGTATTTTCCAAAAAGTTGCATTTCAATAGTTTTCAATTAATGATCAATAGATTTTATCAATTATTTTCATTTAATTTATCTTATCTAGGCACATTTCATTCATATTTCCATTATACTTGCATTAGTTTGAGTGAACGACCTAGGTTTTTGGCCTATCTCTCTCCTTTTAGACAAAAAACCCTAGGTGTGTAAGAAAGCCATAGGACCCAAAAAATATATGGTTCAGAAGCCCATCTATGGGAAAATTGGTACCTCAAAGATGACCATAGCTATAAGCATAAAAAAGGTTTGTTTTATAAGTTTATATTTTTTAGAGTTATACATTCAACCCTTTTCTTCCTCCACGGATAGATAGGCTCCATATATTTGTTGCTATATATACATCCATGCACAAATTATTAAATGCACTTTACTAGAATAAACATATTCTATTGTACACATTAGATTTTTCCATGTTTCTATAGTTAGGTACCTTTTTAGCTTATCAAAAAAATTATCTAGGGTAACTAAGAAATTCTATTCATAGATGAGCTGATGGAGACCCTGGCGGAAATTTCAAACAAATAGTTGATAGGTAAATGCCAACTGTTACATAGATTTCTTGTCTTGTATCAATATGTTTCACGGTATTCTCTTTTTATCAACTTTTTGAAGCTGCATGTAATACGTTATTCGTTGTCATAGTTTAACTCTTGTATTCTTCATCAAATGTAAAATTGACATGTACCTTTCGACTGGTTTCTATTTTGTTGGCTTGTGTATGTTTTATGGCCTCTGGTTATTGTTCCTTGTTGTCTCTATTCATCTTTGGTGCTATACACATTTTGTATAGTAGAAGCTTTGTATAAGAAATTATTCATAGCCGTGGTTTACACCTTCTATTCTCCATATGTTAAAGTTCCATTTAAAATGTGTTTTAGATCATGTTCCATTTGAGAAATTGTAAGAGAGTTGTTAGAAAACCACTTGAGAATCATAGATAAATGGTAGATGATTGAAAACCCACATTAAATAGAACTTTAAGAGAGGTAGAAAATCATACACAGACCAAAAAAATTGAAAGAAGGCTAAAGGTTTCCATTCATCTATCATTTATGTATGATTCTAAAGTGTTATTCTAATACATCTTGCAACTATTACATAGATTGCTTGTCTTGTACCAATAGGTTTCATGATACTCTTTTTTCCTCATATGTTTGAAACTCCTTATAAAAAATTGTTAATTGTCATGGTTATTTTGTTTGGATGGAACATGTCATATGTCTTCTCTCAATATGTTTCATGATATTTATTTTCCCTCATCTGTTTGAAGTTGCTAATAACAAACTATTCTTCATGGTATTATTTTTCTAGTTGCCCATAACAAACTGTTCATTATCACAGTTTTCCTCTTCTATACTGCATATTTTAAAGTTCTATTTAATGTGATTTTTGTCTATAATATTTAGTGGAAAATAAGTATCATTCTAATACCTAGATTATACAATTAGAAAGACACTTAATAATCACTAGAAAAGGATAGATGATCGAAAATCCACATTAAATAGAACTTAAGAACATGGAGAATAAAAGAGTTGAACTACAATAGTGGATAGTTTGTTATGGGGAAGTGGATATTGATACAACACAAGAAATATATGTAACAATGGAATTGTCAATTCAAAATTCAAGCTACATTATTTGACACCAAATATTATAGACAAAATAGAGAAATTGTAAAAGAACTATTAAAAAAACACTAAAGAATCATAGGTAAATGATAGATGATCAAAAACCCACATTTAACATATTAATACAAGACAAGTAGTCTATGTTAGAGTTTACTTGTCAATTGGAAATTTGAGCTATGTTCTTTAGTAGTAAACCCACATTAAATAACACTTGTAAAGTCAATCGGTAGCAATAACCTATGAAAAATGGATATAATATCACAAAATTAATTGAAAATTCGAGCTACATTACTTGCAACGAAATATTATAGAAAAATAGAGAAATTGTAAAAGAGCTATTAGAAAAATACAATAGCCACTAAACCATTTTTATGTCCAAAATTTTTATGCTTTCATAGTAACCCTCTGTATATATATATATGCAATTACTCCTATATGTTCATCTGCAATTGCTCCTATGTTAATGGCTATAATTCCAAAGATGCACAAAGATTACTACAAACAATAAATTTGGACAAAGAAATTACTAACCCTAAACATATTTTTTGAAGAAACAAAGAAGATTTAACTATAATTTATCCATCCATACATAGCCATAATCTCTTTGAAGTCTCCAAAATGGGTATAACGCCAAAGATACAATCATATAACAAGGAATAATAAGCACAAAATGAAAGACATGAACAATAAATTAATCATTCTAACACCTCTTATACAATTTTTCTACTTGTCTTCAATATTTATTAGCAAAGAATGTAGCTCGAATCTTGTATCAATTTGTTTCATGATATTTTTTTTTCTCATCTGTTTGAACTAGAGACCCATCCACAAAGCTTGATTTTGAGCACTATAGAAGACTGTATAATAACTAGAAAGGTTCATCTAACTTCACGAACACATATATCAGTATAGATTTTGTTTTGCAAGTTCTTATATTTCCATTGCATGGCTAAGATGTGTATACAAAAATGTGTTTGCAAAAAAAGGGCACATAAAAAATGTAGTCATGTACCAAATGAGAGCCAAGCTGAATTTGACGATTTTTAGTATATTCTGCTATGAAACCAAGACCACAATGGCTCTTTCGACAATGCAACTTAATCAATATATTTTCTTGCACATTTCGTAGCACATTAGTGTTAAAACCCTCCAACATGCAATCAAACGGAGATGCAGGAAATGATTTTTCTAATACTCTGCTATCAAACCACCATAGTGGCTCATTCAAGAATTCAACCAAAAACAATATACTTTCACACACTGCAACATTGAATATTACATTTACTTCCTAATGGAACCTTAATTCTCATGTCCCATCTCAAACCCTTGTTTCATTTAGGAGGGTTTAGGATTCATTTTCTTAAAGCACTTGAATGTTATTTTTTTCTATTGACTCCCTATTACCCATTGCCATCCACTGTTTAAATTTTTGTGATTACTTTTATTATCTAGCAACCGGTTCCCTAATCATAAGTTCATAAACTTTTTTTATAATGGTTTTGGGGTTTTTAAGTCTTTTTCTATCTATCGTATCATCCTAGGAAGTTCCCTCCATTAAAAAAACTTATGAACACATGCCTAAAGGTTTTCACTTAAGTTCAATTGGCCTTTTGTCTTTACCACTCATTGTTGATAACTTTTGAAATGCATGTTTTAAATCAGCGACGAGCGATGAGGTAATATCTCTTTAGTATCGCTCATCGTTAATAGCTACCTAAGCTTCTAATTGTAAATAGCGATGATTGAGGTTCTTAGTAATTTTGAGGGATTGCTTATCACTAATGGTTTTTGACCTCTTAAAATTGTAATAGTGAAGAGTGATGCCCTCTGGCTTTATGATAATATTTTCATTGCTTATCACGAATGTGTTATGAAATGATTGTTTTAAATCAATGACGAGAGAGGATGTGAATTTCCAATTGCATCGCTTATCGTGGATTTGTTTTGAGTGCTAATTTATTGATTAGCAATATGGATATGTAATGATATTGGATAATCTCTCATTTCTAATTTTTGCAAACCTTATGAGGAGGATTAGCGATGAGCAATAGGGTTCCTTTTAAGAAGGTTTCTCTTGCTAACTTGAACACATATTATTTGTGATATCTTTTGGTGTCATTGATTGTTTATGTAGGTGTACATGTCAAAATATGGTGCTTTCATTATATCTCATTTCATTGATAAAAGCCAAGGTGAAAAGTTGAATTAGCAAGGAGTGATGGAGATGAACGTGATTGAGAAAAAAATCACAGATCTAGGGGATGAGATTTTATTGCATAAAACACTTTCATCACTAATAGAGCTGGATGAGAATGAATTAAATCAACTACTATAGGAAGAAGCAACATGGGAAAATCCTGATGATTTCCTATAAAGCAAAGAGGAAGGTGGTGAGATGGACTAATAACCATTGATATAGTTTTAAAGCTGAAGGATTAATGATCAAGGTTTAAACTTGAATGACTAATTGTCAATTTTCTTGCACAAGCTTACTATCAAGTATTAATGGTGGCACACTTCTCTTTCAACTATAACAGAAAGTAGATACCTAGTTGATCATGCATTAAAACTCATTGGCTAGCAGAAATAATACCAGAATCTAAAGAAATTGCGAGGAAAGCTCCAAAAGTTATTAGTAACCAAAGTGACGCTGCTTTTACCCAAGTAAGAAAAATTAATATATCCTTCTAATTGTAGTAGTAAGGTGAATGCCTTGGAAAGTTGGTAGGAAAATTGGGGGAATTAGAAATTTATTCATTTCTGTTAGTTTCAATTTGGTGATTGAGCACTGTATAAATTGTGAAGAAAGGTATCTTATTCAATAGTAGTGTTTTTTCCTATCATAATTGTGAAGGATTTTATTTGGCCGTAAGAAATTGTAAACCCTAGTTCCATTTGTGTTACAAGCATGAGTGACCTAGATCCTAGTGAATCCACTATTAGACTAGAAAGGAAACCAAAATAGAAGAGGATTAAAAGACTTAAAACTCAGGATGCTTCAGTTGAAATTAAGCCTAAGCCAGTGATTGTGTCTAACCCTTTTCCAATTACCCCTGCAGTTTCCACTAGCTACAGAAGTGCAATGAAAGAAACATAAAAAATTATGCAAGAGGTCTCTAGAGATATCAAAGAACGAGGGTCACAAATTGGTAAAAGGCCCACATGACAAGTTGCTATGACCACTAGGTTGATTGATAATGCTGGTGAAATTGGTGAAAAACCCCAACCCCAGAGTGGATGGTAATTGTTTCGCTATATTTTCAATAGGTGAAATTCTAGTAAGCCCACATGCTATTTATGGGGGTTGAACCTTGGAATTTTGGTGGTTCTGAATGTGTTTGTAGAAGTTAATTTAATGATGGAGCCAACAAGGCAATATAACCCTACTAATAGTACAATTAGAAGTGAGAATGGTGATATAATTTTGGAGGTGACAAAGGATAATATGATGGATGTATTTGGGTTAAATCCAAATTATACTACAAATTTTAGATGTGTCGACTTGTATGTTGAGTATGAAAAGAGAAAATCTGCATTCAAAGAAGTATTACTTGTGTGACACAGAAGGATCAGGGAAAGATTTACTACTAAGGATGCTTAGCCTTTTGAGTGTGAAGAATTTGAAGATTATGTCAAAAAAACTTATTATTGTTTAAATCAAGTATTGGCTCAGGATTTTGAGGTTAGGATAACTCCTAATTTATTGGTGATGGTGGTAGATACACAAAACTATAATTGAAACACTAGTTTTGATTATGCTAACTTTGTTGCTAAATGGATGCATGAGGATTTTCTCAATTTAAAAAAGGAGGTGGTCCCTTTTTCTTTCCCCTATTCCTCTTTATTGATGCATATGCTCTTATGGTAAGGTGATTATGAGTGGAAAAGGAATTTAAATCTAAAATTTATGGATAGAGAAAATCATGCTATCCCTGTACAAATGTGGACATACTTTTGGGATCAAGATTTCCCCAATTCCAATTACATCTTTTTTCCAATGTTGTAAGATATGGTATCTTAGATTCATTGGGTGTAGCACCTAGATTTAGACTTTCTCTAGATATTAAAAGTCTTATGCACCCAAAAGATGTACTAGGCTCTAAAACAACACACAATTGGGTTGACTGGTTTCTACATTTTGAATATACTTTGATCAGGGATTATGGAGCTAAGGTGACACCTCATTGTCTACCCTTGTATGTCTCAGATAGATTGGCTTTCATGGAGCTCATGTGGAAAATTGATTTCATGGATTATGAAATGTTTAGAAAAGGTAAAAAGGGCACTGTAATACATCCCCAATGTACTTTTGCTTATTTTAAGATCACTGGCCCTGAGGGGTACAACAAGTTTGGCATTATGGTAAATAATCTTAGAATCCCTATCAATGAGATTAGAGTTTTTGAGCCAGAAAATTTTATGGAAGAAAGAAGAAGACAAAAGGGATTAGGTGTCAAACACCATGAATTTTTATATAGAGATGATGTACTAAGGAATATGACAAGTGTTGAGGCTTCCATGGGTAGGAAAAGAGAATGGACAACTATAAAAAAGCTTTAGGATAAGATTATGAAAAGGAAATCTTTCTACATCAGTCCATACAATGTAATTGCAAAACCCTTGGAGACGGCCTTTACTATGATAAGGGATTATCAATCCAGCGAGTTTAAGGTAAAGGTAAAGGAGGCTATAAAAAAAGCCCAAGTCCTCTTAGAAAAATAATTACAACAAAAAGCTATGGATATCCCATAATAGCCTATAGATGTTTAGGAGGTCAAGGAGGAAAAATGGAAGAACATGGACTAGGAAATGAGGAGGTGTTGCAAAAATTTCCCCTTCCTCATATTGGAGAAACTCATAGTTCAAATGTTCCTCCTGACATGATCATCAAGTGGTAGTATGATAGAGAAAATGATGAAGATCCTGGGATTAGGGAATGTGATGAGTTTTTGGCTAATGATAAATTTGTGTAGACCAAAGAATTTCAGGAGTTTATAATTCAACAGTGGAGTAAGGAAATAAAAGATAGATTTGAATCAGCCCAAGTTAATGCTTAACATTCTCATTAGGAGGAAGCTAAGAAAGTAGAGGAAGAGAAAATTAGGGCTGAAATTGTAGCTATTACTCCCACTAAGGATCGAAGGATTTCCAAAGATAGTGGAATCATGTTGTTACCAGAATGTACTATCACTGCTACTATAGCATATATATGATGCAATTAGGAGAGATCCTCAAGATTTGATATCTGAAGATCAATTTTAGGATAAAGTATTTGGTTTTGGATATAGCCCAAAGTTGCATACCCTTGCAATTTGGTCTATGACATCTAATACTAGTAAACATGAGGTTGTTAAGCCTATTGAAGAAGTTATTAGTTCAATAGTGGTCAAGAGAGCTACTGACATAACTCCTATCTAGGCAACTTAGTTAACTGCACATGTTGCAATGCTTAGTGTGGATACTGCACATATTTCCTAGAAGAAGTATGAATCCTTGGTTAAAGAATATAATAAGGCCTTGAATGAGCTGAATCAAATGAGAGCCACTATTTAGGCTGCTCAGAAGATAATGAATCAACCATCTTCTTCTTCTTCTTCATTTGATATGTCTACACAAGATATGGAGACTTTAGCCCTAAGAATTGATGATTTAAAAGAAAATTTAACTACTGAGAAGGAAAATGTCAAGCAGGCCAAACTGGAAATAGTTAGGGAGGCCAATGAAATTTTTGAGGATGTGCTGAGGTATAGAGTGACTAAGTTATTCCACAAAGCGAATGATGTTTGGGCCATGTATAAGAATATTCATGAGGAAAATATAAAGTATCTGCAAGTACAAGAGGCCTTCAGAAATGAATGGAATAATTGGATTTCTAGGGTAAATGCTTTGAAAGAAATTATGCCAAAATAAATTAGGACCCTCAGGAACCCACAAATATTCTTGATACCTTGGAAACTATTGAATCAATAAATGAGATAACTACTTTCCATGGAAAGTTGGGTGTACACTTCCAGAGTAATTTGAAAATATTCAAGGAGATGGAGGAATGTGGTATGCCTCACATATTGAGTCCAAAAGGTGAAATGTATCCATTTGACACCTGGAAGACAAATTTGGGAGGAATTCTTGGAGCAACAATGATGACTTTGTCTATCATTGACTACATCTTGCTCAATTCAAATATTGACACAATGGTGGAAATTGAATAAAAATTGATATGTTTGTTAAGGAAGCCACAATTTTAATTGATGCAAGGTATTCTCAATATATTACTAAGGTGAAAGATTTATTTAATATTAAATGGCCCACTAAGGAAGAATACAACACTTGGTTGGAGAAATACACAAAGTGAATTTGTGTGAGGATTAGTGAATGAGGAGAATAATTGACAAGAGAGGAATAATACATAGCCTGAATACAATAAAAATTAGGCTTTTGGCATAACATGGTAGAATATTATTCTCTCCTTAAATTCAAATAAATAGCAGGGTATGTGCAGGATCATGATGGGCCAAAAAGTGACAATATGATGGGTATTTGTAGGGTATGTGGTTGACAACTTTTTTTTTACTCAAAATTGATAAAATGAAATAGGTTTTTAAAGGATATTCTTAGCTTTCCACCAATATAAATTATGCTTTACTTTGAATTTAATAAATAATTATTATTCATTTTCTATTTGAATTATGACTAAAGTCTTGATTGAATGGCTGATTGAAAAGCATCTATAACTTTCAAACAGTATCACATTTTTTGAATTCAAAACATGCATCACATTCTATACTTCATATACTATAGGATTAAAAAAAGAAAAATTGAATTTCATGAATTTTTGACCAAGTTAAGGTGGTCAGGCATACAAGTTTTTATATTTTTTTAAAGTTGTAATAAAAAAATCATAATTAATTATTTATTTGGAAACAAATTACAAAAAAATATGCATCACATTTGGAAATAAGTCTTCTACTTATGCCTAAAACCTTATTAAAAAATATTATCATTTTATTGTGGTTAGGGTGGTCAGACAGACACCTACTTCTGATTTTTTCCCTGAAATTTAAGTACTACTGTATTGAAATTTCAAATTTTCACCAAGTAGATTTTTTTATAAAAAATATAAACCTAGTAGTTTAGAAACTACATGAAATTTTCTAAAAATTATATTCTTACATATTTTTGAAATAATATAGATAACTTATTCAAATTTTTATGTCAAGTTGCCTAACTCTGATTTTTCTAATTTTTTTGCCACTTAAAGGGCCTTTTTTTCCATGATGATCTTGCACATACCCAGCATGTGGTACTAATGTGGATTAAATTTTTTGACCTTTTTCTTCTTTCCTTGGCTTGCTTCGTAATTTTTGTTGTTTTGATTCTCCCGCAATTGGCATTTTGAACACATGGGGAATATCTTGAAACTGTTGTAACAAACTAATGATGTTTTTTGAGGTGGGACCTATTTTTCACGAAAAGTTGAGGTTAATTTTGTGTCATTTTTATTTGCTCCACCTAAAGAATCAAGTGTAATTGAAAGAGGAAGATTGTTGCAAACGGTCCAATGGGATCATGACATGTGTGATATCTTGTCTATGGCTTCTTTTCTCCTTCATCTCCATAAGAAGGAATTCGGGACCAGAAGCACATGACTTGAAATTTTTTGTGTTACTATTATTAGTTTTTCAAGATAATATGAAACAAATTTTAGAGTCTTTGTTTTAAATTTCTTTTGGAGTTCATACTTACGCATGTAAGACAGTTAATGATATAGCATTTATAATACAAAGTAATATCAGTTTCATGTTTATTGTCTCTCTTTGTATGTGTATATATGAGTTATGATTGAAAGTAATCAAGGATTTCTTACATTTGTCTCTATCATTTCCTAATGGATGTTTAGTTTCATGCTTGCTTATTGATTCAATGAATTGATGTAAGATTTTGTATGAGATTAATTACTTATAAGAACTTTGTGCTAGGATATTTGTAAGAAGTAATAATCATGAATGTCATAGAGGAATGTTGCAATGCAATATTTCTTGAGGTTATAGGTGCTAACATCTAAATTGTTATTAGGTTATATAGAATGGTATTGACTCTATGCTTGGGATAAAGACAATGGTTCATGCAGAGTATTTGTGTTACAATTTCACTGTTGATTCATTAACTACTCAATCTTTAAATCATAGAATCTCAAGGGGATACTATTGTTTTTGTTCTATGTTTGAAGTATAATCTCTCATGCTCAATACATATAACATTGATACATAAGTTTCCAACTTATTTGATACATATTATTGAGTGGTTTTATGAGAGATATATATTATTGACAATGTATTTGATTGCAATTGTGATAAGTATTTAAGTATACATTATGGGATCACCCTCCTAGGTTTCATAGAGCCCAAAGAGTAGGAATAGAATTTTAGTAACCTCTATTTATTCGTTGGCCAATCCCTTTAGAATTATTGATAATTGGAAATGGAAAAATCCATAGGTATTCTTGGAGATTAGATTGGTTCTTAAAAAAATAACCAACACTTCCTCCCACACCGTCGTACAATAATGCCAGGATGCATTAACCCTCACATGAGAAATAACTTACTATTTTGCTTCCATGTCTCAATGCAGCCAACTCCACCATTGCCAACCCACATAATTAGCGAAATCCACACTTTCATAGACAACCTTGGGAAACTCACTACCGACCATCAGTGATTAGTGGATTTTGGTGCTAAAAAATCATATTCATTGTTGGGCTAGTGAAAAAACTCGACAAAAAATTGCCTGGGTAAAGATATGAAGAATACAAGACATAAACTACGAAAATGAATATCCTATTACATGCACCTTCAAGTAGATGAGAAAAAGAGAATATTATGAAACATATTGATACAAGACATGCAATCTAGGTAATAGTTGGCATTTACCTATGATTATGAAGTGTTTTCTAATAGTTCTTTCACAATTTGTCTATTTTTCATATAATATTTAGTGCCAAATAATGTAGCTTGAATTCTGAATTCACAAGTCAACTCTTACAAAGATTACTTGTCTTGTATCAATATGTTTTATGATATTCTTTTTCCCAGTTCCGCAAAGCAAACTGTTCATTATGTAACAATTTCCAAACTATTTAATAACTGGTCTGTCAATTCGATGACCATTTTTACTATATGCTTCCTTGGACTGCAATTGTATTTTTTATATAAATTCATTTAGAATTGCATAATATAAATGTTATAACTTTAGGGAAAAATTCCCATCTTCATAAACAACTATATGTAAATAGTCTTTTAAATAAGTTGAAAAGATAACTATACACACATGCATAAATGCAATGGGAAGAGTAGACTATCTTTTTTGAAGTAAAATGTATGATTGTTTCCCACAAAAAAAATTCCATTTAATATTTCCCCTTTCATAGCCATTGTAGATTATGGTTTATGTGATTGTAGACAACAACCACACATTGTTTCCATGTGCTTGTGAGATGACAAACAATTTCTTGTTTGCATCAAATTATTTATCCCTATAAGCACATGACAATGGTGTATTTTTCCCCATTCAACTAAACCATTTGCAATGTCATGGTTGGCCTGGTATTCATTTCATGCATGGCTACATTTTTTTTCTTTCTAGTTATTGGTTGTTAAATGTTGTCATGTTTTGGAAACACATTTCTGCATATACATCTTAGCTGTGCAATGCAAATATAAGAACTTTCAAAAGAAAATCTATACCAATATATATGTTTGTGAAGTTAGATACAGCTTTTTAGTTATTATACACTCTACTATATATTCCACCATGTATTCAAAATGTTCCATTTTATCTCTTTCTATTTACAATAGATAATGCTAACCTCTTCTATTGTAGATCTATATTATTTCATTTATAGTGTTGCATAGATACAATAGAAATCCAAAAAAATTAGTGTATTGTAAATTGTCTATTTCAAATTCTTTAATGCTCCAACAACTTGATCCAATGCTGCTCATGCTTGTTAAACATCATCATTGTAAGTACAAACTTTTCCATTATCAATATATTTCATATTGTCTATATTGATTTTACCCATATACTTACTCAATTTTTTATGCTTCCTTATTGATTTTGTTGCATATCCACTAACATGCCCCTATCTTCTATTTATAGGGACTACGCTAAACTGTGCAAAAGCATTCAAAAATCATGATACATGTTTTTTTACAAAGTTACGACAACAAAGAAAACACTACAATATGACATATCAGATATGGAAACACCAGATTTTCCCCAACTTTGTTATTGTGTGTTGTATGATGGAACTCCATGAAATTTCCCATGGATGTTTCACACTTTTCTTGCTCAGGAGTTTGGCTAGATTCCATGAGGCTCCATGATGCCAAAATGGTAGGGAGGATAACGAGCGTGGGTTTTATGCTTTTGCTTTTAACACCATATATTTCTTGTTACATAGATACATGTGTACAAAAATCCTTATATGAACTTGGCTTCCAGAAACATAGTCTATAATAAGATGTTTTTCATGTCATAGCAAGTGGCGGTGAAGCACTTCACACTTTGGTCACACCACCTCAAAACAAGTCATATCTTTTAGTCATTTATTCTAACAATGCAAAATATGTGTATTGTGTCATCACATTCTTCTTTTTGCGAGGTCTGTTTATTTGTCTTGGATCAAAGATGTTGTGGCTCAGTCTTCAATACCACTATGAAACGATTCAGAAAAAAATTGATATTTTTATTTTTAATTTCCTTGTAATTGACTACTTTTGAATTTTTTCTACTTGTCTCCATTTAATTTTACTACTAGTAACCCATAAATCACATGCATACTAATACTTTTATTTCCAAAATTATGGACTAAATACTAATTATGAAAAGTATTAAATATTAAACATCTTTATTTTTCCAAAATTATGCCATATCCAAAGTTATCAACTAATTTTTTTAAATAATACTTTTTTATTGCATTTTACTAATTAAAGGCATCAGTAATAACTCTTTAAAAAAAAGAGAATCCTTTAATATTCTATACTTTCCATAAATATTATTTAATCCACAACTTCAACTCTGTCATGTATTTGTATGCATATGTATCTTAATATAATTAAATAATAATCAATCAATTGATTGATTAACCTAGACAAAAAGATCAAATATAGATGTGCATCTAGGTCTAATAAATATAAAACTAAAATAGAGATAAAATTATCTCATAGGTCTTAAATTTTGGAGAGAAATTATTGTTAAAAAACATAATTCTTTAAAAATTTATATTTTATTTAATTTTTCAATTATCATTTTTTAACAATAAATTTATTAAAAACTTATATTTGTTGAGAATTCATTTACTATATTCCTAAGATTATTAATTAAAATCAATTTTAAATAACTATTGTAACTAAAATTATTAAATATTACATATTAATAAAAGAGAAGTTATTGATGATTGCTTGCTTAAAATTAAAATTAATGGATACATTGTTACTAATAACATTCATTCAACATGATCTATGGTTTTATTTTACATTTTCATAATCAATTTTCAACTAATAATTTTTTATGTCGAAACACAAAGATCGAATTCTCATTTTGTGCAGATGGTTTGTAATCTCATGTCCATAGCCTATGAGATATGAAGTAACGTCGCGTTATTTCATATTGGCTTCTTAACACGCTTTCCCTTTCTCAACTCAATCAAACAATTGCAAACATTATTGATTGTTTATATCTCACATTGCATTCCAAAAAAAAGTTTCCTTCTTGCTTTCCACTAAATAGCCATTTGCGGTGGACCCCTATCAGCTGATTGTTGCACGCTGTGCATACGACTGCTAGCACAGCGACTGCTAGTTAAAATATATGGCTTTGGGTCTAGACCGACACGATCGTGGATGGTTTGACTAATTAAAGAGCTATGAATTTGAGTCTTTTTTTATGACTGGATCATGAATCTTTCGTCCGGTTTCGCCCAAGCTAATCCATATATTTTCTATCATACTAAATCTCAGTACAATGGTGCTTTTGTAATGCCTTACTGTGGGATTTTTATTTACTTATTAGTAAATCAGTTCTCTATTATCATAACTTCACGTAAATGATCCATGTCAAACAAAAGACTGCATAGCGTGTGTATATCTCTTTGTTCTCATTTACGATTTTTTAACATTCCTGTTTTCTAGTTTTGATAAATAATCCAAGGATAACAAAAAAACAGAAGGAACAAATATAATATAACCTTTCCAAATGGAAAACGACATAGATCTTGAAACTTCAATAAACCAGATAACTTATAAATTGGAATGGGAAAACAATGCCCTGTCAGAAGAGGGTAATCATAAATTCAAAATAGAAAAAAAATATTAAATCCATCAGTACTAGGGTTTTTCAGAATCAGATTTAAAGGAGAGTAATCGCCATGATGGCTAGCATGACAACCGTGAAAGCAGAAGCAGCAGAAGAGACAGACGAGGCAGCAGAATTATCTGTTTCTGCGGGCAAAACTGAGATTTTAAATTTCATGCCATTTTGGCAATGCTCTCCCACCGAGCATAGGAACCACATATTCCCAGCCGTCTTCAATGGAACGCGGTCGTTTCCACTTTCGAATGATATACTATTTGATCCGGTGGTGCAATCTTTGAATGTAGCTCCGGTTACAGATTGAACATTATGAGATCCCTTGGCATAATTGAACACTGCATAGTTAAGCAGTATAAGAATCTTCAAAGAATAACTATAGTAAAATGCTAATAAAATCATATTGACTTTGCTTACCTAGCGTGTCCCCAACCATAAATGTTTTACTTTCTGCCCAGGGAGTGTAATTAAAACCGAGTTTCCAGTTGCTCTCGTCACCCACTTTAATATTCTTGCCCTCCACACGCCCAGATAGCAAGGATGTTAGACATGCAAGCGCTAGCAGCACGGTTAAGCTCTTAGATGCCATGGAGATCTCGCTGTTTGCCATGTGAAGGGCGCTAGGCTTACTTTCGGAGATAGATAAACTTATTGTATTGAGACACCGGTAACATGTATTGAGTGTATGCGAGTGGTCTTTCGTATATATAGAAAAGGAGGGGATTTCATTGTTAGATGGCCTGCAGTATTGAACGCGTAATTGAACAGTACCCTTTTTGTTATGGTAATTGGGAAACCGTTACTAATGAGCGGGGTAAAAGTGCAGGTAAGATTTTTTTCCCCTCTTCTTTTGTGTGCAGGTCAGATTCGGGAGTTTTTGTTAATAGACAATTATAGGAAACACAAAGCACAGTGTAATTTACAATCCAACTTTTACAGATCCTAAAAAATAGCATCTTTGGTTAAGGGCACTTTCGCTCTTGACCTCCAAATTTATACTCATATTTTTAGAACAAGTGCACATATATATGCCCTTCTCAGATCTACAATTGTTTTCTTAATTTCAGTTTCATTTGTGCGATAAATTATATTTTCATATCTAAGGTTTAAGTCAAATAGGCTTATTAAAATACATCAATTTTCTCCTCTTTGCAGTTCAAAAGAACAAAACTCTAGTGGATTGACTCTTCTTTGATGCAACTAACTAATCCTGAGAGCCTAGTTGGTTTGTGTTCGAATGTGGAGTGAAAAGAAAAAAGTTAATCACAGTTAATCTACTATTAAATCTAATATCACCTTTTCTAGTTTAGATTTTGGAGAATCCAATGTTTCTTACATTTACAATTTTTTTAATTATATAGCATTAATTTTGAAAATTGATTCAAAACATAAGTTATTTGAATGTCTCATTGACTTGCATTTGTTTCATTGTCAAAATTAGGAATATATATTCTTGTTCATTACACATAAAACACCTTAGTGAATTAAATTTACAACAAAATTATTAAATATTTTCAATTTTACTGCATAATTTTAGGTTTGATTTTCCTTAATTAAGGCTTAGACTAGAATTATTTCATTTCAAATTGTCAATGTTGCATGTTTAATTTAAAAAACTAGTGTATTTAGAACATTTTGTTCATTATTAAAACATAGGCCTAACACATATTTTTACCAATATTTTCTCATGGCTCCTACCTCAAAGGGGCACTCATGTATGCAGTTTATTTCATCTATCTACTCCTTTGAATGCTTAAAATTCCAAATGCATGCTTTCATGTCATCCTGAACCGTATATTTTTGGCACCATAAGGCTCCCTAACTCTTCTTGGATTTTTCACCTAAAAGAATAGAGTAGGGCCAAAAATGCTAGCTAGGTTCATTCAAATTATGCAATATAGGATGTTATTATGCCTAAATGAAATGATCTAAATGCAATTAAGTGATCTAAATGACTATTATGTATGCAAAACCTAAGATTTATGCAATGTTGGAAAACACAGTGTGATATGCAAACAATGAAATAAGAATGAATAAATGCAGAACAAAAAGAAATGAGCTAAATCAGTGTGCACCTAGAGGTCTGATGAGGATTATAGAATGTTCTAGATGTTGTCTGGAATTTCAAAAATTCATCAATGAGAATCATTTTCCCAAGATGGCGAATTAGTCTTGCTTCTAATAAAAATTGTCAGGAATAGGTTTCTGAATGTCGGGATCCAGATTATGACAAAACTTAGATTTGCAATCTTAAGGTGATACTCATTCACCATTGGTGGTGAGTCAGTCCTCTCCCAAAATTATGAGAAATCATGAGACAACTCTGCAATACTAGATCTAAGGATGTCTGCTTGTCAGGTTGCCAAAGTCAATTATGCAGGAAAGGGACATAATACCTTCTCCAAGCTTGAAATATAGTTGATTTGACTTGAAACACCTAGTTGACTATTTAACCACTCTTCAACACCTAAATACTTGTTAAATCTACACATAAAAGTTTGCAAACACACATGCAAGAGGGGAAAAATGGTTGAGGGTTAGCAAATAGGTGTTTTCCTTAGTCAAACCCCACTTTGGTAATCAAACCCTTAATGAAATAATAAAATGAAAGAGAATGATAAACAAATAACATACAAATTCTATCAACTTAAAAAACCCTTGTTGAGTAAAATTTGAAGATATGTCAATGGATGCTTCCAAATGCTTAATGAATGCTTGAGTGAATGAAAAGATTGTTTGGATGTGATGTGTGATTGTAGGAGATGTAAAATGAGGTGAACATCACTTATTTATACCATCTTGTGCCTTAGTAACCCATTGATACCTCATCACAGGTCTACATAAAGTGATTTTGAATAAAAACTAGAAAGGAAATTTAAAATATTTTGAATTTGGAGCCAAGGGGGACTCATTCGCCACCCATGGCGAATGGATCCCACTTAGGACCTAAAAATGGGTGTTGGGAATTAAGTCACATTTAATATTATTTGTTGGGTTTACATTCAAAAATACACTTAATTGAAGCTTATAAGGGCATAAAGGGTCAAATAAAGCATAAGAAAGATGTA
Source organism: Sequoia sempervirens (assembly GCA_007258455.2). Lineage (NCBI taxonomy): Eukaryota > Viridiplantae > Streptophyta > Pinopsida > Cupressales > Cupressaceae > Sequoia > Sequoia sempervirens. Next base: position 430,967,080 of record VDFB02281492.1, on the reverse strand, counting down.
AATAGTGAAATTATGCCTAAAAAAGCATGAAATCTTGTTACAAAACTTTACAACACTTCAAAATAGGACTTATTTAGTGATGAAAAGGTGATTTTTAGGTGAATTGTAATGAATAGAGTGTAGAGGAGTGTAGAAATGTTTTACAACACTTCACAACACCTTCACAAGACATTACTATTTGAAGTTTAGTACATAAATATGCATGTTCAAGCCACATTACAATATAAAATCAGAGAAAAATAGACCAAACATCATGAAACAAGACCTAAAAGGCCATGAAAATGACAAGGGACCATTTTTCTATGACACATTTATCCCCCACTTTAGTGAGAGGATGAACTTTCTTCAAACTCACACTAAAGTAACCATGAACATCAAGAGGAGGGTTAAAATGTACTTACATTAGAAAGATGGAATGACAATGATCAAGAGGGATGATCAAGCCCCCAGGATGAAGATCCCATGGAAAACTAAGCATAAGAGCAAAGGAACACACAAGTTTTGAAATGATAGAATCGAATGAAGCTTTGATTATTTGTCCAACTAGTTATGGATTAGAGCTAGGCTGGATGTTTGAAAAAGATAATGTATACTCACTCTAGGGTGACAAAAATCATGGTGGTCTTCCGGGTGAGAAGACCCACAAGGTAAGATACATACGCTAGTTGGTATGCACTTACAAACATAAAGGTGGCTATGGGGAAAGTTGTGCCACTAGATGGGCTTCCCGCTCAACCATATTAAAGTTATACCTCCTAATGATGTTAACAAGGTGCCACAAAGGAAAAAATTGGTTTGTACTTCATGAGACAAGCAAAGCTTCATATGCTTAAAACTTGTGAACAAAAAGGACGGTACCACATGCATGCAAGTTGTGTTATGCAAGGTGGTAAAAATGCAAAAATGTAAAAATGCAAAAGATGTTCAAAGGAGTCTTGTTAAGTTCATGCAAGGTCTACAACTTAGGGAACATTGTGTGTAATGTCTCTAAGAGAGGACCAATCAAAGAATAAAATATTCACAACTCAGGGGATGAAATGTGTTCCATTAGGCCACCAAGATGAATGTAATATGCAAAGATAGATTACACTTATGAAGGACATCACACCCAATGTCATCCACAAAGTGATGAACACATCGTATGAAGTGATAAGGTTGCACTAAGAACTGAGAATGAAAAAATGAAATATGGTAATGTATGCCCCCCACTTTAAAGGAATTGCTACACATCGTTCTATGAGAAATTACTCTAAAGTAGTGAAGGAAAAATGCAAAAAGAAAACAAGACATGAGAGCCAACTCAGAAAGCCCATATGCCAAGTCATATGTTTTTGAGTAAGGTTGCATCATGTATAGGAAATGGAAGAAAAAAGAGAAGGAGGTTGCCCCCTAGAAAAGAACACACCAAACACATAAGGGATCTATGGATTTGGGGTCAGTATGTTCATTGCTGCAATGTTTTTATGAAAGAGTTGGAACTATCACCATTCCCCAAAGCACATAGAACTGGAAGAATGACACAAAAGTGAGAAAAAACAAAAGAAAAATAAAGCATGCTTTGGGTCAACATGGAAGAGACATTGCGGTCTCAAATCTTTGCATCATCCCCAAAAGGAAAAGACAATCGAAAAGAAAATGAAAAAGACAAAAGAAAATAAAAAGATTTTGTGCCAACATGAAGGAGACATTTCGGTCTCAATTCCTTGTGGCATCCCCAAAAGGAAAACACATGAAAAAGACAAAAATGAAATGCAAAAGAAAGGACCTTTTGAGTAAACATGGAAGAGACATAGGGCATCTTAATGCTTTGCATCATCACCAAAAGGAAAGCACAAAGAAAAATAAAAAAAGACAATGTATGCCATATAGAAGAAGAGAGGTACAAATAGAATAAGTGTACAATGAGAGAGAAAAAATCATATGCATGATACAATGGAACATAATACACACATAAAAGAAAGAGGAAAAGGAGCAAGTTATGCAAATGTAAGTGAACTATTAACTAGGTTATTGGTTTCTCAATTTGTTAACTGAAAAAGGAATAATGTAGTTAAGAGACAAAGAGAATTGCATTACAAGGACAAGGCTAACAACTTCTTGCCCCCCACAAAGTGTAGGGAAAGAATGAGTCGATGTGGGTGACATGAAAGGATCATGTAATAGTGAGATTAAAAAATTCTACAACTATGGCATGATAAAGAAATTTTAGTTGTTATGGGATAATAGGAAAACAATCGGTATCATTTATTCAATATGTCCTTCAATGTCTGACATTCTTTGGTTCGATGTCCTAGAATGAAGTGATATTTGCAAAATGGTATATTATAATCTTTAGGATGAATTACCAACCTATTCATAGGTGGTAAGAGTATAAGGCCTTTGTTTAAAATAAATTGAAGTCTCCTTTCACATTCAGGTGGAGGATGTGTAGGATACTTGAGTTTCTTCAATTTGTAAGGTCATTTTCATTTGCTAGATTCTCCTTCTTCATGAGTAGAAGGAGGAAGAGGATCCATGGGGACCCTAACATCCTTGTCATTAGAAGGAGGTAATGGTTGTTCACGTGGAAGGAGAATGTTCAAGTCAGGAGGAGCATCAAAGATCACTATACCATCATCTCAAAGTTTCCAATATTCAAAAGGAGATCTACTAGGATGAGGAGGATCTTGATATCCTAGTCCTGTTGTGTTTACTTTGGTTGGTTGTTTTTCAAGGAGTTGGTGAATGTCATGTTCATATGTTGTATCATAGCCTTGTTTACTTAGTATAGTGAAGCCTTTGTCGTATGTGTCTTCAAGGTTTATGGGAGTTTTTGTGACTTTGTGATCATAAAATGGTTGTGAGTGTGATTGTTTAGAGGAACTAGGTCCACTTGAGGTAGGAACCTTAGGTCATTCATTGATTTTAGGATGTAAGTATGCAAAGTGATCAAGGGGTGCAACAGTGGGGAGATCTAGTGATTTCATGGATGGATAAAAGGTTGCATTGTCTTCTAGGTTATCAAGCAATTCATTATAGAACTTGGTCATGCTATAATCATCTTCTCCAATGATGTCTACAATAGGAGGAGGACAATCATGAGGAGTTGAAGGAGTATGAGGCAACTCAAGGTCATTAGGGTCACAACCAAAGGCACAATTGGACATGTCTACCAAGGATTTTAATGAATTCCAAAACTTATTAAGAGAAAATGCCATGGTGCAAGTAAATTAAGATGCAAGAAATGACTGAAAACAAAGATTCTAGAAATTAAAACAGAAAGTAACAACAAAAATTTGTAATGCAGGAAATACCTAGAAAATGTCTGAAAAATGTTGTGCAGAATGTGCAGGTGGACTAATTCACCCAGGGTGGCGAATGAGTCCTAGTATGATATTTTTGTGTGTTTTTTAGAAAATTTAATGTGATTTGAATGCTTTTTAGATGCCAATTAAGAATGCAAATGCAAGTTTTCAATTTTTTCAATGATATGCAATGCAAAAATGAATTCTAAATGAATGTTTCACTAATGCAATTTGGGAAATCCTAGAATGCAAAAACAAAACAATACCCTAATTGAATGTTGATGCAAGTGTAATCTAGGATACAAAATGCAAAGTTTTCAAAATGCAGGTTCACCAAAATGAACCATAGATTTTTGGCACCATAAGGCTCCCTAACTCTTCTAGGGTTTTTCACCTAAAAGGAGAGAGTAGGGCCAAAAATGCTAGTTAGGTTCATTGAAATTATGCAATGTAGGATGTTATTATGACAAAATGAAATGATCTAAATGCAATTAAGTGATCTAAATGACTAATCATGTATGAAAAACCTAGATTTATGCAATATTAGAAAACATAGTGTGATATACAAACAATGAAATAAGAATGAATAAATGCATAACAAAAAGAAATGAGTTGAATCAGTGTGCACCTGGTGGTCTGATGAGGATTCTAGAATGTTCTGGATGCTGTCTGTAATTACAAAAACTCACCAGTGGGACTCATTCGCCTAGGATGGTGAATTAGTCCTCCTTCTGATGAAAACTGTCGGGAACATGTTTCTGAATGTTAGGATCTGGAGTCTGAAAAAACTTAGATTTCCAGTCTTAAGGTGGGACTCATTCACCACTGGTGGCGAATTAGTCCTCTCCCAAAATTCTAAGAAATCAGGAGACAACTTTGCAACACCAAATCTAAAGATGTCTGCTTGCCGGGTTGCCAAAGTCAATTCTGCAAGAAAGGGACAAAATACCTTCTCCAAGCTTGAAATATAGTTGATTTGACTTGAAACACCTAGTTGACTTGTTGACAACTCTTCAACACCTAAGTACTTGTTAAATCTACACACAAAAGTTTACAAACACACATGCAAGAGGGGAAAAATGGTTGAGGGTTAGCAAATGGGGGTTTGCCTTGGTCAAACCCCATTTTGGTAATCAAACCCTTAATGAAATATTGAAATGAAAGAGAATGATAAAAAAATAACATGCAAATGTTATCAACTTACCAAACCCTTGTTGAGTAAAATCTGAAGATATGTCAATGGATGCTTCAAAATGCTTGATGAATGCTTGATTTGATGTTGTAAAGTGCTTGAATGCTTGATTGAATGAAAATATTGCTTGGATGTGATGTGTGACTGTAGGAAATGTAAAATGAGGTGAGAATCACTTATTTATACCATCTTATGCCTTAGTAACCCTTTGATACCTCATCACAGGCTGACATAAAGTGATTTTGAATAAAAACCTGAAAGGAAATTTAAAATATTTTGAATTTGGAGCCAAGGAGAACTCATTCTCCAGCCATGGAAAATGGGTTCCACCTAGGACCCAAAAATGGGTGTTAGGAATTAAGTCATATTTACTATTATTTGTCGGGTTTACATTAAAAAATATACTTAATTAAAGATTATAAGGGCATAAAGGGGTCATATAAAGCACAAGAAAGGTGTAAATAGTGAAATTATGCCTAGAAAAGTGTGAAATCTTGTTACAAGACCTTACAACACTTCAAAATAGGACTTGTTTAGTGATGAAAAGGTGATTTTTAGGTGAATTGTAATGAATAGAGTGTAGAGGAGTGTAGAAATTTTTTACAACACTTCACAGCACAACACCTTCACAAGACATTATTATTTGAATTTTAGTACATAAATATGCATGTTCAAGCCACATTACAATATAATATCAAAGTAAAATAGACCAAACATCACGAAACGAGACCTAAAAGGCCATGAAAATGACAAGGGGCCATTTTTCTATGACAGACATCCTAACCACCAAATTAGAGCATATTAAATTTTTTGATATCTGTGAGTTCTCACACCTTGGTTTTCACAAGAAAATATTTGCAGACTATTGAACATAGGTATACATATTCTAATACTTTAAAAATCCTTATTTGGAGCCTAGGGAACCCATGCCCCTAACTAGTCAATTTCTCCTTAAATTTTTTTGTGGCTCTACTTTATGATTTGTGGCATTCGGAAAAATCATCGCCAACAATTTATCGAAGGAAAATTCACCACCATGGAAAATTCATCGACAAAAAATTCACCACTAAGTAAAATTCACTGCAAACAATTCACCGCCAACAATTCACCAATTTTTTGAAATATATATTAAAAAATATTGGTGAATTGTTGGCGGTGAAGTTTACTTGGAGGTGAATTTTTTGTTAGTGAATTTTCCATGGCGGTGAATTGCTAGCGGTGAATTTTCCTTCGGTGAATTGTTGGCGATAAATTTTCCTAGAGCCATGATTTGTGTTCAGATTAGGTTCATGTTTCTAGTTGTTTATTTTGAAGCTTCCATATTTGATTGTGCATTACTGATTTGGCCCTAATTCACATAATTTATTGAATTTTCATTAAAAAAACCTTATTCTTCGAGCCCAAAGTGATTGAAATATTATGCAACCAGCCTTGTTCTCCCTTGGGAATATCAATCAAATAGTATTTCTTGCCTAGCCTTTGTATTTGTTCAAGATGCTTCCATTTACCCCTCTAAAGAGATTTTCTAAACCAAATATTGTCATATATCCTCTTTCTCATTTCCTAAATATCAAACTATGCCTTCTCTCATTATTTGATCTCCCTCAAACAATTCTAAACCTCCTAGTCATATCCTAAACCTTACAAAGGATCTAGCTCAAAATAAATACATACACCAAAATGTGTTGCATAAACCATATTATCATGTAGTTTCTCAAACATTTAACACTCAAAATAAAAAAACCTCCATTTTATTTACTCAACCTCATCTTTCTTTTGCACCTTTTTGAGCCTCAACATAATGGAAAGGAGTATAATCTTGTTGAGCAACTTCTAAATAATCAAACTAATATCTCTCTTTGAGATTTAATTCAAAATTCACCTACATACAATGGTATGTTCCAAAAACCTTTGTAGAACATTATCATACCACCTTCTGTTAAACTAAATGAAGTAGAAGCCTTGTTAGAAGGTATGAATACAACAAACTTGGATGTCACATTCCCTAATCATGAAATTCCTCCTATTAAAACCCATAATCAATATGATTTGCTCATGATTAGGGTTATTATCAATAATTATGGAGTTAGGTATACTCTCATTGATAATGGGTCATTTCTTAATTTTCATAGTATTAACCTTCTACATAAACTTCATGTAGAAACATTTCTCATTAAACCTAATAATATTTCTATTCATTTCTTTGATCTAGTTTTGGTAGGAAATCATTGGGTACAATTACACTACTCATTTTAAGGTTGGACCTATAAGTTCTCCTACCCTTATCCATGGTATGCACGACCCTCTTTCATATAGTCTTCTTCTAGCTATACCATAGATTCATGGCATGAAAGGAGTCACATCTACTCTTCACCATACAATTATATTTCAATGTAATAATAAGATATATAGCTTTTATGTAGATCAAGAAAGTTATTTACATGCCCATTTCAAAGATAAAATATCAAACTATTTTATTACTTTGATTCTATTTTAAAAATTTGTACCATTGCCTTCCAAAGATAATGATACTATGAATGTGCTCTTGGGTGATGATTGGGGATCATTATATTTTTCACTAACTTTCATTAGGGAGTATAAAATATTAACATTAAAGCTAAAAGTATAAAAATTTGTTTCAATAGCTTCAACATAATTTTATTGTAACTATTCTCAAATAATAAATAATGATCAAAATGATGCTTAATCTTTTGCTGACTATTGGGGTTCATATGATTTTACACTCTCCTTTATAAGAGAGTATGAAATATCACAATCTAACTTGCATAATCCCTTGTTTGATTTTCTCAATCTTTACCTGTAAGATAACAAACATTATCATCTAATGATGGTGATGGGGAATCTTTAGCTTTCATCCCTCATGTGTTAGAAATATCTAATAGAGATCCTCTTAATCCTAACATTTCAATAGATAAAAATAATTGACATTCTTCTAAGAGAAATAATTATTCTCATAATCATTAAAATAAGACTTCTCCTCCTCCATCTAAATTGTAAAATTAATATTGGATTCGGTTTAAACTCATTTATAAAATTTGGATATAATAAAAAATTAGAACAAGGAGTTAAGGATAATATTCAATTCACATTGTGGTGGGGATCCTTGCTCGATTGGATAAACCATCATGTTGTAGGGAAGAGGTCATGAGGTCTAGTCTCCCCCCCATCCCCTTGGTACCAGGGGGCTTCTCGCACTAGCATCATCAATCACATGAGAATAGATTAAAAAGTGCACTACAATTTAAAGGGGGTTACCTAATTCCTGCAATCTAAAAAAATAAAATATGAAGTTCGTGCATTATACCTTTATAAAAGGGGTATAGGTTTCCAAGCTTCTCCTTTGTCTACATCACATACTCACTCATCTATTATACTTATAATCTCCTATCCTAAGAGATAAATATTTTCTTCAAAAGAGAAATGATTGAATCATACACCATACCCATTATATCCAAGCAATAAAAAAATTGTAGAGACTTCACAAAGCCAATTTTATTATTCTTCCTCCTCCAACTTGTAAGAAGTTTCGTAAAAAAATATTTTTTTATGCATATTATCAACTACACGATCATTCCACCAATAAATGTTGGGCCTTGAGTAAAAATATAGAAGAATGTTTTAATGGAGGTTCTATCAACCTTCCATGCATTGATGCACCTCTTCATACAAATTGATAAGCTCTCTTCTATGGTGTGTCTCTTCACTATGTAGCATTTGTAGCTTCATATATTTTCTCAATGCTATTCATAGTGGTATAATCTTATGTGCAACTATATTTCATCAATTGTAGTAGCACATTAGTCTCTAACAAGATTTTCCTTCCCTTATTCTTGGGTGCACAAATAACTATTTGTAGATCAAGTATGTTAAAGTTTTAATGAGGCATATCATCTTGTCTATTTTCATTGGCATCTTATGAGCTTTGACTTGTTGACATACCCTCTTGGTGGTGATAGTTTTATAATTCACCTTGAGGTATAGCTATCAATTCATCCCCTATACTATTAAACATTTTCATACTCCTGAATTATGGTTAACAATTCATTCCATTGTTTCTCCACTGTCTGTTTGTTGTTGCTATTTGGGGTAAGTTTCTGGCTCTCTAGAACATCTCATGGGTTTTTTCCTCATTCTATTGAAGACTTTTTTTCTCAATGGAATGATCCTTCTCTAAATCCTTTTATTCAAAGACCATGGGCCTTCACTTTCCCCTATATAGCCTAGGGAGTGTGGAAGGAAAGAAATAACAGACTCTTCAGGGACAAGGAAACATCGGAGAACAATGTTTTTGAAAAAATCCTCAAGATAATTGTGGAAAACATTAACATCATTCCTCTGCAAGAGAATAATTTGGAGGTTGTGGTGTTCTCTCCTTACGACTTAAAGATGTTCGAGGAATGGAATATTAAAAATGATGTGTCAGGGGCTTCTAACCTAGCTAAAAAAGACCGGGAAGGGGTGTGCTAGAGTTTTCCATTGAGTGGTTGGATTAAAGCCAACTTTGATGGAGCGGCTAAGGGAAACTCGAGGTTGGCTAGAAGTGAAGGTGTGATTAGGGACTCAATTGGAATTTTTTTAGCGGCGGTGGCTATCTCCCTTGGATCTCAAACTAACCACATGGCGGAAGCTAAATTGGAGCCTTTCAAGTGATTAACTTAGTGCTTAGTCAGAATTATAAAAATTTATGGCTTGAAGGAGACTCAAAAAACATCATTGATTGCCTTCTAGGAAAGTCCCCTCCCTCATGGACAATCAAGAGTTGGATCGAAGATGCTAAATCCCTTTTAGCAAGATTTGAGAAAGTTAAAATTTCTCATGCTTTTAGGGAAGCCAATAGCATGGCCAATTTTTTTGCTAATGAGGGGGTTAAACAGAAGGGGTTGGTCACATGGAGAAACCTCAGGGGTTTGGGCGTTGACGCGAGGGCCTTAATTGAATATGATATCATGCATGGGAAAGAAACAACATTTTTTGATGATGAAAGAGAATAGGGTCAAGTACATCAACATCATTAGATTTGATGGGGCCACACTTATTATCTTAAATGATAGTAAGAAGTGGCACATTTTGTGGGCTCTTTGGTTTGGGTGTAGCATTTTATTTCAGGACTCTGGCTCTAGTAAAAATTTTAGGGAGGTGTTTGCAAAAATGGGAGGAGATAGGAAAAGGGTTGAATCAAAGAGCTATGAAATGCACAAGAGAAACTTGAAGGTATGGAGAAAAATAGAAATAGGTAGGATAATTCCCCATGGGCCTGATCTGAAGGAAACAAAGTACTTTGAGAAAAAATGGAAGAAAAGAGAAATTATGCTTTTCGGGAGGAAGGTTAATGTGGACGAGAACCTCATTGGGGAAGTGACTTGTATGTCTACTGAGGGAAAAAAATTCTTTCATGATCGAAAGTTCTCTGATGAGGCAGTTATTAGATTCCCTAGGAAAGAAAAGGAGAAGACAAAGCTGATAAAAGTCTACAACAACTACTTTGAAGCTGATTCAATAAAGTCATTATGGAGGAAAGTGCTCAGAATCATCATGGAATACATTACCCTAGACGAAAGATTCACCGGTGTCTATGGCTGCCACTTTGCCCTTCTCAACCACTTCCATCACAAGGTTAGGGTTTCATTTCCATACTATATGTATTGCTCCTTAATAATAGTATGTATGATCATAAGAAGAATCCTAAGAAGTACCCAATATTGCATACTAGCCTTATTAGGATTATTTATGAACATTTTCAAAAATTTCTGGCCTTATCCAACCCTATCTCAACTTCGTCCTCTGAAGATGATGACATGGTTAATAGTGTGTCAGAGGATAAAAATAAGCATGACTTTGAGCATATTGAAGAAGACCCTCCTTCCCCTAAAAAATATGCTAAGAAAACTCTGCAGCCCAAACCCCACTCAAAAAATCAAGCACTGTCAAAAACCCCAGTAGCGTTGTTCTAAAAGAGAAGTCCATTCAAAAGGGTTCCCGTGCTAATAAATTGGTCTCCTATTTTGAGGATACCCTAGAGAATATTTGTGTGGTCCCTAATGCCAGCAAAGACTCTTTCTCTTCCTACCTTACCACAGATAGAGAGAACATACCTAGATTCCCTAATGATCTTAACCCTAAAGATCATTATTTTAAGAAAGACTGTGAGTTTCCTAGGGATATCCTAGCTATCGCCAGAAATGGAGCTGTTGATTACTTTAGAATTATGAAGTAGGATTTCCATGAAATTAAGGACCTTAACCTCAGAAACAAGGCCCTCAATAGCAAGCTGGAGGACTTGGAAGTCAAAGTAAGCTCCCTTAATACCACAAAGGGTGGAAGAAATGAGGACAATATGAGGATGGAGGTTGAGGATAATGAAGGTCAGGTTAAACACATGGAAGGTAAAATAGGTAAAATAAAATATACCATGAAAACTATTATGGAGCACAACCACAAAATGGCACAACATAATGCCATTATCATTAATGCTATGACTGAGAAGTTGGAAGACACACATCAGGGATCTTTGATCATGGACTTGGAAGATGGAAAGGACAAAAGCAGGACTAAGGACTATGGTATCTTGAAGAGGATGAGAGAAAATATGAAGAGGAAGGTGCCTCCTATGCCCCAAATGGTTCAAGCCCTGAAAAAGTGTTCCCAGGACATGCACATTCTCGAAGCTAAGGCTGCGGATCCTCTAAACTCTTTAAGTTAGCTTTGGGTTGTTTATGTTGCTGGTTTTTCTAGTTGGGTTTTTTTGGTGGCCCTTGCTAGCCTTGGGTTGGTGTCTGCTGTTCTTTCTTGGCTCTTTTCTTACTGCACCCTTCTTGTTATGGGTTCTTTAACACTTATTCCTTTTATTTTCTATAAACATTGTGGTTTTGGGTCCCTGTAAAACCCATTTTATCCTTTATAAAAAACAATTCATCCCATGTAATGTTAGACTTTCCCCTATGATGCTAAAAATTTGTCCACTCCAGAAGCATGGCATTCAAGCAGTCCTTGAACCTCGCATAAAAAATCTTATTTTTTATGTGAATTTGAGCATTTTATTTGGACACCTATTATAAATAAACTTCTTAGCCAAAATATCTACATACATCATCAATTTAACATTATAGACATGTGTATGTTACATTTTTGAGAGAAAATTGTTGGTAACTATGATAACCTCACAAAATAAGGTCTCTTTACCTTGTTGAGTTGAATCTTTAGTTTTTTTGTAGTAACATTTGTTGTTATATGCTCTATGTGCATGTTATATCTTCTCTATTTATGTATCACAATATTTTTTCATGTATTTTTTTTTGTATCATGTTCTCCTTATGTATGTGTTGTGGATTATATTATAGATACTCCCTTCATTCCCTTTTGAATTATTTATGTATGATTGAATCTTTCCTCATCCTACACGTGATGTATTTACTTCAATTTTGTCTTATCATTGTGGATTTAAGCACACCTAAACTTAGTTTCACCTAGTCTCTTTAGTGTTTTGGTAAGGAAATATATCTCTTTAGAGTGAGAATGAACGCAAGATCGTACTCTCACTAAATGTAGTATTGTAAACTATTGATTGTTAGAATTTAAGGATCTTAGGATACTAATCATTGTAGAAAATAAAAAATGAAAAACATAAAAATATATATTTTACAAACACAACGCATACATGAAAAACCCCTTTTAGGTGAAAAATCCATTTTAGGTGAAAAACCACATAAAATATCATTTTTTAAAAAATACTTACAATAATGGTCTACTATAAAATATATGAAACATAGGGAATAGTTATCCATACTTCCACATGGCCAATAATCATCTCATGTGTATAGTGATAGAATTCACCATAAAATCTCCAAAGTCTTCACATCTCAAAATAGAGCGGACTTCCTTAAATATAGGAGAAAGGGTGGCACAATACCTTAATCTATATTCGTAATACCTATTCAAAATAACTATTCATAAATAATTAGTAATCTCATATTTATTAGATTACACTATTTTAAATGGAATATTTTTAATAAATTATATAATATAAAAGGTTATTATAACCTTATATTGGAACATTATATAAACTCTTTAAGAATATGACCCCTAATACCATTATGTTATAACACACCCCCTTAGTGTTAATAGGGAGAACCACATGTTAATTTACATAAAAGAAAAAGTTAAATATGCCAACAACCTAGATCTTCTTTGATAGGTGATTAATAGGGACACAAACATATACGAAAAATGAAGACCATGTATTTTGGATTACATGAAAGTTATTTTATCATAATTTATAATCCTAGTGTTTTAAAATTGGTGCTATTGATATGAGTTCTTATAAATAGTTTTATTGAAGATCGGGTCTCCTCAAATTAGCCTCACCCTAGGTTCATTACATAACACCCTTAGGACTCAATACAATTTTCCCATAGTACTTAATAAAATTCTTTTATAAGTGAAATATTTATAGTGAGAAGAACTTTAATAGATGCTTGTTGGACTTATACATCGAGGATTTAGCCACTAGGTGGCAGCTTTTTCATGCACACTCCCCCTCAATCACATCACCTAGGGTGACAAATTTATCTATATTTGGACCATATAATGCCTAGACTTCTTATATATTTTTCTTTTTATGTTTTACATTTAGAATTTATACATGAGGTGGTGTTATGCACACTCCCCCTCAATGAAACCACCTAAGCTCAATCACTGCATAGAGGTTTTGATAAGTGATGACTAATATTTCAAAAAAAATCTTCTTTCTTATAGCATATATTTGCTTGTATAGAACATGAGAGAATTTTTATTATAAAATACATTTTCTTGAATAGATCTAGAGATAACTTTTATGATAAAATACTTTTACTTGAGTATAACTTTTATGGTGGAATAATTTCACTTGAGTGAGGTGACCATGATCTTCAATATATTTTTCTCTTTTTGAAAATAGGACTCTTACCTAAGAGTAAAATATATCCAATTATGATATAGTTAGGAGGTAATTTTATAAGTATCCAATTGAAAATTCTTTTATAATTCTTTAAAGCCATATTGATTTTTCAAGAGTTATTTTTTTAATTTTGGATTTGGTTGAAGAGCCTTAGAAGATAGTTTTATTTTTAAGTATTACACCATCCATATAAGAACACCTACAACATTTATTTTAAAGATAGATTATGTGGTTATTTTTTTATAAATGGAACCACAAGCATAGTTAGAAACACAATAATCAAATAAAGTTGATTCATGGTGTATAAACTTTTTTCAATATAATTTTTTTAACTTTTAATGATCCTATATAACATTTCTCATAAATTTAGAATATATTCAATTTTATTATAAATAATTTGATGGTCCTTAATGAGGAGATCATATGATATTTTCATGAACATAAATATGAATATGTTTTCATGTTTCTTTTATGAAACCAAAAAATATTTTTATATAACAATTATCCCTAAAACATGTAAGTAACGAGTGACTTACCATTTCCAAGTTGCTCCTAGGATAGTGTATTCAGACAACACCCATTCATTTTAATGATCAATATAATATTTTTTATTTTTCATAATAATATGGTTTCAAAATAGATTATATGTAACATAGCACAAATATTTATTGAAAGAGATGTATATTAAAGTTACCTTATATTCAATTATCATTATCCTAAATATGGTTGAGTCTAGAAGACCTCATCATATAAAAAACAATGAGAATTTGAAACCATTTTAATTTTTAGAGTCTAAAGTTTAAAAGTAATTATTTATTGTCCATTTTGGTTCCATTAACTACTATAGTCACTCCGCACTGCTTTCTTCCCCTACCTTTGTTCGCAAGAACACTCTTACCATTCATGACCCCACCTGTCCCCCTATGGACTCTAGCCTCTCTACCACTATTGATAGAATCCATCCTACCATTATCCATAGTACCTCGCCCCGAGGTAAAGCCCCTATGAATGAAAATACCACCCGTCCCGATCAAATTAACCCCTCTATTGGAACCCACACCAATTTCTACTTCTAGGTTAGGGGAGTCTAACAACTCAAATGACAATGAGTCATGGAACCCCACCCTCGCAAACTCCCTTGTGCACTCTTCAACTCATGAAAATATCTTAGATGTCCCCAACACCCCCCGCTGCCATTTCTAACCCTAACCCACAAAATTTTCCCAATTTGTGCATTAGTATGGAGGAAACCAAAACTAAACCTAGGTTGGTTCATTCCCTTATTGAACCCCTAGGTAAAAAAATTAGTGAAATATCATAGACTATTAACATTTGAAAGGATATCATGAAGTGGCTCTTTAGCCAACTAGTCATAGCTAAAGAAAGAATTCAAATTTTGGAGGGAAAGGTTCTCGAGAAACAATTCCCATGGCTTGGGGAGGTGGAGAATAAGGAGAATTAGGGAATGATTGCTTCTTTGGCCAAGTATTTCGAGAAGTGGGTGAGGTGGGAAAAGGAGCTGAAATATTTATGGGCCATTGTTGGTATAGAGGAAGGAAAAAAGGAATTTACTTATTGACATTTATGCCATCCATCAAAACCTAGAGAAGATAATGCAATGCCTCATGTTCATCACCGATTATAGTAAAGCAATAGTGAAAAACACTTCCCTCACTCTTAATGCTTTTCAGGACGAATTATGGAAGTTCCAAGGGAAGTGTGTTAAGGACAGTGTGGAGGATGGTAATATGTATAAGAAGAAGGGTAAAAAGGCAAACACATCAGCTTGTGAGATCATGATGAATACCCAAGTTGTTTAATAGGGGCCTGTAACTTTCAAACATAAGCTCCAATTCTTGTCTCAAGAATGGAATGTGATCATTGCTCTCAAGTTGTTGCTGGGAGACTTGTAGGTGTGCTTTGGTTCTATGCTGGTCCTAGCTCTGTAGGATTTCTTTGTTATTTTCTTTGCTGGTCAAAATGTTTAAGCTTTAGTTTTTGTTTTACCTTTTCGGGTTTCCCACTACTCATGAATTCCTCCTCTACCTCAATGGTTTTTTTTTAATGGGTATTGGCCCTTCAAGTTTTAAACTAATCAAAACTACTATGGAAATAGTTAATAAGATTCAAACTAAATTAATATGTAGTTGCACATTTTTTTATGAAAAATAAGACCCACCAAACCCTATTAAATTAGTAAAGAACAAAATACAACTGAAATCAAGCTCTCTCAATATGCCAAGGGTAGTATGATGTTTTGTAATTTCAATGAATATTCAATCCTCGTCAGTTTTAGTGTGAAAAGATGTATTATTAAACTAGTTAGTTTTTAGCCTACTTAGTAGATTCTTATTCACACTACACTTAAGCTCACTTAGAAGACTTCTATAGTTTTGTCTCACCTTATGTGGTTGAGATAAGTGTTCTCAATTTTTGAGACACCTCTTACATTAGAACTTTCCACTCACTATAACACTTATCATGTGGGTTAACAATTGTTCCATCTTTGTAAGGGAGATATTTTTCTTATTGAAAATCAACACAATACTAGTGCTGACAATGAAGATAAAGATAAATTCGGCCCTAATTGGTTAGGACCTTACATAGTTGATACCAATTATGGGTCTGGTGCTTATGTCTTAATAAAGCTTGACAGAACATCCCTTAAAAAACCTATTAATGCAACACATTTGCATTGGTATTATCTTTGATATCTTTGAATAGTTTGATTAATAAAATAGTATAAAGTTATTTGATGTAATAACTTTCACATTTCTTCATTCTTGAGAACTAATCTTGTGTTTTTGTTGAACACTAAGGTAATTATTTAATTCCATTTTATAATTACTTTAGGATTCATACTATTCACCTTCTTGTTATGTTAAGTTAGATCCTTATATGAATTATAGGTGAATTTAATTTAACATATTATTTTCTAATTGAAATATGTTTTAAACTAGATCACCTTAATCATATTAAATGTTACAAACCAAGATCTAAAATGCAAACTAGAAAATCACCTTCCACAGAAGAGAAAAACAAAAAAGAAGAGCTATTGCAAAAAGATGTGCAAATAATTATTATTTAGGAATTCAATAATTACATGATAATGATTTGCTTTATAAAAGAAAAGATGCATAAACCTAATCTTATCTTGAGCAACAAGATAGCTCAACAAGATAAGGATGACAATAATTAACCTAGGAATTAAATATTACCTAAGTAGAGTTATGCAAGTGTAATTAAATATTAATTACACTAACACCCGCCATAAGTGCAACTTAGGGAGACTAAAAAAGAATGCACCTAAAACTAAGATGAATGCAAGAAAGCATGAATGGGTCCCGAAAACAAGGCCTAATCAGGTACCCAAATACAAATGCAATAATGAGGTAGAGAAGGAAAACCCAGTGGGACAAAACCCCCTAAAATGAGATGACTGCTGCAAAGAAGCACTGAAAGAACATTGTGGAGTAACACTGGAACTGCAATTCAAAAAGCAAGGAAAGATACTTCTGTCTACAAGAAACCAAAAAATAAATCATAATAATGTGATAGCAGACCCGATGCCACGGAACACTGGAAAACTCACAAATTGGAACAACCCTGGAATCTGTGAAGCAACAGTAGATGAGATGATGAAAATATATAGAAACTATGTATCTCGATGCCGATGCCAAACTGAGACTAAAAATCTTCGATGGGAAAAAGTACGATAAAGACTCTGGAACATTAACCATAAAAAAATGGCCCTCAAACTTAGAAGGATCTGAACCAATGTGGATCAAGAAACATGAACTCTCAATCTAAAGTGTGAACCAATGAATCTGATATGTGTTAAGCTAAAGAAAGAAAGTGGCCAAAAGAAACTAAGAAACTAGATAACCCATACGAGTTGCCAACAAATCAAGATGGAGATGGAGATCAAAGTGCATGCACACTCTAATCAGATTATTATGCAAGAAATCCCCCTGATGAAACTTTATCTCAGTTCATTTATTACAATAACCCAACAATTGTAAAATGAGAGAATGCTAAATATGCATAAAAAGAAAATAAGATGATGTGGTATTGAAATGAAATACAACTATTCAAGTTTCACCTTTCCAACAGCTAAAACATCCAAGTAATATCCAAAACACCCATTGGGAAAAATTTGGAATAATGATCAACTTGGGATAGATACAGAAAAAAAGTGAGTGGACAACAAAATAGAGCTCCTCAATACCTTTTGAACGCCACAAAGAAGACGAAAATCGGAGATTGTGGAAAAAAGTTATGAGCTCAGAAGCCATAAATGAACATCTGACTTCAAATAGCAATAAATGCAGCTAAACAGAAAAATACTAAAAAATAAATTGCACTATAGGAAAGTGCTCAGAACTAGCTTTCTAGCAATATCTCGTTTTCCCGATTGCAATGCCATATGCCCAAGTTATATGAAAAAGAAAAACAATGCTCCTTTAGGGAAAAACAATGCTCCTTTGACGGCCCGGAGGCCGTCGGGGAAAAAAATCGCCCTCCTGTCAGAATTTTTTTTACGGTGCTGGTATATTCTTCCTACGTGTAGAATATTCCTCTAGAAAATGTTGGAATATGTTGTTGCCGGAGGGGGCTGGGCTCGGCTCTTGGTCCATCATAGGACCGCCGCTGCTGGAGGAGGAGCCCAAACGGGTTGGAAGCAGAAGGGCGGGCGTCGGCGGCAGTGGTGGCGGACCGGTGGTTTCCTGGTGGTCGCCCGGTGACGAAACCCTTTAGAACTGGAGGCACCACACAAACTTCAAAAAATGCATTTTTTTATTTTTTTTCAAAATTCGAGCATCGGGAAGCATGCAGGGGAGGCCGTACGACCCCCCAGACATTTTTTTTCCTTCCAGACCAACTTCACCAAAATCGATGAAACAAAGGGCGATCTTAGAGTTTTTTGCCACTATGAATGCGATGGTTACCTTCATTTGTGCTCAAACTACTCCGAAAAATCAGCTGCCCCTAGATCTTGCAAAAAAACTCTAAGCTTAAAACCCTCACAGATCTGGCAAACAATGACCAAAATCTGTGAAACAAAAGTCAATCCTAACTTTTTCCAGTGCTCTGAATCTAATGGTGAAGCTCGATCTTATCCAAAATTCCTCATAGATGATCTCAAGGCATGATATCCTCGAGGAATCCTGAATGAACTCTGCAATGATTTTCTCAAAAAATCTGAGAAGGGTCTGCAAATTATTGTGCCCTTAGCACACACACCCCATTCAGAACGGGGACCCTCTTTTCTTTCGCCTTGTTAGGTCATTTTTTTCGCTGCCTCATTTTGTGTGCCCCCCTTTTGGTGTTTCAGATGGTCAATGTTACTTTAAAGTCCCACCATAAGTTGACCGTGCCTTTCCCTTTTAATTTTGTTAGGTTTTTGGGCCTCGCGGAGTCCCTCTAGCAATATGACCCTGCCAACAGCCCCGAGCCCTGATGGGCCTAGCCGTTCGGGATTCCCTTGCCGAGTTTCCCCGTTGCACTTGTCGTTCCCTATGGTGTGTGCTTCGCATCCTCCTGGACCCTGAGGTCCGAACCCCCATTTGCCATCTGTTAGAAATTAGTGAAATTTTGACGGCCGTTTAGCCCTTCAAACCCCGAACCCCAGAGTTCCTCTCCCGGAGTTCCACGAGTGCTTCGTCGTCCCTCATGGAAAACCTCTGGCGAAGTCCCGCCTCCTGGGTCCTCCCACCATACTTACTGCCCAAAGTCTGTGGGAAATATTGGCTACCATTGAGTGCTCCGAGCCTGGTCATCTGGAATTCTGAGGCCAGAATTCCGTGATGATTCCACCGTCCACGACGGCGGATCTTTGTCAGAACTTCGTCCTCTGGGCCCCGACTCTCTCCGCCACCACCATTCTGACCAAGTGGAAAACTTTAAGTGACTGTCGTCTTGTGTCCCCTCGGCTATCAGACCCTAGGTCTCCCATCGCCGCTGCCGATTTTCAAATTCACCAACCTTTTGTCTTGTCGTACCTGCATTTAATGGGGTCATTAATGGCAATTAGGTGTATAAAAGATCCACTCAGGATTGTCATTATCACTTGACAGAGTTGCAAAGAAATTGAAGAACTTGCTAGAGGAGCCCACTGTCTTCGACACCTTCATGTTCATTGCCCTTAGCATCACTTCATCGATCGTAGGTGGATCCCACATCTCCCCGCATTGTGTGTTCAAGGTTGGTTTTCCGTTCGCCCCTCCCGAGCATTATTTTCATGATTTCTAAGGGTTAAAATTAACAACGAACATCAAAACCAGGAATGAATGATAGACCATAGCATGGTGGATAAAACCCATATTTTGATAACTTAAAAAAACTTCTAGGGTGCCCTCATGATCGATCTAGAGCTCTGCCTCACCGCGGTTGTTCTTCCTACAGGGAAATCCTCTCATTCGGCCCCGGGGCCTCTCTTGGCTGTCCAAACTCAAACGATCAACCTTCCTTCCAACAGCGAATTTCCCCTTCGGGCCCGGGCCGTCGAACTTCCTTGTTTGGAAATCCACTGGAATGTTGCCGCGCCAAAATGGCAAACTGACCCCTGCCTCCCGTCCACCGGAGCCCGCCCTTCTCCTCGCCATGGGAATTTCAAATTAAACAAGCGCCCTTTGGGTCTCGCGGGCCCGGGACCCCAGAGTTCCGCTCCCGGGGTTCCGTGAGTGCTTCGCCGTCCTTCACGATGAACCTCTAGTGGCATCCCACCCTCTGGGCTCCAGATTTCCATTCGCCGTTGAGATGTCACTTAATCAAAAACAACCTTTTTCCTACCAGACTCCATCGCCCGGGAGTCGTGTGCGCATCCACCATCCCGAGGGGAAACTCTCGCCCGTCCTTCTGCCCACCGGACTCTGCCTTCCCGTTCACTGCTGGGATGCAAATTGAGCAAATGAACGCCCTCATTCACGCCAAGCTCTCTTGTGTGGGACTACTTCCCTTGCCCATTGTTCCAAACAAAGTTCTCGCCCGCCCCTCCGAGCTTCGGGCTCCGCCCTACCGATCGCCACCGAACTCAAAGCAAAATCAAATGATGATTGACCCTTGTGTCCGGTTCGGTCTTACTCCTAGCCATTGGTGAGATCTACGGATCTCACTAGAACCTTACTCCATCACGGAGGCCTTACACCGATTTGTAATCAGTTGGGCCCTAACTACCATGCTGCCTCCTCCAGACTTTCGTCCAACAATAGCAGTCGCAAATGGCGAAGGACGAACACCTTCCCGATACCGCCGGACCCTGGATCCAGGAGTTCCGTCTCTGGAATTCCATTTTTGGTCTGCCATTCTAAAATGCCATCTCTAGATGGCTCTCTAGCCTAGGACTTCCGAATTCTCCTAAACCAATCCAAATGAGCCAAAATCTGAAATCTAACTTCGACCCATATGCTTAATTTTGGTCCTCTTCATCACAAACCTCTTAAAATACTAAAATTTGACCGAGGAGAATATCTGGGAGCCCTCAGCCCTATTTTCCCTTCCAAACAACATTCCTGCCAAGGAAGTCTGGCCCTCCGGGCCCGAACTATCCAAATGCCCTTAATCAAAAGATCAATAACATATGGGAATAAAAGGTCATGATATGCTTAATTGGTTGTTTAAAATAGATTTCATCTTCAAGATTTCAACTAACATGAATGCTTTTATGATCCATTACACTGACTATGCCTTTACTTGCAGAATACATGGAATCGGGTGCAGGACCTTCAGGGGCATCCGCCGAGAAGGACAAAGGGAAGAAGTCAGGAAAGACCCCTTGTGGGAAAGAGGACAAGGACCAAATGAAATACCAATTCTAGGGTGAGCCTCTACACTCAAAAGTCACCATAGATTGGAAGGAGATCACTGACACCAACATAGGCCAAGTTGATATTGACGAATTCACACAAAGGGTCAGGGTCAATCCAATGACAAACAATGCAAGATTGATAAGATAGAGTGGAATAGCAAAGGTTGTTGGATTCCCTCCATCCCTCATGGCCCCCGAGTTGGTCATGGCTTGTCGGGAGGCGTATCAAGCCGAAACAAGGACAATCATTGATAAAGAGGGCAACATTCTTGCCGACATGTCGCCTGAAGGGATCACAGAGACCTTCCATATTCCCACATTTCAAGAGATGAAGGTCCCCACCATAGAGGAATGTCAGGTGGCATGGGATGATAATTTGGTAGACTGTAAGAAATCAATAAATCTACATTGGCTCAAGGAAAGGTGGGGCAGCGCTGTGAAGGTTCCTCAAGAACTCTTCCGCAGTGATTTCCATGAAGATTACCACAACTTGGTCATGATGTTAAGCTGGGTTATGGGTCCTCCTACGGTGGCCTTCTTCCAGGAATGAATGGTGTACTTCATTGAGAAAATTCTTCGTGGGAACAAGGACATCACCACAAATACTTCATTTTACTGGGGAGGAATCATAAGCAACTACTTCCATGAGCAGTTTGTCAATGTAAAGAAGAGCTCCAAGTTCTATATGACTTCCTATCTTGTTTATTCCTTAGCAGATTAGAGGTAGTACAATGGGTTGTTTGTGGAACCTGATCAGGAGCAGGGGTGAAGATTCAAGGCCTATGATAGGTATCCATAACTCCAATACCAGAACTTCAAAAGGGAATACTGCAGAGTAAACGATGCCTTCATCGGCCATATTATTAGAATGATTGTCGGAGACTTCGAGAGGAGGGTCTCCCATAGTGCTAGGGTATTTTTGAAATAGTATTCCTTTCTCTTCATGCAATATCCGAAGTTCATGTACATCCGTGCCCAGGGCTTCACTGAAAGGCCAAATAGATTGCCTCAATACCCCAATGACCAAATCATCCTTCTAGAGCTTTCTCAGCAACTCCAGCACATACAGGCAATCTTTAGTAGAAAACACATAGTAGGGATCTCCTATCCCATAACCCTTGGCCAGGGCATGTACCGATTACAAACTTCCCAGTGTGTCGGTAACTCCGAGAAAGAGCTGAAGGATTACCACTTCTACCTACACACTGCTCGCCCACAGATGGACCCATATGGTCATGTCAGAAAGGCACTAGGGCCAGGGTATGCCCATCTTCACCACATCGAGGATTTTTGGGCCGACTGCCAAGATGATAAAGAGGTACGTGCAAGGCACTATATGCGAATGACTGTGCAGTTTGTAAGAAGGGTGCAACCATTCCCCGTATCGGACCAAGTCAAAGAAGACGAGGCCACCATAATGCACCCTAGGTACCCTGCAGTTGCTAATCTGTCAATACCAACAATAGACTGGGATGAACAGGAGGTCGATGACCTTGATACCATAACCTAGCCAATCTTGGTCCGTACTAAGGAGTGGATAGATGGGTAGGTAGCTCAATTAAAGCGGCAAGGAATAATTTTTACTTATGAAGGGCTCAAAAGTGAGCCAAGTGCCACAAAGGATGTTGCTACCACCACTTCAACTCGCGGGAGCTCTAAGTCTCCTCCGGTCACCAAATCCAAGAAGAGAAAATGGACAAAAATAGAATAGTCTCTAGACCCCAAGGTCTACATAAGGAAAGAAATAAGAGGCTCACCTCCCAAAAGGCTCAAACAGGTAGGGAGCATTGCGGAGCAACCCTCAACCCAAGAGGAGGAAGCAAAGGGTATGGATCAATTGGAACCTCTCTTGGCTCTCCCTGCCCCTCTTGTTGCACCACCTACCTCCCTGGCTATGATCGTTGCATCCCCGCCGGCAGTGGACATTTATGTCCATCTTTCCCCTTCCCCTCCAGCCAAGTCTATAATAATTATTGACTCCTCTTCCACCATAACTACTCCCCCTTCCTTCGGTTCCATGTCCCCAATCACATCGCTCCCTCTGGCAACAATAATAGCACCTATTCCCACTACCACCATGCCTGGGGCTCTCTCAAGACACATACAAAATCTTCCCCCTGAGCTCTCCCAGATCCTAAGGGATCCGACTCTTCAAGTAGCCCTTGCGCAAGTCCTCACTACTGCTCAGCTTTCACAACCATCGACAGGGCCACCGACTATGGAAGCCACCATGCTGATCTCTAAGGAATGGGAGGAACGAGAGCGGGAAGCCTCGAAGCCTATTGAGAAGGAGGCCGATGAATACCATGAGCACCCGGAGTATGAACACCAAACCATCGACAGGGTGACTTATGAGGAGGGAACGAGCTCTTTTGAGAGTGGGGACGAGGAAGATAGCTCCGGTGCTAAGGTAATCATGCAAACCTTTGAAAATGACCTTGAGGAGGAGATGTCACAACAGCTGAAAGACACTAAGGTAGAAGCAGAAAGGTCACCCCATGACAAAGAAGGGAAGCCACCAAAAAAATAGCAGCAAGAGGATTTAACTGAGGGTGGAACACAAGTTGTAGAAGGCCTCGAAGCTGAGTGTGATGAGGAAAAGAAAGAAGAAGAGATAGCAGGGAAAGAGGGTCCTATGCAGCAACTGTCTGCTGGGCCTCCTTTCAAATGCCTCATGTTCATCCAAGACTCCGATGAAGAAGAGGGAGATGTTGCCAAAGAGAAAGAAAGTTCCTCGGAAGAAAAGAGAGAAAAAATCTAGGCCTTGACCGAGAAGGGCAAGGGCGACCACGATTCACCTAAGGGAAAATTTGTTGTGCCCGAGTGGTTAGAGAAGCAGCTCGAAAGAAAACCCTTGTGCTAAAGGACCCAAGGGAAAGGTTAGAGGCCATCTTGGCTCGATCCCAAATCATGACAAAGAAGGAGAAGAAGCCCAAAGTCCGATCCAGGGTAACGATGGATACTTCTAGGTTTTGAGCGGCGCAAATAGCAACACCTATGATTGGCCAGGCTAGGGTGAGTTACAATATTTCCACCATAGACTTAGGGACCATCACTAGAGAGCAGAAAGTCAGGCACCTTGAGAAGTCAGTGGCTACAGTGGTGCATTTGATAAACGGGATAAGATCTCGAAGGATGAACTCAAGGCGTAGGTGGCGGCCCTAACGGATTACATACATCAATGGTCTTCAGTGGATGACCTGCCTACCACATCCACAGTCGCACCCCAGCTGATATCCAAGGAGCAGATCGATAAGATGGAAAGAAGGAAGAACTTGGAAAAGACCACAGAGGACTGGTTCCGAGAAGTATTATACATTAGAAACATGGGAATTAGCTGGGCTGTGCGAACAACCAACAAGTTCTTAGACCTATTGTAGTCTTTGGAGGGCACAAGGAAGCTCTGTATTGACTTCCCTGTGACATATGACTCCACCTTTCTGAGGATTGAGGCTATCCTTTAGTTGCCAGAAGCCGCGTGGGAAAAGGAGCTTTCCTTTAAGAAGGACGATCACTAGCTGATGGATGTGTGGTGGCGGGACTTTGATAACCGGAAAGAGAGGCTGGAACAAATCATGAGCAAGGTGGATCCGGATATCAAATGGATCAAGGAGATCAGGGCAGGATGTGCTCGTTATCTCAAACTAATAACAAAGTATGACATGCCCACAGTGCAAATGGATCCAGAGAAGATCAAGCCCTACTTCCAGAAGAGGATGGAGGATGGGATGTCTAGTGAAATCACGGTGGAGTTCATGAGTTTCACCGCCCATGCCTTCAATCAATCAGAGCTATTCAGGGACCAAGGCTCAAAATATGATGAAGATTGGAAAAGGCTGGAGAATAACACAAAAGAATGGAGCTACCAGGTGTTGCGATATGAAATCATCGAAATAGACAAGCTCCAGGTGGTCATCCTCAAGTTCATAGAATACACAGCTTCTAAAAGGCAGGAGGACAACCCCGTCAAGGATGAACTCCCTGAAGAGTAACTATAGTGAAACAACAATTGGCTAAAGACAAAAAGTGCTACAGTGCCATCAAAAGAGGACGAAATAGGGAAAAGACAAAATATAATTTTAAATTGTGATATATTGGGGGGTAGGTGAAACTCTATTTTGTAATGAATCTTGGCCACACAACAAGAATTGATCTTGGCCATTCATTTGACTTTTGGAGTACTATAAATAGGGCTCTCCTCTCATTTGCAAAAGGGGGTTGAGTTGTTGTAAAGACATGCTACATAAATTTATAAAGAAAAGACATTGACTTGGTGCATTTTATGAGTTTCTCACATGTTGTTTGATTCAATCTCCATTGTTAGATGTTTGACTTAGACTTTATTGTTGTTCTAGTTAGTTGTCTCTTGCTTCAGTAGATTTTAGGAATGTTGTCTTGTGATCATGAAAACTCCTGCTGTGTTGATAATTTCTCAACCCATACTTTTTGCTATTTGCTGATGGTAGATAGTTGTGTAAAGTTAGCCTGGGCTTGAATTCAAAGCTGCTCCAAAACATGTTATCTTTGATTCATGCATGTACATGGTGAATGAAGGACAAAACATTTGTAGACCTTAGAAAATAGCACAAGTTCCATGATACTGTGAGATATTTGGTTAAGTGGGATATTGTTTTTAAGAAGCTGTCCATTGCAGGAACTTCATCATCACTGTTCACAACTAGTTGCTCATTTAGGAAATTTCCCTCTTCCTTGCCTCCTTTTCTTTTGTTTTTAAAATGACTAACCTATGCTAAGTTTCATTACACATTGTAAAGCCAAATCCAATGATAAAAATGGAGTCCAAGACTGTTGTTTAAACCTACAGCCAATGCAGAGCAACTCTCCCATCCTAAAAACTCCATTTTAAGATCCAACCTCCCATGCTTTGTGATTCTTGCATAAGACCGCCTTGTGATTCCAGAAAATCACATCAAACAACTAATATATTCCAAGCATTTTCAAGACCTGACATTAGAGACCTTGGGCTAGTGTTCTGCAATCTGATTATGGAGGATTGTCTTTCAAGAGAGGTAGTGCATCTATGCACTGCCTGTGTTGAGAAGTACATAAAAACACCATCAACAGAACTGGTGCTAGAAGGAGGGCGACACATTGGGAATACCAAGCTAAGGGTTAAAAGTGAAGCTGGATCGAATCAGATTGTTCTCCCCGGAAAGATTTTAAAGAGTTCTACAATCAACACCAAACAAGGGAGAATTTGAAGAATTGCATCCTCCTACAAGGGCAAAGTGAGTTAAAGGAAGTAGCGTTGCCTCTTCCTCTTCCTCCATTCCATCCACCTCCATTCCACCCTCACCTTCATTCAGCTGGCCTTCGTCTTCCACCCAACCATCTCAAACTGCATTTGCACCTCTTGTCTCCGGCAGCTAGGGGATTGCTCCTCCCCCGACCATTCTAGCCCAGGGTACAGTTCGATCAGCCACAGCTCAAGTGCAGTCCTGGATTGTTGTTGTATTGCAGATACAACCCCAACTTGCCATTTTCCAACAGCAGATACCACCTCCGCCACCCTCCATGGCTTGGTTAACACATAACCCTTCGCTGATACATTTCGCAACTTACCATGATATGCCCAAGAATCTGGAGGGATTTTGTTCAAATTTCCATCCATGTGACCTACAAAGAACAGGTGAGGAGCATATCAAAATATTCAAGACAAAAATTACTGAAATGCAAGTTGATCACGAGGATGTTGCATGCTGCCTTTTTCTACATTCGTTGGGGGAAGAGGCCTTTTATTGGTACATCAACCTGCCGAGGGGATCCATCACCTCATGGAACTTAATGAAGGATGCCTTCCTATAGAAATACAAGATCCCCATTAGTCCTATGGAACTCTATCAACAGTTTATGTCCTTTTCAGAGGGAGATAAATGAACCTATTGGATCCTTCAATGACCACTTTCATCATGCCTTTACCAGGCTCCAGGACCCGTACCTCCATAATGATGTTGCGGCTCTCCCAGTCTATTATGCAGTGTTGGACAACCTCACGTCCACCTTGGTGAAAAGGATTCACCCACAACTCACTACCCTAGTGACTGCCTATACGGAGGCCATTGTCGCCAGTGCTGATTTGGGGCAGAATATCTCTGGCCCGCTGCCTTCTTTGGGGCCGGTAGCTCACCTGATGCAGATTCAGGGGCTTAATCAGGTGTTTGCTCATCAAACCCCTCTTATGAACCAAGTACCTTAGTTGCCTATGGTACCACATCTAGGGAAGCCACTGAATTATGCGCCTCCTACACCTTCCTATTTGCAGCCCCAACAGTAGTATAATAATTCTCAAGTTGCTCCACAACAGTAGGCGTACTCCAAATAGCCCCAGGCACCATTGTACCTATCATAACCAGAGTTCCTCCAGCTTATCAGAATCAGCTGATAGCCCCGCCCGCTTTTCTCCAAAATCCGGCGTTGTTGCCTGGGAATGAGACTGAGAAAGACAAGTTAGAGGAACTGACTGAGATGATAAAGAAAATGTCCATAGAAATGACGCACCTAAAAAATAAGAATAATCAGTTATAAGCCTCCCAGCGTAATTTCTAGGCCAATCTTAATTGGGACAACTGGAACAATAGGGACAGTGGGGATAATCGCGAAACAAGCACTTCCTCCAGGCAGAACTATGATAGGGGGCAAAATGGCAACTAGAATTCAGAAAGGAGACCTTCTCAGAGGTAGAATCACACATGGAACACAAGGCCAAATGATGGGGGTGTCCCTACGCCTTTCGATCAACCAGAAAGCAATGAAAAAATGACCAGTGGAGTATACCTTGTCGAGGCAGCCTTGTCCAGATGGTGTCGGATTCACAAAACCAACAGAAATTTTGAGTTGGATTGCCCTGAGTTCCAGACGGCTGCTAAAATATTCCAAGTGGAGGTATAGAATGCAATCAATAATGCTGGTTGTAGGGACATCATTCCATCTAAGCCATATGATTCCTCTTGTCTCGTGGTTAATCAAGCATCATTTTTGTGAGACAACGAGCTTGAAGTGGAACCTACTCCTGTTGAGGGTGAAGAAGCACAAGAGGTAAGTAATGAAAAAACTTTGGCTCAACTTTTTGATTCAGTAGATAATGGTCTGGTAGATGAAGAGGATCCATTTGTAGATGAGGTCCACATGTTCCATCAAAGGTCAACTCCTTACTTCCTTAAGAATAGACAGGCGGGTGGACCCTTTACAACTTCTACCACACTAAACAATTTCGCCACTCCGCCTGATCCTAATGCCAACAACAACCCTGGACTCCCCCATATACCTACCCAATACATCAACAAGAACGAACCTCAAAACCAATCACAAAATCAACCTCAAGGCCAATCCCAAAATCTATCTAATCAAACGAAGGTCCAACCTCCTAGTTCTTCCATAGGCCAAGCTTTTAGTTCAAAAATTGAGCAAATGGGTGAATATGTAGCAGAAGAGTTCAAGAAGGTAAAAATTAGTTTGTCCACTTTTGAACTACTCAAAGTCCCTATTGTAAGGCATGCCTTCTTTAGGGTTCTCAATGGAACTTTGTCTTCTAGTACAATGCAAGAGAGGCCAGCCTAGAGGGTTACCTTTGAAGAGCCTAGGAAGGAACCAGAAATACAGGATAATACTGGGAAAAAGAAGGATATCCCTGTAAATCACTCTATGAGTAAACAAATTGAAAAGGAACCAGAATGGGGTAATAGGCAGATTTCCAAGGACTAGCCATTTAGGCAGACCAAGGATACGGGTAGTGATAAAAACAAAGGTCAGGTAGCTCACATAGACACGCCTATGGGCATCTTCCAGGGGAGACCAAAAACTCCCCCTTTCCTGACCACCATTATGATCTTTGGGAAGAACCTACATAACTGCTTGCTCGATTCAGGAGCGTCTGTCGATGTCATGCCCTTGGCAGTATGCAAGGCTCTTGGCATCACTCCCACATCTTCAAGAAGGAAGGTGACCCAGATGGACAAAATAGAGATCAACATTGTGGGAGAAATAAATTATATCCTGATGCAGATTTCTATAGACCCACGAATACAACAAGTCATTGATATTCAAGTGGCAGATATTCCCGATGCATATGGAATCATCTTGGGAAGGGAATTCACCAAGGCACTGAATGGATATACCGCCACAGACCTTTCTCACATGTGGCTACCATGGAAGGGGCTGCCAAATCAAATCCATGTCGACCGTGAACCCTATATGAAATACATGATCACGTAATACAATAATATTAATGAGGTGTTATTTCTCGAGACTGACCTAGGGAATTACCATCCTTTCACCTACCAAAATGAGGTTGAGCTTCAAGAAGAATGTGTGGACGAAGTGTTCCTGGTGTTGTGTAGTCCTTTGATTGATTCTACATGAATACCCCCAGACACATAAATATTGATAGAAGTCGATGATGAACCTGATAAGGATGACAATTGGGGACTACTCAGTGGTTTCCAGGAGTTCATGGAAAAATGCGCAAAGGATCAGCTCAGCCTAGGGACCCGAATGAATTTTCAGGATCTCTTGTTGCCAAACTGGTGCAAGATTCACAATGCTGCCCACTCTGAGTTTGATTACTACTTGTGTCAAATGGCAGTTGGGTATGTTAAAAAATTAGCTGCTCCTTAGATAGAAACGCCAAAGGAGGCACCAGCAAAACCACCTGTTGATAACTACATCAAGCCAGAAAATTCCCCTAAGATCTCAGAGCCAGTCACCCAACTGAAAGGGAGCAAGAACTCAATTGGACCCGAAGATAAAAAACCTTCCACGTGCTGGAAGCTCTGATTTGATGGATCCAAGTCCAAGCAGGGAGCTGGTGCTAGGTTCAAACTCATTAGTCCAATGGGTAAGAACTTTCTAGCTACCCATAGATTGTAGTTCTATTGCACTAATAATGTAGCTGAATATGAGGCACTGGTCCTTGGCCTTCTCATGGCCTTAAAGAAGAATGTAAAAGTGCTACAAGTTTTTGGGGATAGTTAAATAGGCTAGGAGGTTGTATTTCTATCATGATAGAAGACTTACAAACTATAGGCATAGGGTTTGGGATCTCTTGGAGGGCTTAGATGCATTCAATATACAATTGATCCCTTGTGCTTAGAATTGTACATCTGATGCCTTGGCTCAAGTATCCAACACTTTACAACCCCTCTCTCTGTCTGGGCTCAAGAAATTCATGGTTGAGTTGACATCCACGCCATCAGTCCTAGATAATGTTACCCACTTGCAAGTCTTCAATGATGACAAACATATCCTTCAATTCATCACCAGTTTCGATGTCTTCGCAGCTCAAATAATTGATGAAGTTGACCCACAAGAAGCTGAATTGGACATAGAGGGGGTTATTAACCTCAAAACCAACACGATCCCCAGGGGCATGGTTCAGTTGGAACACATATTTGACTTGGACTAGATTAGAGACTAGAATCAGCAAATGAAAAAGGAGGCTATAAGCAACCAGTGCGATGCTCACAACCTTGGGATAGTGTTATGCAATCTGATTGTGGAGGATTGTCTTTCAAGAGAGGTAGTGCACCTACGCACTACCTGTGTTGAGAAGTGCATAAAAACACCATCAACACAAATCAAGGCTCTGATACCCTGTTAGAAACCAAGATCTGAAATGCAAACCATAAAATCACCTTCCACAGAAGAGAAAAACAAAAAAGTATAGCTATTACAAAAATATGTGCAAATAATTATTATTGAGGAATTCAATAATTACATGATAATTTGATTTTCTTTATAAAAACAAAGATGCATAACCCTAATCTTATTTTGAGCAACAACATAGCTCAATAAGATAAGGATGACAATTATTAACCTAGGAATTAAATATTACCTAAGTAAACTTATGCAAGTGTAATTAAATATTAATTACACTAACATTAAATCATGTAGACATTAATTAAATAATTTTATCAAAAGTCATTTAATTCATCACATTGCATTTAACCATTCACAAAAAGAGACACATCATGATAACACCAAATGCGCATGTCTATATATATATCAGAGCTTTATATACATCTCAGTATCATACACAAAGCCATAAAGGTCTATGAGAATTAGAACCCTTAGGCACTGGTGCTCATGATATTGTCCCTAGACGTCATGAGATGGTCGTGTGTGACCGTGACCACAGACTGCCAAATTGGAGTGCAAACTCTAGACCCTGCACTCGACCAACAACCACAAGCTGCTCCTCTACCATACGATCTCTCTCCACTAATGTCTATGCTATCTCTGTATGTATTCTCTCAACCTATGTTGAGATCTTTGATTTCTATACTACACTCTCAACTCACTAGAGTCATCTCCTCACACTCTCATACGCTACCCATAACCTCACAAAAGGTCTGAGTGACTCTAGCTCCTCCTCTATGATTGGTGGGGTAACATAGTCAGGATCCATCTCCTTCTCGTCAATGGATGAAAGCACTATCTCCAGGGTAGCCTAACAATAGAGCTCTCTCAAGTCTCTCATCACTCCTAGAAGATAAAAAATGTACACAATCAATAATAATCATCATGATATATATATATATATATATATATATATATATATATATATATAAACAAAGAATAAAATATTAAAGTACATGCGTAAATTCAAATATCATCACCTATGTGTCTATTTTGATGAGGGATGTCAACCTCATCCTCTTTGGGGGGCATGGAGGATGTGCTAGCCTCTCTCTCATTCTAGGTGCTGATGTCTATTGTAGCTACTGCATGAGATCTAGTCCTATAAGTGTGTGAGTACTTTCAATGCTCATATTGATCCTCAATAGCTACCTCATCACCCTCACTCAAGGTTGGATCCTCCTCATAATAATCATCCTCCTCATAATCCTCCTCCTCCTCGACATCCTCTCCTCCATCTTGGTACTCATAATCAGGATCAACATTTGATTGGTACTAATCATGAATCACATATATAAAAATAATTATTGTCCTATACCGTACCTCCTTTTCTTTGCCCTCTACCTCATCTCCCTCATCTAGTGCTAGTATTGCATCACCTATAGAGAAATCCATGGGGAATACAAGATTTGGTCGTGCATATGACCACCACTCCTCATGCTCATCTGTGCTACCAAAATCATTAACATTGGATATTGGTGGTTGATCATGATCTAAATCATTGAAATCACTCTCACAAACATTATCTATACTCAGTCAAACAGTATCATCTATTCTCCAAGCACTCCCCACTGATCGTCTAATATTGGGGCACGCCCTCAGTGGTGTCTACACCTATCCAAACTGTTGCATGACTCATCCATAGTAGAAGGGTTGTACAACATAGTCATGTCTCCCAGCTAGATACCTATCCATCTGCATCCTTGTTAGTTTTCCTATGGGATCTACCCACTGTAGAGTAAGCAGATCTAGGGTCTCCATAATATCTCATCCTCCTCTAACTGGTCAAACCTCACCCTCCAAAAGTGTAAATCCCCATACTGCCACAAGCATCACAATGGAGAGCTAAATGCTCATGGTTATCCTGTAGATATAGCACAAGGGAATCTAACAGGCTTGGTGCACATGATATGCTTAAGGAACCACACCTACAGAAGCATACAATGCACCATAATGTCAGTCTCTCAAAATACAAAACAACTAAAATCATAATATAAGTCTGCTAAATTCAATCTAGTGTTCTTTTCTAATGGCCCTAGACACTTTAGAACCCTTTTTAGGACACTTTTCAAAAAAATGGGACACTTTGCAAAGAAACAAGACACTCTGCAAACAAATGGGACACTTTATGAAAAAGGGGACACTTTGAAAACATTTTTTCCAAGATCCTAAATTATCCCATAAATGTATTAAAAATCATTAAATTAGTACAAAATCATAAGGCCAAATTTGAAGAATCAGCCCACCTCATAATATAGCTCATCGCACGCCACCTGCTCACAAAGATCATCTAGCCAGAAAGGTGTGTAATCCAGTCTTCTTGAGATTTTTCTTCCTTCACTCATCACTCTCAAGCTACAAGAAGGTAAAATGAATAGTAAGTGACACATTACTTTATTTTACTTCTTTAAATCCATTTTTCATCTCTTTTTACTCTTACACATTAACATAGGGTTATTATCTTTTAAAAATTCATAAATTATATCTCCTCCAAATCAACATAACGAGAGCTAGGGTAATCCATTTTTGATGGTGTTTGATGTGTTGGAATTGTGATTTTGCACTGAACATTATCATTCATCTATCATTATGAGGCATGGTACTTCGAAATGCCCTATGATATGATGTTTCTTATTTGACATGGCTAGATTGCTACCTTGATTCCACATCCGTAAATCAAGTGGAATTAAGGAGGGCATACATATACCCTCAAATTGGATCCCTAGGAGTTAGATAAAAGGATTTTTGGACAATTAACGAATGTGTGTTGCAGGATGAGATTCCTAATGTTGTGGTTGTGGAAAAAACTACATTGTGGGCTTCATACTCCTGTCTTTTGAATGAGTATCCTTTTATCTAATAAAGTGCATCTTTTAAACTTCTTTAGCTTACATATGCACATAGAGTCATATGGGTGCTAAAGTGGGGGCTAAATGTGTCAGAGAAAATTTGACCCTCTTGAAAAAAGAGACAATTTCATTCATAATTAGACCCACTTTTGAGTCCCCTCACATCATTTATCCTTCAAAACAACATTTATAGGCCCCTAAGATCCATTATTTTTGATGTAGAGGTGCATTTCACCTAAGAAATCACCTAAAACCTGACAAACAACACTTAATTTTTTCATATCCCGAAAACCCACCTTCAAAAATCAATAGTGGAACCTATTTTCCAAGGGTGGTGAATGAGTCCCTTTTCAGGGAAAATTTAATTTTGAGCGGGAATTTAATTAATTCAACTTAAATTTCTGGTGAATGTCAGCCTCTTAGGTCTAAATAATGGGAAAATTAGGTGTTGTTGCCTATAAATACTCATTTTAAATTATTTCACATATCTTTCTAGTCAATTCACAAAAAATAAATTTCTAAAGTCAAGTCTTCTACAACAAGCCTCATTAGCAAAAGTTGAACTTTTAGGGCAGAAAACTACGATTTTTGTAGGTCTTGAAGCTCACGATTTAGGTCAAGATTCAACATTACAAAGGTTTGATGATGGATACCTATGGTGAATCATGAAAAAATCTAGGCTGAGGAGATGCAACTAGCCATCAAATCACACCTAAAAACATGGTTTCAAAGTGATTCTATCTTCCATTTTCACTCTATCTTAAGATCAAGGTTTTCATTTTTTCTACTTTTCATTTGCATGTCATTTTATTTCCATTGTTGATGTGTTGTAGGGTTTCTAGGGTTGATATCTTGCATCACACAAATCATATTTGCATTTCTTATTCTAGCACAATAGAATAGGGGTTTTGATATATTTCAAAATTTCCTATTCTTTAACACATCTAAGGCTAGGGTTTCATGCATAATTTTCTCTATTCAAGGTTTAATTACCAAATTAGGGGTTTGAACAAGGAAAACCCTCCATTACACAAACAATTTTAAGTTATTTTGCAAGAATTTTCTTAGATCCTAATTCATGTTTTTGTTAGAAATTGTTGTATAGGTGTCAAGGTGTAGAACAAAGATTTGAAGTTGCATAGGTGTATCTAGGTGTATAGGTGTGAAGCTGTAGAACAAATATTTGAGATTCAATTTTTAGTTAGATGCAAATCCTAGTTCCTGATTGATAGAAAACAACTTCTATGCAGAAGAACCTAGACTTGGGACTGAAAAATCAGTCTTCATTAGTTTTCCAAAATTTTCTTCAATCTTCCTTAATTTCCTAGGTGCACACATTCTGAAAAATAGTCTTTTATTTGGTTTAATTTGCATTCTTGTTCATCATTTTAAGTTATTTACAAATAACACCATGTTTTCCAACATGGCATAAATCTTAGGTTTTTCATACATAATCGGTCATATAGATCACTTAATTGTATTTGGTTCATTCTATTTAGTTCAAATAACATCAACCATTGCATAATTTGAGTGAAACTACCTAGCATTTTTGGCCCACCTCTCTTCTTTTAGGTGCAAAACCCTAGAAGAATTAGAGAGTCTTGTGGTGCCAAAAATCTATGGTTCATTTTGGTGAACCTACATTTTGAACATTCTATTATTCCGATTTGCATTTGCATCTTAGGACTTAAGGATTTTATCATTTTGCATAGTTTTGCATCTTAAGACCTCCTAAAAATTACATTAGTGAAAGCATACTTTAGACTTAATTATTGCATCTCATTTCTGTAAATCATTCCAACATTCTACACTTGTAATTTGTCTATGCATTGTACAAACCTAAAAACATGTAAAAAAGTCAAAAAAATCATAAAAAATGTAAAAAAAATAATCCCCTGGGACTTATTCGCCACCTTGGGCAAATCAATCCCACTATAGTTTTTGAATTAGAATTTCTATATTTTAGTTTCTTGCATTGCATCTTTCTATTTTCTATAGTTACCTTTCTATTATAGTTCAGGTGTTTCTATTTTCTTAGCATTAATTTTACTTTCTTTGATGGCATTTAAGGATAGTCTTAGATTTTTGTAATTTTCCTTTTTAGTAATTGTTCCTAGTTCGTTTAGATCAGATTCATTGATACATAAAAACACAAAAACTGAAACATCAAACCATCCCTTCAAACAAATGATTCAAGTTAGAAATAACATCTCATCCAAGCCTCTTAGTAGTGATGATGCTGACAAGTTATCTATGAAGTTCTTCAGGACTTCCTCTCACTCACTTCGTCCTCTAATGCTTACACTTGAGGAGAAACCTAAATTGCTTAACAATAAAGCCTCCCTCAAACCTTTTGCTTGTGAAAAAAATTCTTTGTTAGATGAATCCCTTCAAGACTTCATCTCGCATAAGTCATCCACTAAGGTTTGTTGCGAAAAACTCATGATAAAGAACATTAACACCTCTAATGCTTCTCTTGAATACCTTAAACCAATTGATGATAACTCACCCCTCAAACCTTTTAGTGGTGATGATTTGGACTTGTTAGATGAGTCCCTTCAGGACTTCATCTAACTCAAATCACCTCCTAAGGTTTGTTGTGAGAAAGTTAAAACCAGGGATGTTATTTTCATTCAACCTCAACTTACTGTTTACCCACCCTCACGTAAACTTCATCCCTCTAACCAACCTTAGTACACTCTTTACCCACCTACAACTAATGTGTTGCCATAATCAAGTAATGTTACTATTGTTCATACATATAATGCCTAAAGCAACCCACAATCACCACAACCAATCCCACCATCTTTACCTTTACCAAATCCATCGAGTGGTCCTCGCTTCAACCCACACACAAAGAAGTGTGACCTTGTTGAACAATTAAAGAATATTCTTGCCAAGATTTCCCTTTGGGATTTACTTCAAAACTCACCTAATTATCACAACATTCTTCAAACAACCTGAAGAAAAATTATAGTTCCTCCTGGTACCACACAAAATGATGTGGCAGCTCTAATCTATAAAATGAATCAAAATAATTTGGATATTACTTTTCATCAACATGACCTTTCTCCTTCGTTAGGAGGAATTGCTACTTTTTGGAACTAGAACTTTATTAAAGGGGAACCTTTATTAGAGAGCACTAATCAGGTTGCTACTAAATTCACACATATCAGAGACAATTTTAGCTATATTCAATTGAATATCTATGCTCCTAATGGGAAAGGAGCCAAAAAATATTTTTGGAATGAGCTCTCTATATTCCGTAGGATCTTTGATAATGACCAATGGGTTGTAATGGGTGACTTTAACACACCCCTTCTGAATGAAGATAACTTTGTAGGATCTCAGGTGAATTTAGAGAGTAAATCTGGTCTTTTGGACTTCATCAACAACAAGGCATTGTTTGATCTTGATTTGCAAGGAGCTATATATACCTGGTCGAATAGAAGAATCGATAAGGAATTGATTCAAGTAAGGTTAGATAGAATTTTAATTTCTGATCAGTGGCTTATAAACTATTACTATTCTCTTAAATTTGTTCATAGAGTGGGCTCTAATTACTTTCCTATAAGTTTTTTTGTGGATGCTATAAAGTTGAAGAATAACTCTCCCTTTAGATTTGAAAGAATGTGGTTGTCCCACCCCCATATTTTTGATGAAATCAGGAAATGGTAGACTATTGATGTTCCAGGCACTGCTATGTTTAGAATTTCTAAGAAACTGAGGGAATTCAAACACAAATTAAGAAGCTAGAAAAAAGAGTCCTTTGGAAACATCTTTGTGATTAAATCTGAACTTCAAATGGAGCTTGTGGAGATCCAGGATAAAATTAAGAGGGAAGGATACATTGAAAATAAGAGGGCAAAAGAAAATGAGCTACTAGTGAAATTGCATGATATCATAGCTAAAGAGGAGGAGTTCTAGAGGAAAAGATCTAGAGTGTTGTGACTCTCAGCTGGAGATAGAAACAATAGGTACTTCCATCTATCTGCCTCAAAACACAGGGCTACTAATAGAAATTCTCACATAGAAGTTAATGGAATGAGAAATGAGGAAGAGGAAGACATCAAAAATCAAGTTGTCCTCTTCTTTAACAACCTTCTCTTGACGAATGGGGAAGTCAACCATAATGGCCAATATTTTCTATTAGAGGCTATCCCTAAGGTTTTTGGGATGGAAGATAATGATAAGCTTGCTTCCATTCCCTCTAGGGAGGAAATTATGAAAGCTGCCTTTTCTTTTGAAGGAAACAAGGTCCTTGGCCCTGATGGGTTTCCTATGTTCTTTTTTCAATGGTTTTGGAAAATTATTGAAAAGGATGTTGTGAATATTGTTAAGGAATTCTTTGGATCCACAAGTCTTCTTAAGGAATTAAATGCTACTTTTTTGGTCCTTGTTCCCAAGAAACCTCGGGCTATGGATTTTGAGGTGTTTAGGCCTATTAGTCTCTATAACTCTTTCTATAAAATCATATCTAAGGTTTTGACATCAAGGATCCATACTATCCTTCCTTCATTGATATTCCCTCAACATAATGGTTTTGTTCTAGGAAGGAAAATATTAGACTCTATAGTTACTTTCCATGAGAATATCCATTCACTTGTGGAATCTAAAACTGAAGGGTTTCTTCTTAAGTTGGATATATGCAAAGCTTATGACCGTGTTGACTGGGAGTTTTTATTCAAAATTCTAAGGGTGTTTGGTTTTAGTAGCAGAGTCATTCAGTTTGTGAATCGGTTGGTTACTATTGTCTCCACCTCTATAATTTCGAATGGGTATCATTCAATATTCTTTCAAAATTCAAGAGGCCTAAGATAGGGTGATCCTATCTCTCCTATTTTGTTCACAATCATGGCTGAGAGCTTGGGAAGGAATCTTAAAAGTTTGATTGAACAAAGGTCTCTTGTTGGTCTTAGTCCTTCATGTACTAATTTTATTTTTTCTCACCAACAGTTTGTTGATGACACTATGTTGATGGGAAGATCTATGGTGACTAAAGCTAATACTTTGAAAAAAACTTTGGATGTGTATGAGAAGGTGACTAGGCAGATGGTCAATAGACAAAAGAGCCCCCTTTTTGTCTTTAATACCCCTAAGCATAGATGGGTCAAGATTGCAAGAATCCTTGGTTGTAGAGTGGAATCCTTACCCTCTACTTATCTTGGACTACCATTATTCCTTAAACCTCTAGATTCCTTTTGGTGTTCGCTGGTTGATATGTTCAGTAAGAAGCTGGCAGGATGGAAAGGAGCTATTCTGATCCAAGCTGGAAAAATTTAGCTCCTCAAAGCTTCTCTTCAAAATATCCCAGTTTATGCTTTAAGCCTTTTCAAAATTTCTACTAAATATGAGGAGGCCATTCAAAAGATCCAAAAAATATTCCTTTGGTATGGTGTGGAGGAGAGAAAGAGGATGCCTCTTATAGGATGGGATTTGGTTTGGAGACCAAAAACCTTTGGGGGATTAGGTCTTAGAAAAATTAGAATAATTAATAAGAATTTTCTTGCTAAACAAATATGGAGATCCTTCTCGTCTATTGGAGAATGGAAAGATATTTTAAGAAGTAAATATATGACCAATTGTGTGTCCCTCAAAGCTTTGTTGGATTCTCCTATTTTTCCCTGTGGTTCAACTTGTTGGAATGACATGATTGCTAGTAGAAAGATCTTAGAATCAGGGGTTGGATGGCACATTACAAGTGACAATCTAGCTAGGTTCTAGGAGGACATGTGGCTTTTTAAGGATCCCCTAATCAAAATTGAAAGATTCAACAGATGGGCTGAGTTTTGCAAAGAAATTTTTGGAGAGTATGTTAAAGATTATTGGAATGAAGGAGATTGGGTGGATTTGTGTGTGGTTAGTCAGGAGTTGGCTCAGCTTCAATTTTCCTTAAGGGTTGTTAGATTGGGACAAAATCAAATGGATGATCATCTTTTCTGGATGGACAACCCTTCGGGTAACTACTATGTTTCTTCAGTTGTTTCTCTGTTGTCCCTTTCTCAAGCCCGCCTCCTTTCTAGTCTAAAACATGGATAAAACACTTGACTTGTAAAGTCAACATTTTCTTCTGGATTCTTCTTCAAAATAAGGTGCTAACGGTGGATAATCTTTGCAAACAGGGATTAAAAATCCCCAACAGATGTTACCTTTGCAAGTGTGAGGTGAAGTCAGCAAACCATTTGTTTCTCCACTGTCCATTTGTTACTACAATTTGGGGAAATTTTTTAGCCCTTTGGAATATTTCTTGGGTGTTCCCCCTATCCATTGAAGATTTCCTTTCACAATGGAAAGCTCCATCTCAAAATCCTTTCATTCAAAGGTTATGGGATTTTATTTTCCCTTTTGTTGTTTGGGGAGTGTGCAAAGAACATAATAACAGACTTTTCATGGATAAGGAGATGTCAGAGACTAATTCTTTTGAAAAAAAAAGGCTTATAAAGGAAAATTTCAATGTTAGTCCCCCAAAAGCTCTTAATCTTGAAGTTGCGGTGTGTACTCCCTATGATCTAATGATAGAAAAGGATTGGAATATCAAAATGGATGTTTCTAAGACATCCAAGCAAGCTAAGAAAGTAGGGAAGGTGTGTGTTGGACCTTTCCTCCAAATGGCTGGACTAAAGCCAACTTTGATGGCACTGTGAAGGGCAATACAGGGATGGCCAGAATTGGAGGTGTGTTAAGGGACTGAAATGGAAACTTTATGGCAGTTGTGGCCATTTTCCTAGGTCATCAAACCAACCATGTGGCAGAGGCTATAATAGCTTTTCAAGTTTTAAATTTAGCACATAATCTGAATATAAGATATTTATGGCTTGAAGGGGACTCCAAAAATATCATTGACTATATCCTAGATAGGACCCCTCCCTCCTGGTCTATTAATAATTGGATTGAAGAAGAAAAATATATCTTAGACAAGTTCAATAACATTAAAGTCTCCTAGGTCTATAGGGAAGCTAACAATGTGGCATATTACTTTGTGAATGAGGGGGTTCAGAGGGGAGGTTTGAACATGTGGCATAATTTCAAGGACTTGGGAGATGAAGTCAAGGCCTTATTAGATTATGATGTTACACATGGGAAAGAGGAAAATATCTTTAATGATGATAGGGAAAATGGCTAAGTACATAAAAATCAAGATATTTGATGGGGCCATGTCAAATAACTTAGCTAGTAAGGAAAAGCGGCACACTTTGTGGGTTCATTGGAATGGCTGCATAAATTTGCAATAGGTTTTCGACGCTAGTAGAGATTGATGTGAAGTTCATAAAAATATGGGGGGGAATAGGAAAATAATTGAGCCAAATAGCTACGAAATGCACACGAGGAATGCTAAGGTCTGGAAATAGGTTGTGAGAGGTGGTTTGGTTCCATTCCTGGAAAAACTTCATGGGCCTGATCATATGGCTTCTGACTACTTTGAGAAGAACTAGAATAATGGAGAAATAATCCTCTTCAGGAGAAAGGTGAAACTAGATGAGGAAATCATAGGACAGGTGACTATAATGTCAACTGAGGGAATGCAATTTTATCATGACAAAAGGTTTTCTTACGAGGCAGTAATCAAATTCCCTAAGAAAGAAAAGGAGAAAATTAAACTTGTCAAAGTTTCCAACAACTATTTTGAAATTGACACCATCAAGGTGCTTTGGAGAAAGGTGCTTCGTGTCATAACAGAGTATATTACCTTGGACGGGAGATTCACCAGAGTTTATGGTCATCATTTTGCTATCCTTGACCACTTCTGTGATAAGGTATAGATTTCTCAGCCTCATTACTTGTTCTGTTCATTGAGCAATAGCCTTGAGGACCATAAGAAAAATCCCAAGAGATACCATATTCTTCATCCTGGTCTTATTAGGTTAATCTATAAACATTTTCAAAGCTTGTCTACTTTATCCAAACCGGTTGACTCCACGGCTTCTGAGGACTATGATATGGACATTGGTGGCTTGGAGAATCATTCTAAGCCTAATCCAGAGAGAATTGTTGAGGCCCATTTGTCCTCTATCCTATTTGGTAAGAAAAGACAACTTCTTAAACCCCAACTCATGAAAGCTAACCATGAGATTTACCCTGGTTTCCCGATTCCTTTAAAGAATCCTGCTCTCAAGGGTTCCCCTGCCAATAAGCTAGTTTCCTACTCTACGAACTCTCTAGAGGAAAAAACTAAGAACCCTTAAGCTAGTAGAAACTCTATCTCTAGCCCTCTTGCCTCTTTTAGAGATGATGGTACTAGATTTCCCAGCTCCCCTAACCCGGATGATTTTAACCTCATTTTAGACCAGGATAAGTTTGGAGATATCCTTGCCTCTACTAGAAGTGGTGTTGGTGATATTTTTAGGGTTATGAAATGGGCCTATCAAGAAATTAATGATCTTAATCTCAAAAATAGGGTTCTAAATAGCAAGTTGGAGGAACTAGAATTGAAGTTGTCTTCTCTTAGCAATGAAGAAGGAAAA
Organism: Sequoia sempervirens; assembly: GCA_007258455.2. NCBI lineage: Eukaryota > Viridiplantae > Streptophyta > Pinopsida > Cupressales > Cupressaceae > Sequoia > Sequoia sempervirens. Next base: position 430,924,879 of record VDFB02281492.1, on the reverse strand, counting down.
TGAAAAAAGAAAAATACTGGAACATTGAGGACAAGTTTAAGACTCTGGAAGCTAAAATTGTTAAAATAGAAAACAACATGAAAAATGTTGTGGAACAAAACCATAGAATGGCAAGGCACAATGCCATTATCTTCAATGCATTCTTTGAAATGTTGGAAAAGTTGCAATAGGGCTCACTGGTTGTTGATCTAGAAGAGGACAAGGATAAAAGAAAGAATGAGGACCAAGGAATATCGAAGAGGACCCATGCCAACCTTAAGAGGAAAGAGCCTCCTACTACCCAAATGGTCCAGATCTTAAAGAAGGGGGTTCAGGAAATGAACAACATGGAAGCTGAGACAACAAAAACTTTAAAGTCCCAAGTTTAGTCATTGCTGGTATTTTGTCTGGTCTTTTTGGGTCTTTTCTGTGGCCCTTGCTGGCTTTTTTTGGTGGCTGTGGCTTTGTCATTTTTTTCCCCTCTCTACAGCCTCTCTTTTTATGGGGTCTTTGATGATCTTTTCTTTTGTTTGTAATTTTTTTGGTTTTGGGTCCCTGTAAAACCTATTTTTTCATATTTCAAGAACATGACCTTTCTCCTTTGGAGTTGTGTCAACAAAATGAAGCCTTTATGATAATTTATCAATTCAATCGCATAGATATGAAATGAACCTTCATTGATAATGGTTATGCTCTTAATGTGTCTAGTGTGAATCTCCCTATCAATTGCACGTTGACAAGTCACAAATAATACTTGATTCTGTATCCATTTGAGGATTTGAAAATACAACAAACCAACCACTTGGGATAATTACTTTACCTATTATGGTTGGGGTGGCTACTTTGCAAACTCCTATCCATGTCATGCCTTATGATCTTTTGTATAATCCTCTTTTAGGCATACCATGGATTCATGAAATGAATTGAGTGCCTTTGACCCTTCATCATATAATGAAATATGTCCATGAAAATCATATTTATCAAGTTGAAATTCATCTCGAGCCTGAAATTTGCTTACACCTTTAAAAAGGGGTTACAATTCCTCTAAAAGCATTAATCCCAACATCCAACATAGATCCTCTTGAAATTGAACACAACAATGACGAATTTCCATCTAAATTATTTGGTGATGATTGGGGATCCTTATAATTCAAACCTTCATTTATGGGAAAATACATAATCACACAAAAGAAATATGAGAAACATGAACAACTAATCATCATTTCTACTCAAAATTTTGAACAATCTTCTCAAACATATCTCTCTTCTACTTTGGAAGAAAATGCAACATACACAACCAATTTTTATGAGATAGACTATCAATCCCCGACTCTGACAGAAATGGAAATACTTTATGGGAAAGGCTATGAAATTTTGAAACAATTAGGATATACTAGAAAAGGATGTGGAAAACATGAACAAGGAATTTGTTTTCCTATCAAATGTAATACACAAGAGACAAAAATTGGATTGGGATATTCTTTTTCTAGAACAAAAAAACCTACTCACTGACCATCTTTAAACATCAATGCTATTACATTTCAACCAAAACACCAACTTATAATCAAACATCCTGACTTGCTTGAGATGAACTTACCACCGTCATGGAAGCACATTGATAGTGATGAAACTCTCAAACAAATGTAAGGAGTTAATGATAATGCATCCTCTACTACCCCCATGAAACAGGTTAATCATGATACAATCATTACCCAAAAAAAGGATAGTGTTACCATTGAAGAATCTTATGAGTATGAGGTTCCTAGATTTAATGCACTCCCCTTAGGAGATATAATTGATGTGCCAATGGACATTAATGGTAAATTCAAAGTTATTAAGATTGGGAAGTTCCTTAATGATGAAGAAATAGAAGACACTACAACTTTACTTCATGATTTTCCTGAGATTTTTTCTTGGAAATATTCTAATATGCCTAGAATTGACTCAAAAATTGTGACACACAACATTGTCCTTGCTGAAAATTCTAAACCCCTTCATCAAAAGATATGAAAAATGCATCCTAACATAGCCTTTCATGTTAAGTCAGAGCTCAAAAAATTTCTTGATGCAGGCTTTATTAGACCTATTGATTATTCTCCTTAGATCTCAAACATTGTCGTAGTTGCAAAACCTGATAATCGTATTATGATATGTATGGATTTTCCCGACTTGAATAAAGCTTCCTTAAAAGATAAATTTTTGCTTCCTAATATAGACATGATCGTGGATTCAACTGTTGGACATGCTTTTTTTTCATTCATGGATGGATTTTCTAGTTATAATCAAATCCTTATTAACCCTCGATATTAATACAAAACCATCTTTCCAACTATTTGGCGAACATTTTGTTGGGTTGTGATGCCATTTGGTCTAAAGAATGTCAGCGAAATTATCAACGTGAAATGGCATTAATCTTTCATGATTATATTCACAAAATCTTGGAAGATTATGTCGACGATATCCCAGCTAAATCTTTAACATGACAAGACAATGTAAATGTTCTTCACAAAATATTCAAGCGAATACGTAAATAAAATATGCGATTAAATAAAAAAATTATGTTTGGCATAGATAGTGGTAAAATTTTGGGGTTTTTCATATCTCATAGAGGCATTAAGGTGGATACAAATAAAATTGATGCAATCATTAACATGCCACCTCCTAGGAAAATTTCTCAATTGTGCATGTTACAAGGTCAAATTCAAGCTATGTGCCATTTCGTTGCATCTTTAGTAGATCACACATTACCTTTCATGCATCTCCATAAAAAGGGTGTTCCCTTTGATTGGGATGAGGATTGTAAATGATATTTTGAGAGTTTAAAAGAATACCTTGCAACTCCACCTATCTTACAACCCATTATGCCAAGCAAACCATTTATCTTGTACATTGTTGCATCTACCCATGCTCTTGCAACATTGTTAGCTCAACAAAATGATAATGGAAAATAAAACCATGTTTATTACATCAGCCGCACCTTAATTGATTATGAAATTCGATATTCACCAATTGAAAAAAAAATTCTTGGCTCTTGTATTCGCTACTAGTACAAGTCATCACATCTAAAACATCTTTTAACAAAGTAGATCTATCTAGACTCTTACCTAAATGGTTAATTTTGTTAACTGAGTTTGACCTTAAATTTGTTTCCTAGAAAGCAATCAGAGGACAAGCCTTAACTGATCACTTAACTGATGCTCCTCCCCCCTTTTTTGTACCCAATCATGACTCCTTTCCTGATGATAATGTATTAATTGCTGACATTAAGCCATGGGAATTGTATTCCGATGGATCTAAGTGTCGAATAGGTTCTGGTGCTGGAGTGGTATTGCTTCCACCTAATGGAAAACCTTTTCCCTTGTCCTATCAATTAAACTTCCTTTGCACAAATAACACAGGTGAGTATGAGGCATTGAACATAGGTTTGTGAGCTGCTTTAACAATGCATGTTAAACATATCAAAATATTTGGTGATTCGAAATTGGTTTTCAAAAATATCAATGGTACATATGAAACAAAACATGAAAAGTTATCAAAATACAAGGATCTTATAATTAAATTGCTAGAGAAGTTCGAATCATTCACCATTGATAACATCCCACAAAAAGACAATCAACATGTGGATGCAATGGTGAGTGCAACTTCTCTTTTATTCCCACACGATCCTTCCATAGATTTTACCTTTGTTATCCATCCCATCATGAAACCTTTGATTAATACTCCACTATAAGACCTTTTGGTAATAACTCAAGATGCCTCATGTGAATGATATGATACAATATATAAATATTTAAAAGATGACACCATTCCTAAACCTACTACAAAAAATAATCAAAAATTATGTTTACACAAATCACAGCTAAAATGGGATCCTTCCAAATGCATTGTATAGAAGATCTTTCAGTGGTCTCTTATTATGATTTCTTAAGGATTCTAAAATCCCTTTAGTGCTTGAACAGGTTCATGCTAGTGCCTGTGGAGGTCATTTTGGAGGTCGGTCGTTAGTGCAAAAACTTATCTGTATGGGTTATTATTGGAGACATATGGAGAAGGATTGCTTCACTTACATTAAATGATGTCATAAATTCCAAGAACATAGCAATTTGATCCATGCTCCTATTTCCAAGCTCCATGCCCAAGTTTCCATTTGGCCATTTTCAGTATGGAGGTTAGATCTTATTGCAAAAATTTCACCTCCTTCTGCTGGACATACATTTATGATAACCGCAACAAACTATTTCACAAAATCAGTAGAGGCTATTCCTCTCCTTTCTACAAATGCTGAAGCAATATTTTGCTTCATATTGGAGAACATAATTGCTCATTTTGAGCTCCCTTCTATAATCATTTTAGACAATGGAACTCCATTCAAGAATAACGAAGTTCATAAATTTATTGAAACGTTCAACATTCAAAATCGCTTTTCAACACTGTATTATCCAAAATCCATTGGACAAGATGAAAATACTAATAAGATTCTCAAACAAATCCTCAAGAAAACTATCAACAAGCATCATAAATATTGGCATACAAAATTATTTTATGCACTTTGGGCTTATAGAACAAATGTTAGATCATCCACTGGAACTACACCTTATAACCTTGTTTATGGCATTGATGTAATCATGCCCTTGGAGTTAGAAATTTCTACATTGTGAATTGCTCTCCAAGAACTTATTGATGATGAAACCTATAAAAATCAATGGTTACACCAACTCGATATGCTTGATGAAAAACACATTAATGCTCTCGAACATATTCAAGCTCACATCAAAAAGTTACAATGCAAACGCAATCTACACATCATCCCTTGATCATTTTGTAAAGGAGATCTTGTTCTTATTGAAAATCAACGTAATGCTAGTGTTGACAATGAAGATAAAGATAAATTTAGCCCTAACTGGTTAGGACCTTACATAGTTGATACCAATTATCGGTCTAGTAGTTATGTATTAACACAACTTGATGAAACATGGGTATGTGCAGGATCATCATGGAAAAAATAGGCCCTTAAGTGGTGAAAATTTTAGAACAATTAGAGTTAGGAAACTTGATGTAAAAATTTGAATAAGTTATGTATATTATTTCAAAAATATGTAAGAATAGAATCTATAGAAAATTGAATATAGTTTCTAAACTACTAGGTTTATTTTAAAAAAAAAATTATTTGGTGAAAATTTGAAATTTCAATGTAGTAGTACTTAAATTTCAGGGAAAAAGTAAGAAGTAGGTGTCTGTCTGACCACCCTAACGACAATAAAATGATAATATTTTTTTATAAGAATTTATATATAACTAGAGGACTCATGTACCGATGTGATGCATATTCTTTTGTAATTTTTTTCCAAGTAAATAATTAATTATGAATTTTTTATTACAACATTTGAAAAATATTAAAACTCGTATGAGTGACCACCTTGGTCAAAACTTTATGAAATTCAATTTTTTTTTTAATCCTATAGTATGCAAAGCATAGAATGCGATGCATGTTTCAGATTCAAAAAAGGTGATATCATTTGAAGGATATAGATGCTTTTCAATCAGCCTATCAATTAGGACTTTAGTCATAATTCAAATAGAAAGTGAATAATAATTATTTTTAAATTAAAAGTAAAGCATAATTCATATTGGTGGAAATATGAGAGTCTCCTTTAAAAACCCTTTTCATTCCATCAATTTTGGGTAAAAAAAAAGTTGTTAGCCACATACCCCTCATATTATCACTTTTTGGCCCATCATGATCCTGCACATACCCACATCCCTTAAAGAAGCTATTAATGTCATGTATTTGTATCAGTATTATCTTTGACCTCTTTGAATAGTATGATTAATAAAGCAATGTTGTTTAAATTTATTTGATGTAATAACTTTCACATTGCTTCGTTCTTAACAACTAATCTTGTATTTTTCTTGAAGACTAAGGTAATTATTTAAGTTCATTTTATAATTAATTTTGGATTCATACTATTCACCTTCTTGTTATGTTAAGTTAGATCCTTATATGAATTTTAGGTGAATTTAATTTAACATATTGTTTTCTAATTCACAATGTTGTATCTAGAATAAAATTGAAATATGTTTTAAACAAGATCATGAATTTAATTTAACATATTGTGTGTGATTGTGACCATGAATTTCCAAATTTGAGTGCAAAATCCAGACCCTGCACTCAAACGACCACAAGTCACTCCTCTTCCATCCAATCTCTCTTCAGTCATGTCTGTGCTAGTTTTGCATGTAGTCTCTCAACCTCTACTGAGGTGTGTGATGTATGTACTACACTCTCAGCTTGATGGAGTCATCTGCTCACACTACCCATAACCTTGCAAAAGGTTTGAGAAAATCTAGCTCCTCTATGATCAGTGGGGGCACATAGTCAAGATCCATCTCCTCCTCGTCGATGGATGCAAGAACTATATCTGTGACAACCTGACAATAGAACTCTCTCTAGTCTCTCATCACTCCTGCAAGATAAACAGTGTACACAATTAGTAATCATCATCATGATATATATATATAAACAAATCATAAAATACTAAAGTACATGCGTAAAATCAAATATCATCACCCATGTCTCCAGTTGGATGAGGGATGTCAACCTCATCCTCTCTGGGGGGCATGGAAGATGTGCTAGGATCTCTTTGACTCTGGGTGCCAATGTCTGTCATAGCTACAACATGAGATCTGGTCTTATAACTGTGTGAGGGCTCTCTATGCTCCTATTGATCCTCAATAGCTACCTCATCACCCTCACCCAAGGGTGGCTCCTCCTCATAATAATCCTCCTCTTCATAATCCTCCTCCTCCTCATGATCCTCTCCTCCATCCTGGTCATCATAGTTAGGATCAACATCTGACTAGTACTCATCATCAATCACATTTGTAGAAATATCTGTTGTCCTATACCGTACCTCCTCTGCTCTATCCTCTACCTCATCTCCCTCATCTGGTATTGGTCCTACATCACCTATAGGGAAACCCATGGGGAATACAGGAGTTGGTCGTGAATATGACAACCACTCCTTGTGCTCATCTGTGTTTCTGATATCATCAGCATTAGATGCTGGTGGCTGATTGTGATTTGAATCATCAAAATCACTCTCATGAACTTGATCTATAGATAGTTGAACAATATCACCTAGCCTCCAAGCACTCTGCACTAATCATCTAATGAAGGGGCACACCCTCGATGGTGTCTGTACCTATCCAAATTTTCACATGACTCATCCATAGTAGAATTTTTGTACAACATAGTCATGTCTCAAAGCTAGATACCTATCCATCTACATCCTCCTCATCCATCATGTGGGATCTACCCATTGTAGAGTGAGTAGATAGGGTCTCCATAAGATCTCATCCTCCTCTAACCGGTCAAACCTCATCCTCTAAAAATTTAAATCCTCGTACTTCTAGAAGCATCACGATAGATAGCTAAATGCTCATGGATATCCTGTAGCTATACCACAAGGGAATCTGACAAGTCTAGTGCGGTTGATATGCTTGAGGCACCACATCTACAAAAGCATACAATGCACCATACTACTAATCTCTTGAAATACAAAACACCCAAGATCATAATATAAGTGTTCTAAATTCAATCTAGTGTGCTTTTTTGATGGCCCTAGACACTTTAGAACCATTTTTAGGACACTTTTCAAAGAAATGGGAAACTTTGCAAAGAAACAAGACACTCTATGAGCAAATGGGATACTTTGTGAACTTTTTTTCCAAGATCATAAATTATCCCATAAATGTATTAAAAATCATTAAATTATTACAAAATCACAAGGCCAAAGTTGCAGAATTGACTTGCCTCATAATATATCTCGCCATGCGCCACCTGCTCACAAAGATCATCCAGCCACAAAGGTGTGTAATCCCATCTGCTCGACATTTTTCTTCCTTCACTCGTCACTCTCAAGCTACAAGAAGGTAAAATTTATATTGACACATTACTTTCTTTTAGTTCTTTTAATCAATTTTCATCTCTTTTTACTCTTACGCATTAACATAGGGTTATTATCTTTTAAGAATTCATAAAGTATATCTCCTTCAAATCAACATAACGAGAGCTAGCGTAATCTGTTTTCGATGCTGTTTGATGTGTTGGAATCATGATTTTGTACCGAACATCAAAATTACTCTATCGTTATGAGGCGTGGTACTTGGAAATTCCCTATGATATGATGTTTCTTATTCAACGTGGCTAGATTGCTACCTTGATTCCACCTCCATAAAGCAAACAGAATCGAGAGGGGCATACATCAACCCTCGAATTGGATCCCTAGGAGTTAGATAAAATTATTTTTGGACAATTAACAAATGTGTGTTGCAGGATGTAGTTCTGAACATTGTGGTTGTGCACAAAAAACTACACTAGGGGCTTCATTCTCCTTTTTTTGAGTAAGTATCCTTTTATGTAATAAAGTGCATCATTTAAAGTCCTTTAGCTTACATATGCAAGTAGAGTCATATGGGTGCTAAAGTGAGGGCTAAATGTGTTGTAGAAAATTGGATCCTCTTGAGAAAAGTGACAATTTCATGGATAATTATACCCACTTTTGAGTCCCCTCACATCATTTATCCTTTAAAACAACATTTATAGGTCCGTAAGACCCATTATTTTTTATCTAGAGGCCCGTTTCACCTGAGAAATCACCTAGAACCCGACAAACAACACTTAATTCTTTCATGTCCCAAAAATACACCTTTAAAAATCAGTAGTGGGACCCAGTCTCCAAGGGTGGCGAATGAGTCCCTTTTGAGGGAAAATTCAATTTTGAGTGGGAATTTAATTAATTCAACTTAAATTTCTAGTGAATGTCAACCTCTTAGGTCTAAATAATCAGAAAATTAGGTGTTCTTCCCTATAAATACTCATTTTAAATAATTTCACATATCTTGTTAGTTAGTTCACAAAAAAAAAAAGTTTCTAGAGTCAAGTCTTCTACAACAAGTCTCATTAGCAAAAGTTGATGTTTTAGGGCAGCAAACTAGGATTTTTGTAAGTCTTGAAGCTCAATCTTTAGGTCAAGATTCAACATTGAAAATGGTTATTTATGGATGCCTATGGTGAATCATGAAGAAATATAGGTTGAGATGCAGATAGCCATCAAATCACACCTAAAGACTTGGTTTCAAAGTGATTCTATCTTCCATTTTCACTCTATCTTTAGATCAAGGTTTTCTTTTTTTCTACTTTTCATTTGGATGTCATTTTATTTACATTTTTGATGTGTTTTAGGGTTTCTAGGGTTGATATCTTGCATCACACAAATCATATTTTCATTTCTTATTTTATCACAATAGAATAGGGATTTTGTTAAATATTTCAGACTTTCCTAGTCTTTGACGCATCTAAGGCTAGGGTTTTATGCAAAATTTTCTCTATTCAAGGTTTAATTACCCAATTAGGGGTTTGAGCAAGGAAAATCCCTCATTACATGGTAAATGAGTACCTATTGAGATGCATTTTTGACTTAGATGTAGATCCTAGTTCCCAGTTGACAGAAAATAACTTATGTGAAGAAGAACCCATACTTGGGACTGATTCTCCCAAGGTGGTGAATGAGTCCCAATCAGCCCAAAATTAGTCTTCATCAGTTTTCCAGATTGTTCTTCAGTCTTCCTTAGTTTCCCAGGTGCACACACTCTAAAAAATAGTCTTTTGTTTGGTTTAATTTTCATTCTTGTTCATCCTTTTCAGTTATTTGCAACAACACTGTGTTTTACAGCATAGAATAAATCTTAGTTTTTGCATACATAATTGGTCATATAGGTCACTTACTTGAATTTAATTCATTCCATTTAGTTCAAATAAAACCATACATTGCATAGTTTGAGTGAACCTATCTAGCATTTTTGGCCTACCTCTCTCCTTTTAGGTGCAAAACCCTAGAAGAGTTAGAGTCTTGTGGTGCAAAAAATCTACAGTTCAATTTCTTAGATAATTTATTACTGATGTTTAATATTTCTATTAGTAGTGTTGAACAAGACAACTGAGAGGTGGATGAAACAATTATATCAATTTTAAGCCGTTAAGACTTTCACTAGAAGTTAGAACAATAAACATTCACAAGACCTTTACTTTGTTAAAATTCTTAATCACTGAAATGAAAAAACTTAAACTAAAATTAATGAAACCATTCACACAATAAAACCAAATTTACATGGAATACTCAATGAGATAAAAATCATGGTGAGGATTAGCTCACAATATAGAGAATTCCAAAACCAAATACAAAGACTCACTACTAGAAAGGATCACTACCAAGATAAGACTTATTTGTTTGACGAGGGCTCACTACCCAAATAGGAATTACTTTTCTAGAGAGGGATCAGTACCCAAAATTACAAAGAAGATAGAAGAGGATTTTCACATAGACAAAACTATCTCAATGCAATGGAGAGTCCACCACAATTCACTCACTCACTTCCAAACTCATATGAAATATTTTGGATGCCTTTAGCTCAATGCGTTCGAAACCCTAACATTAAATTCGCACTGATCTACTCAAACTAACATCACACACACTATCTTGCATCTATCTTGCATCTTTCTTTCATCTATATATTATATTCTATAAACATCTTAACTTTTACTTATACTCTCTTCAACCTTGAAACCCACCCAAGGCCAACCATACATCATTTGTATTTACAAATTCAAATTAGGCCAATCCAAAAAAATTCTATAGTGGAATTATAATGAGGGTGACCCAAAAATATACTTAATGAGAACCTAAATAAGTCCCAACCTATCTCAAAATGCTTCCATGAACTTTGTAAGTAGCGTTTAACACAAGGTCAACCAACACTAGTGAACTCGACCTCAGAAACTTAATATTAGAACCACATCATAAGAAACCAACATATGGAGAGATCTAGAGCAACTACATTTCTCCTAGAAAACACCCAGACAGATAGAAATGTGTAGTCCACATATTGGTGAAGATATATCGCACTATACAACGATCCAAAGACCCAAATTTTGGATACAACAACTAACAAAAACCATGAACAATACCTTAGATTTGCACAATCATAGCAACAATACAAAGCACGTCCTAGAGCATACACTAAATACCTATAGACCTTCTTTACAATAGTAACTAGTTATCATTAATGACAACACCTTCATACTTGTAGCAATCTCCCCCTTTATCATTGATGGAAACACATGATTTGAAAAACCATCAAAGATAACACAACATTTTCAAACTATAAATCTCCCCTTTACTTGTTTACATGATACTTTCTCCCCCTTTGACATCAATGGAAAATATAAAAGATACTTTACATTTTTCTGCCATTTTACATTAATAGCATTACCAATATAGAATACCCGACTTAGGATTACACCCAATCAACTACATAATGATAACATAAGACACTACCTACTCCCCTTGAGAGGTAGCCACCAACATCCATCTAGAAAGAAGATAGATCCATAGATCCACTGGAGTGATGCATCTCCATATGCATCTAGTTAAGTAAAGGAGGGTCAATAATCCATAACTTCTCTTAGAGGTACTCAAAGGTATCTTTAGGAAGATCCTTAGTAAATATGTCAGAAAAATGATCTTTTGTAGGTACATACTCAAGCTTTACTTCATTCTCCATGACCACTTCTCTCAAAAAGTGATCAATACCTTATTGATATATTCTTTGTCCTTGACTGCATCACTTGACTCTTTTAAATGATAATTGCATTTGTATTATCACATAAAATAGAGATGGCATCATCATACATTACTTTTATATCCTTCAATGTATTTCTCATACAAAAAAACTTGTGTGCAACATGATACTACAATAATATACTTAGCCCTTGCAATGGATAAGGAAATTGAATCTTGATTTTTACTTAACCATGACCGAGAATTAATACATCACCACTTGTACCTTTTTTTCATTAACAAACCCAGCCCAATCTACATTTATATAAGCACTTAGTGTAAAATTAGTATCACTAGGATACCATAATCCATAGTTTGGAGTGCCATTTAGATATTTGAATATCCTCTTAATCGTTACAACATATGCTTCTTTAGGATCTTCTTGAAATATAGTCACTAGAAAAAATTGTATGCATGATATCTGGTCTGGTAATAATTAAATACAAAATTTCTCCAATCATAGATCTATATTTTCTCTTATCAACCTTAGGTAAATCATCATCCTTACTCAATCTGCATCCAATCACCCTAGGAGTGCATACTAGTTTGGAACCATCCTTCCCAAACTTCTTCAACATTTCTTTTATATACTTTTACTATGAAGTAAAAATCCCCTTTTTCTATTTGATTGATTTGCAACCCAAGAAAGAATTTCAGCTCATGAAACATAGAGATCTCAAACTCTTTTTGCATTTCTTTATTAAAAATTTTGCACATTATTTCATTTCCTCCAAAGATAATGTCATCAACATTATAGTGTAGGAAAATGCACACCCTTACATTTTCAAACTTTTTTGGGCCTACCTTGCTTTATTTATCCTTATTTATGCCTTAATTGGTCCTATTTTGTATCCACAAGCCTAATAAATTATATGTTTTTTATGGCTAATCTCAACAAACATCAAAGGATAAATGATAATTTAATGATTCTAGCTCTATGTCCTTTATTTTTGGACTGGTACTAAGACGCCACTAAGATCATCTTTGTCCTCCAAGGATCTTGGGACCCTCTTTGGAGTTTGTGCCCTGTGTTTTGAGCCTCAGGACTAAGACACCACCTAGGGTGTCGTAGTCCCCCTTAAGTTATTTTTGAGATTTAATTTCAAATCTTGGTGGGATTTAGCCTCCTTTAATTAATGAATTCATATGTTATCTTGTTGTGGTGTAATTTTAGGATATTAAGCATAGATAAATATAAATACACAGTTCTTTCATTCATATTTTCACCTAGAAATCTAACAAGAAATCTAAGCATATCCAAGCATTCAAGTATTTATCCATTATAGAAATTTTGTGATCTAGAGAGCATTCAAGAGAAATTCATCAATGGTTTGGAGCCACCATCAAGATTCAAGCATCATGTCAAAGATATTCCTGCATCATGTGTTTTTTTGAGCTAGCATTTGTGATGTAGGGTTTTGATTCAAGCAAGAAATTCAAGTCAAGATCTATCAAGCATTAATTCCATTCAAGATCTATATTCAAGCTAGCCACTTCACACAAGTTTATAAATTTCGTAACATAGGTTTGGTGAGTTTCAACATAGTGCTTTGTTCATTCATCATTTCCTTTTATTATTTCATTTCATTCCAAGGAATAATTACCAACAAGGGTTTTAACCAAGGAAAACCCCCATTTACTAACAATAAACACGTTTTTCCTCTTTTGAATGTCTATTTTTGTAGATTTAGGTTGAATACTTGAAGATCATTTGAAGTGAAAAGTTATAAAACTACAAGGTTGCATTGCAAAGTTGTCATCTTCATGGAAACTCACCTACATGCCATATCGGGAAGTTTCAAGACTCAAGATCTAAGAAGAAGGAAGTGTAGACATTGAGCCTAAGGATCACATTAAGAGATTTTAGAAATTCAAATCAGGAATAAGACAATAGTAAGGGTGTCTTAGTCCTCCCAGGGGTATTTTGTAGAGACTCTTTTAGATTCTATTCTAACATCCAAAGATTCTATATTTCCCCCAAAAAACAACAATGAGACTAAGACAATAGTAAGGGAATCTTTGTCCTCCCTAGCATACTTTGATAGATTTTTTTACATTTCCAGAATCCTTGTCACATTTCCATACTTCCTAGGTACATACATCCTCACTTGTTGTTGCTTAATTTTTTCATTTTCACTCATTATTTGGCTTGCATTACTAGGTTTTGTGAGTTGAATTTTAAGTTGTATTTTCCAAGCTTTTGTTTGGTGGTGAACCCTTCAAAGCCTAAAGATCTCCCCTTGGTCTTCATTATTGAGAATTGACTCACCTTTGTGTTTATATTCAATCTTATTTGGGCCCCTAGGGCATATTTGAATGATAATAGGAGAAGAGTGGTGTTATATGAACTAGGCCATAAAGCACCCATTTTCTAATTATTCAAACATATACAACGATTATCAAGATTTTGTCATTTTTAATTTTAAAATATACATTGCTATCTAGCATACCTTTACTAAAACCTTATTGAGTAAAGTATTTATCCAACCTTGCATACCTAGCTTTAGGATCTTTCTTCAATCCATATAAATCCTTCTTTAATTTTCTGACCATGTCTAGTTGTTATGACAACTAAAATCCTTCCAGTTTTTCCATGTAGACTTCTTCTAGCTCACCATTCATAAATGTAAAATTTACATCCATTTGATTTATTTTAAAATAATTATGAGTAGAAAATGCCAAAAACATTTTGATAGCTTCCATTCTAGCCACCAGAGTAAAATTATTCTAAAAATATATACCTTCTACTAGTGAGTAACCCTTACACACAAGCCTTGCTTTATTTCTAACCACTTCTCCATTCTCATTTAGCTTGTTTCTGAATACACATTTTGATCCAATTATGTTTTTATCTGTCATTCTAAAAACCAATTCCCAGGTTTTATTTTTCTCAATCTGCATAAGTTCTTCCATTTCTCTCATCCAATTTTCATCTTTACATCCTTCACTTGTTGTCTTAGGTTAAACTGTAAAAACTAAACATAGATTTATTTCAGTAACATCTTTTATTCTTGTCAATAAACATTTCCTCTTGTCTCCAATGATCTGATATTCAAAATGATTCTTTTGCACATATTTAGGTGTCTTTGGGGACACTACCAGAGCTTCATCTTCCTCATTGCACTTTTCATATTCTTCAACAAATTCTTCTACTTCTTTGCAATTAGGTTCATTTAATGCATATCCATCAACTTCAATTGAGTTATTTAATGCTTCATCACCTTGAAATTTTTTTCTTTCTCCAATATTTCTCAGCCTTTTATTATAGCATTTGTAAGCTTTGCTTCTTAGGGAGCATCCAAGGAAAATAACCACATCAAATCTTGCATAAAACTTTCATAAATTTTCTTCATCTCTTTTGATATAGCATTTTCTTCCAAATACCTTGAAATACTTTACAGTAGGAATCTTTCCATACAACAATTCATATGGAGTCTTAGTGTTGTTATACTTTTCTTGAACTCGATTGAACACATAAAAAATAGTGTGAATTACTTCTCTCTAGTAGACTTCTGGTAGACTTGCATTAGTGAGAAACTTCTTGAATCATTATGTTCTTTCTTTCAACAACTCCAGTCTACTAAGGAGTTCTAGGAGCTGACATCTATCTTATTAGTTCATGTGCTTTACAAAAATGTTAAATTCATTGGAGGTGAATTCTCCACCTCTGTTAAACTTTAAGAATTTTATTTTTCGCGTCCATTTCATTTTCAACCATAACTTTGAATGCTTTTAATTTTTCTAGTGCATCTGATTTCTTTATAAGAAACGTAACCCATGTCATTCTAGAGTAATCATCAATCAAAATAATAAAATACCTATCACCTTGTAGGCTTCTCACCCTTGTAGGACCACAAATATCTGTATGAATCAAATCCAAGAGTCTAGTAGTAGATTGTTCCTTTGATCTAAAGTTGTTTCTAGATTGCTTTCCAAACTAAAAATCCTTGCAAATAACATTAACAAGTTTTGTAATCCTTGGTAAATCTCTCATAGCTTGTACTACACTAATTATCACCATATTATAAAGATTCATATGACACATCCTTGGGTGCAATAACCAACTATCATTAATCTAAGACATAAAGCAATATCTGTCTAAACCCTTAAGTTGATAAATATTTCCTTCTAACATCTTTCAAGCAACAATCATGGTTCTAGATCCTTTCCTTATTTTACATTTCTCATCCTTGAACACAATATTATATCTTTTACTACATATCTATCCAATAATGAAAATATTATGCCATAAACTCTTAATGTAGTAGAAATCATCAATATTATACTTTCTATCAAAACTGACTTAACCTATCCCAGAAATCTTAGCATCAGTATCATCTCCAAATTTAAGTAATCCTCTGTCATATTTTTCAAGTTTAACATAATTTTTTCATTGGTCATGTGATGTGAACAACACTTAGCAACAACCCACTAGTTCTTTTCTTGTTTAGCATGAAGAGAAAAGATCACAGTACCTTCAACTTCCTCCAAAGCACATTCTTTCACATATATTTGAGTATTAATAGGAATATATTCATCTTTTATTG
The DNA here is from genome assembly GCA_007258455.2 of Sequoia sempervirens. Lineage (NCBI taxonomy): Eukaryota > Viridiplantae > Streptophyta > Pinopsida > Cupressales > Cupressaceae > Sequoia > Sequoia sempervirens. The sequence continues at coordinate 430,908,675 of VDFB02281492.1, read as the reverse complement.
CCAAGAAAAATCATTCAATATCATCAAAATCTCCATAATTAGACTCATCATAAAAAATACCAACATCTTCATTTACATAATATGCTCTCTTGATCATCTTCCTTTATTTTCTTTTCCCTCTCTATGTTTATTCTTCTCAGCTCTTTTAGGACATTTTGAAGCATAATGACCTATTCCTCCATAGCTAAAATATTTGAAAGGTAACTTACCTTGATATTTACTAGAGCCCTTTTTCATTCTTCTTAAAAAGTTAGCTTCCACTCCATCAAATTTTTCTTTATCCATATCTTCGAATTTGGTAGCCCTGAAAGCAGTTTCTATCTTTGATCCATTTCTCAAGCTAGGATTTCTCATTTCAAATGAGGTTAGAGTACCCAACAACCGATCTTTAGTATAGATCTTATTATCTACAAATTCCTCAATGGAAGATACCTTTTCACTATATGTGTTAGGGAGAGTTCTGAGAATCTTCTTTACTATCCCAAATTCATCCACCATTGAACCAAGTCCTCACATTTCACCTACTAGTTCATCCACTCTCTATACATAGAATTTAATTTTCTCATCTTCGACCATTCAGAGGATCTCAAATTATGTCTCTAGGTTCTACAACTTTACTTCTTTAACCTTTTCATATCCTTCATCGATCTTTTCCAATGCATCCTAAATGCCTTTTGCATTCTTTAGATTTATGACTTTGGTTAACTCAGAATGTGAAAGAATATTGTTTAGAATAAATTTTGTCTTATGTTTTGCTTCATGCACCTTGATCTCATCATTAGTACTTGAACCATTAGCCAGAGTAGTGTATGGAATCTTATAAGCCTTCTCAACATGATATCTATAGTATTCTAGATATCCTTCCATCTTTGTCTTCTAGAAAGTGTACTTGGTGCCATAAAACTTAGGGCACTCAATAACTATCTTTTTTTCCATCCCAAAATTTCCTTAGGTGGTTAAGCTCTTCTAAGGAACCAAGATCTAATACCAATTGTTGAACAAGATAAGTGAGAGGTGAGTGAATCACTTATAGTAGCAATTTTTAACCTTTAATACTTTCACTAGAAGTTAGATCAATAAGAATTCATAAGACCTTTACTCTGTTAATATGTTTAATCAATGAACTGCAAAAAGAGAAACTGAAAGTAATGAAACTATGCACATAATAAAACTAGATTTACCTAGAAAAACCAATGACGGAAAAACCACGGTGAGGATTATCTCATAATATATTGAATTCCAAAACCAAATACAAAGGATCACTACCAGAAAGGCTCCCTACCAAGATAGGACTTACTTTTCCAAAGAGGGCTTACTTCCCGGACAAGTCTTACTTGTCCATAGATGGCCCAATACTCGAAACTACAAATAATATAGAAAAGGATTGTCACAGAGAGAAAACTATGTCAATGTAATGTAGATTCCACCACAATTCACTCACTCACTTGCAAGCTCATATGAAAGATGACAGATTCCTTCAACTCACTTCCTTTAGAACCCTAACATGAAATTTTCATAGATCTACTCAAACTCAAATTACACAAACTATATTCCACCTATCTTGCATCTATCTTTCATCTATCTTATCTTCTATGAACATCTCAACTTGTACTTATATTGTCTTCAACCTTAAAACCCATCCAAGGTCATCCATCCATCATTTGTATTTACAAATTCAAATTAGGTGAGTGCTAAAACATTCTATAGTAGAATTAGAATGAGGGTGATCCGAACATGTACTTAATGAGAACCTAAATAAGTCCCAACATGGCTCAACATGCTTCCATGAACTTTGTAAGTAGTTTAACATAAGGTCGATACACTAGTGTAAAAGACATAAAAAAATTAAGCACACACATCCTTAACACAATCCAATTATTTGAGACAATAAAGTCTATGTGAACTCAACCTCATCAACTTACTCTCAGAACTGCAAGACAAGAAACCAAAATACAGAGAGATTGAGAGGAACTACATTTCTCCCAGACCACTCCAAAACACACAAAAATGTGTAGTCGACATACTAGTGAAGATATATTGCATTGTACAATGATCCAGAGACCCAAATTTTGGATAGAATAACTAACAAAAGGCATGAACAATACCTCAAATTTTCACAAGCATAGTAGCAATACAAAGCACATCCCATAGAATACACTAAATAATTGTATACTTTCTTTATTATAATTTTCTCAATATCCTCGACATATACAATAAATAACCAACTTCCATGACATACTTAACATTAATGACAACATCAACTAGTTGAAATCAATGATAACACCTTAATACTTGCAAAAAGTATTTTGGTGAAAATATAGAAAAAATGAAAGAGGGGGGAGAAATTTTTATAAGTCAACAAAGTATTATTAGCGGGGTCTTTTTTTGAATAATGAGAGTTTTCATTTTATCTTTTTGTCATTTTCTTGATGTTTGAAAGGCATACCTGATATGTGTTTTCATTGTCTACCTCATGAGTGTCCCTATGTTGGTTTTCCATGAGATCTTAATCATTTTTATCATTTATATGTGTGTTATTTTCTTCTTATGTTGGTTTTCCATGTTATCTTGATCATGGGAGCTTCATCACCCATCTTGATCATTTTAATCATATCGCGCTAGCCCATTGGTGCACTTGGACCCCTCTTGATGCATGTTTTTCTAATTTAGTGTGAGTTTGAAGCAATTTCATCCTCTCACTAAAGTGGGGGCTAAATGTGGCAACACAAAAAGTATCCCTTCACTTTTCCTTCCTTGTTTAGGCCCTTCTTGTTAAATTGAGCATTGATATTTCCTTAATCTAGTATTGTAATCTGTTTGACACATTAACATTAGGTATTGGGACCTTGTGAAATAAATGAGCTTAATTGTGCCTTTAAGAGATTTGTAACACACTTTCACACTTTCCTAAGGTTTTGATAAATAATTGGGCTTCTTTATGCCTTGTTTGGCCTTATTTTGGATCCACAAGCCCCATTTAATACATTTTTACGAGGATAATCCTTACATAAATAAACATCCAATCATAATTGAAGTGTTTTTAGGTTGTGTGGTGAAAATTTAGTAATCTAGGACTCATACACTACCTTGGGCATATGAGTCCCACCTAGCTTTTTGGATCCCAATCCAGGTTTTGCACCTTTCTAAGCATTTTTAGAAATTGTCCCATAATTAATACCTAATGGGACTCATATGACACTTCAGGCATATGAGTCCCATGTGGCCAAAAATCATAGTTAATTCAAATTCTTGGTGTGATTTTATCCTCTTAGATCTGATGTCAGCTTGTAGTGTTGTAATTTCAAGAAATTTGACATAATTAAGTATAAATACAAGGTTCTTTCACTCATTTTAACATAAGACTTTTGTGAGAGAATTCATAGCAAAAATCTTGAGTTCATAAGAACATTCAAGTGTTTACAAGAGAATTGAAGAGTCTTCAAGGGTTTATTATCAAGTGTTTTAGAGAATTCTTCAAACATTAAGCATCATGTCAAAGTCTTCATGCATCATTTTTTTTAAGCTAACAATTGTGATGTAGGGTTTCTCTTCAATGAAATAATTGGGAGACTTTTTTTCTCTATTTCCTAAACCATAAGTATCAATACCCCCTATTTATATTGTTTCATTTTGGTAAACCTAAATTTAGAATGTCTTAATTTTGATTTGGAGTGCATCATCATTCTAAATCTTGATTTCCTTAACATTGCATTAGGGTTTGCACTAGTTAATTATAATTCTAGGGTTTCTAAATCTTGCATAAGTGAAAGTACATATAGCTTACATTTTTGCATCTTAAATCATTGAAAATAAAATAAAAACTACATTTTCACTTAGGTTACAAGTCATACAAACTAGAGAGCATAAAAATCACTTAATTTTTTTTGAAAATTTTGAAAAAAACCTCCACTAAAACTCATACACACCTCTTGGTGATTTAGTCCGAATAAATATTTTGCACTGCATTTTCCAAAATTTAAAAATCTATTTGTGTGTTGTTGTTTGATATTGATACCTTCATGTTTTAGTTTACAAAGTTTTTTTATAACCATTTCATTGCACTTAGCTTAAATTGCATTTTCATTCATCTTGCTTTTAGTATCCCTTGCATGAGCATTTTGACTTGGTGTCCTATTGCTAATACTATAGTGAGAAGAGGTTTAAGACTCATGTGATATCACAATATCACAATCATCATTGATCTTGGGTATTTCTGTTAGGATCCCTAGTACCTTTGTGGCATCACACATCATATCCCCTACCACCTTACCACCTATAATAATTCCACTCTATTATCCCTTAAACAGATACACTCCTTCACCTTTTCAACTTTCATCTCATAATACAAGCAATGACCCTCTCATAAATCAACTTTTGCAAACCATTCCATCCCTCCAAAATAAAGTTTCCACCATCAATCAAAACCAAAATGGCCCACCTACATATTATGTCAAAAGCATTCCCTTTTCCTTGGAGATATTGCAAACACCGATACCACAAGGTGTAGAGGTGCCTAGAATCAAGAAATATAGGGGAAAGAGAGATCCTTCAAACCATGTTTTTGCTTATACCACCTTATGTAGTTACTTTATCCTTGATGAAAAACTCTTGGCTAAGATTTTCCATTGGTCCTTGAAAGATACTACCTTATAATGGTTTTCTTCATTACCAAAAAACTCAATTCATTCATTCAATAAAATTATGATGCATTTATAAACCATTTCCAAGTACATATGACTCCTAAGATGACATTGTCCAATTTGATGAGATGTAATAAAAAAGAAGAAAATATTATTGATTTCATCTCACACTATCAATCGCTTTATTACCAAATCAATGTCAAGATTCATAATCCTCACCTTCAAAAGATGTTCATAGAGAATTTTCAAAGTAAGATACAAGAGAAACTTACCATGATGAAATTAGCCTCCTTCAAGCACTTATGTACTATCCTCCATGATTATCAAAATTCGATTAGTAGACATGCTGCAAAATCCACCTCTAAATGAACTAAGAAGTCTAAGTCTACAAACCAAAAAATTTCTCAAACTTTTATAAAATAGAATAAAGGCTTCCTTCAATTCAATAGTCCTCAACAAACAACTTATAATGTCAACAACCAAGTAGTTGTTGTTAAAGTAGCGATAGCCTTTAGCTATGGTGACCCAAAAATCAATTCACTCCCTTACCTGATACCCTTCACAACACAATGACACAATTCTTAGAACAAAATATGATCACCTTGCCTCCAATTAAAACTCCCAATCCTAACAAACCATTACCCACAAACTATAGACCAAATTCTTACTATCATTATCAGTGACAAAAGGGACATGATACAAAACATTCCAAAAATCTTAAACATCTTGTGCAAGACCTCATTGATTTCAATCGTCTTTCTGTTTGAGGTGTTAGTGATCAAGGAAATAATTTTGTTGTCCCTCCCAACCAAAACATGCAAATATTCACCAGCCCTATGCCTAATCACAACATTTCATTTTTCAAACCTATTTAAACTACAAAGAATGTTTTGATGAATGTTGATAGAGTTGATGATAACAATGATATTGTTTAACATGATCCTATAGATACTAATCCTATGGATGATATGGTAGGAGTGATAGACATTATTATTTGTAAGGGCCAAACTAAAAAGAATCTTTTATTTTTTTCTCATCACAAGACATAATTAAACATGCCCCTGTTGGTCCTCTTTACATAGTCATTCAAATCTATGATAAGCCCACTAATGGGATATTAATAGATTTCATCTATGGAGAGAATTTGATTACTAAGGAATTCTTACTTCTGCATGAACTCTATCAGGATATATATGATAAACCAAAAGCATGGATCAAGATGCATAATGGTTTCACTTTCCCTATGATGGGATCGATCACCCTTCCTTTGCAAATTAGATAAAAAACACTAGATGTTTCGTTCTCCATCATCCTGTAGTTAGATCAATTTTGTGTGAAGGTAGGCTATCCATGGATTCACTCCATGAATGCACTCCCTTCAATTGTACATAAATGGTTAAAGTTTCCCTTTGGAAATGAAATTTTTACTATGTATCATAGTGGTTTCAACACTTTGTCTGCCTATGGAAATTTTTCCTTAGATTTCTTCTAGCCCGGGTCTATGGAACCTATATAACCTTGTGAGAATTTTTTTTCAAATCCTACCGAAAGAGAAACAAAAAATGCATAAAAAATCTTTATTTTCAAACCATACAACAACCCCTGACTGAGCCTAACATCCTTGATGAAACCATGATTGAATTAAAATACATGCCAAACAATGAAGACCCACCTATGATAGAACCTTCAACAATTTCCTACAAAAGACCAAGAGATAATAAAAAAATACCATCGTGCCTCCGAGAATAAAACAATTTTAGAAATTCAAAGAGAAAGTGTTCAAACAACCTACCATGGTTCCTTTTTTTCCTCCCCTTGGGGAAGAAAAGAAATTATGGTTGATCAACCCGCTACTACACAAATTCAACTTGAAAAAAAAACTAAAAGAGATAGAGGTGCTAGAGAGCATAGGAATAGATGTTGTGCCCTCGCTCATAGGTTAAATGAAGAAATAAAAAAGGAAAATCAATATCCAAACTTGACTAAAGTAATTCATGATGAGTCTACCCCTTCCCTGAAACAAAAAGATAATACAATGCAATCACAACAAGAGATAAACCCTCCTTTGGACATTATCATTCGACCTCCTCTTGTGATTAATTTAGATGATAATGAGGAGATTACTAAAATTGATGAGGAGGTGCATAGTGAATTGAATACATTTTTTTCTTCTTCCATGAGCTTAAATGAAAATTCTCCTAAGAAGAGTGTTGAACTTGGTAATGACCATAGTTCAACATTTGCTATTGTCCCTTTCATAGTTGTCTACCTTCAATATAGAATGAACATGAGTAGGATGCAAATGACATTCTTTAGGTTGAATCACATGTGCCTTACTAGTCTTTTTCATTGTTTCTTTTTCATTGTCTTTTGTGTGATTGTATGTGCATGATGTGATCCCTCATACTATTCTATTTTATGCTCTCTCTTTGTGACATTCCTCTATTTGAACCTTTCATTCTTCTATATGTCATAATATTTTTTATTTTTCTTATGTTTTCCTTTTGGGGATGACACAAGGCATCAATACATTCATGTCTTTTCCATGTTAACCCAAAATATTTTCCTTTATATTTTCTCATGTTTTCATTTTAGGGCTGATGGAAGGTGTCGAGACATTTATGTCTCTTCCATGTTGACCTGAAAGGATTTTCTTTGTTTTTTCTCTCTTTGTTTCATTCTTCTTGTTATATGAGTATTTGAGGAATTATGATAGTTCTAAGCTCTAAAGAAAAAATTGTAGCAAGAACATACTAAACCCAAATCCATAGATCCCTCATGTGTTTGGAGTATCATTTTTGGGGGCAACCCTCTCTTTTCTTATTTATGACGTAGCTTTATTTGGAAACATATGACTTGGCGTAGGGATTTCCAAGTTGGCTCTCATGTCTTATTTATTTTTGAACATTTATCATTTTCTACTTTAAATTAATTTCTCACATCATGGTGTTTAGCAATTTCCTTAAAGTGAGGGTATACATTGGCATTATTATTTTACATTTTTTCTCTTCATATTTTATGGTGTATTCTTCTTATTTCATGTGATGCATTTTTTTCTTTGTGGTTGATATTGGGGGTGATGTCCCTCAAGAGAATGATCTATCTTAGCATATTACATTCCTCTTAGTGGATCGATGCAACACACTGCATCCCCTAAGTTTTGAATATTTTATTCGTTGATTGGTCCTCTCTTGAAGAAATTAGGCACAATGTCCCCTAAGTTAATACCTCATGAACTAGGAAAGACTCCTTTGAACATTCTTTACATTTGAAATTTACAAAATTTTGGTTATATGGTCACCTTGCATAACACACCTTGCATGCCTATGGAGACATGTTGTTTGTTCATGAGTTTTAAGCATACAAAGATTTTCTTGCCTCATGAAGCTTGAAGTTCATTCTTGCATAGTAACCTATGAAAGTTATTAGGAGGTATAACTTTGGAATGGTTTGATGAGAAGCTGAATGGAGGAATGACTTTCCCTTAGCCACTCACATGTGTGTGTGAGTACATACCATTCATTTGTGTATGTGTCCCACCTTCTTGGAGTACTCACCTAGTGGATAGACTAGAGTTTCATTGCCTCAAAGTGAGTGCATATTTTAAACAAATAACCTAGATCTAATCCACATTGTGTTGGACAAATGGCCGAAGCTTGATCCACCCCTTTTTTTTTGTTTTTCTTTTCACTCTATCTTTAGTAGTGAATTCTTGTGCCTTTATGATTCTCTTTATATCATTTATATGTGTGTTCTTTTGTTCCTATGTTTTTTTTCTATGGGATCTTGATAATGGGGGTTTAGTCACCCCTCTAGATCATTGTCATCATATCTTGCTTGCATTGGTGCACTTTGACCCCTATTGATGCATGTTTGTCTACTTTAGTCTGATTTTGAAGAAATTTCATCCTCTCACTAATGTGGGGGATAAATATGGCGAAAAAAAAAGTATCCCTTAACTTTTCCTTGCTTGTTTAGGCCATCCTTGTTAAATTTACTATTAGTGTTGCCTTGATTTAGTGTTGTAATGTGTTTGACACATTCACATTAGATCTTGGGCCCTTGTGAACTAAATGAGATTAATTGTTGCTTATTTAGAGTGTTGTAAAGTGTTGTAACAAAATTTCACACTTTTCTAGGGTTTTCATAAATAATTGGGCTTCTTTCTGCCTTATTTGGCCTTATTTTGCATCCCAAGCCCTATTTAATGTATTTTTCTGAGGATAATCCCAACATAAATCAACATCCAATCATAATTCATGAGATTTTAGGTTGTGTGGCCTAGATTTAGTTATCTAGTACTCATACACCACCTTAGGCGTATGAGTCCCACCTAGATTTATGGGTCCCAATTTGGGTTTTTCACCTTTATAAGAATTTTGGAAAATTGTACCATAATTAATACCTAATGAGACTCATGCACCATTTATGGCATATGAGTCTTGTGTGGCACAAAATAAAAATTAATTCAAATTATTGGTGGGATTTTATCCTCTTAGATCTGATGTCTTCTTGTAGTGATGTAATTCCCGAAAATCTAGCATAATTAAGTATAAATACAAGATTTTTTCACTCATTTTCACCTAAATTTTTTGACAACATTCATAATAGAAAGTTTGAGTTCATAGGTGCATTGAAGTGTTTACAAGAGAATTCAATAGTCTTCAAGGATTGATTATCAAGTGTTTTAGAGCATTCTTCAAGCATCAAGCATCATGTCAATGTCTTCATGCATCATGTTTGTTTTTGAGCTAACAATTGTGATGTAGGGTTTCTCTTTAATGAAATAATTGGGAGATGTGTTTTCTCTATGTCCTAAACCATAAGTAGCAATACCCCCTATTTTTGTTGATTCATTTTGGTGAACCTGCATTTATAACATCTTAATTCAGATTTGGAGTGCATCATCATCCTAGATCTTGCTTGCATTAACATTACATTAGGTTTTACACTAGTTAATTGACATTCTAGGGTTTCTAAATCTTGCATTTGTGAAAGTGCATATAGCTTACATTTTTGCATCTTACATCATTAAAAATCAAATAAAAACTTCATTTTCACTTAGGTCATAGATCATACAAACTAGAAAGCATAAAAATCATTTAAATTTTTTTGATTTTTTTTAAAAAAACCTCCACTGGGACTCATAGACCCCTCTGGGTGATTTAGTCCCAATGTGGATTCTACACTGAATTTTCTAGAATTTCTAACTCTATTTTTGTTTCCTATTTCTTGTTGATAGCTTTCTATTTCAGTTTACAAAGATTATATTATAATCATTTCATTGCACTTAGCTTAAATTGCATTTGCATTCATCTTGCATTTAGTATTCCTTGCATGAGCATTTCTAGTTGGTTTCGTATTGCTAATACTATAGTGAGAAGAAGTTTGAGACTCATATCATCCCATGATAGCACAAATATCATGGATCTTGGGTTATCTAGCTCTTTCACTCCTAGTATTGACACTAGTTCACTATGTATGGAGCATACCCTTAATAATTCCTTTCCTTCAAGTAGTGTAATGGATGTTGAAACAATGGTTGCTAGTATTTGACAAGAAAACGTACAATCCAAATTCATGGAGAATTAGCAAACCTACAAAATCAAGTGAGCAATGATAACATTTCAACCATTGCTATCCCTACTATAGATAGCATTCATCGCATTCTTGAAAGTTAAGATGGAATTGACCTTGTGTGTAACATAGTTAAAATATTTGGAAAACACCTTACCTTAACCACTGGTTGTCCTTTAACCTCAAACAATTTCATGAGCCAATGAGGAATTCAAATTCCTCCGCCCACAACAATTGCCTCTATTCCCACCTATACCAACATTCAATTTAGCAGAAGGAAAGTAGCACCTAGACTACTCTTCCTATTGAACCTTAACATCTTAACGTTTTCAATTAGTTTAGCAAGGCTTGAGGTAGTTTAGGAAAAACTACTTTTTAGGACTCTCGCATGACTTAGAGTCCCCAAGTAGCCTTTCCCTCTTCTCTATATTTTCTTGAACCTTAAATGAACATTGTGGTGTCAATCTCTACATGTTTAGGTTCCTTCTCTCATGTATTGTGTGGCTTGCAAACTTGCATATCATGAATCTTTCTGAGCTTTATGAGTTAAACTACAAATTTTGAGTACATTATTAGAAGAAGTGTATGACACCTAGAGATGGATTTATCGAAGGTCACTACTAGTCCAACTTCGTAGGATATGGTTTCAAGGACAAAGACGAGTTTCTTTAGGGAGATGACTCATGTTCCTACTTCTCCCATTTCCCCTACAACCCCGATGTTGGTGGGAGATGATGCTATGGTGATTCCCACATAGCATCTTCTTACCCTAGGTGGGAGGCTCATTGATCTCAAAAATCATTCAGGAAAAGAACTAACCATGGCTAGGACTCCTAGGGTTGTCAATGAAATAAGATATATATGTTGGAAAAGATCGGGTAGGTCTCAAATTCCTCTAAGGCCTTACTAACCTAATGGAGTCGCATGTCCCCTCATATAAAGCTAGATTATATTTTCTCTGAGGTCTTAGAATCGAAACATCTAAAAACGGATAAGATTTTTGATGCCCAAGACATTGGTATACATGGTCGAAACAAGCCCTTCTATTAATAATACCCCCACTCCTAAACCACCTCCTACTATCAAAGTAAACAAGATGCCTCCGGGATTTAGTGCCACTCCTCGTAATGCTTGTGGTGATAACCTTGGGGACAATATTAGTTTGGGTGGTGGGATCCATGGTGGAATGTGGGCTAGTGGTTTTATATTTTCTAATGGCTCTAGCAGTGGTCCAATCAGTGGCTCTATTAGTCTCGTTTCATCATCTGACCCTATTTTGAATATCTTTCTACTTACATAGACATAGAATCAGTTGGAGAGCTTGTCCTAGGTCTCCTCCTAGTTAATCTTCCAACATTTCTTCCATCACAACCCTTTGTTTGTAGCAATTCTAAATATTCTTGTCCCCCAGGGGATCCTTCTTTTGCACATATGTGTGCTATGTTTTGAGAGTACCTACAAATGGTTACTCAATTTGGGGGATCTTACTCATGGTCCTCTTTTGAGGGAAGTTTTCTTGTATCAAGTTTTGGTAAAGGTCTATTGCAAATGTAGTTGCATGTAGTGATAAAGGCCTCAAACTCAAAAAATAATTTAGAAATTTATTAGAAACACTCTTTTTTTCTAAAGACCTCAAGCCCTTATTGAAAATTATGCTAATTGGTATGAAGAGAACACATTCTTCTAGTACCATCACATTCACAGACATGAAAGGGTATGTGCAAGATCATCATGGAACAAATAGGCCCTTAAGTGGCAAACAAATCAGAAAAATCACAGTTAGGCAACTTGACATAAAAATTTGAATAAGTTATCTATATTATTTCAAAAATATGTAAGAATAGAATATGTATAAAATTGAAGGTAGTTTCTAAAATACTAGGTTTATTTAAAAAAATAAAAATCTATTTGGTGAAAATTTGAAATTTCAATGCAGTAGTACTTAAATTTCAAGGAAAAATAAAATTAGGTGTCTGTCTAACCACCCTAACCACAATAAAATGATAATATTTTTTTATAATATTTTAGATATAAGTAGAGGACTCATGTATCGATGTGATGCATATTTTTTTGTAATTTGTTTCTAAGTAAATAATTAATTATGAATTTTGTATTAAAACTTTTAAAAAATATAAAAACTTGTATGTCTAACCACCTTAACTAGGTCAACACTTCATGAAAATCATTTTTTAAAATTCTATAGTATGTGAGGGATAGAATGTGACACATGTTTTGGATTCAAAAAATGTGATACTGTTTGAAAGCTATAGATGTTTTTCAATCAACCTATCAATCAGGACTTCAGTCATAATTCAAATAGAAATGAATAATAATTATTTATTAAATTAAAAGTAAAGCATAATTTATATTGGTGGAAAGCTTAGAATATCCTTTAAAACCCCCTTTTGTTTCATCAATTTTGGGTAAAAAAAAAGTCATCAGCCACATGGGCCATCATAACACTTACATATTGCCACTTTTTGGCCCATCATGATCCTGCACATACCTGACACTGAAATATGTATGTGCTTACATCATGAGATGCAATATCACATCGATGATGGAACTATCTACCTTCATGGGAAGTAGTAGAATGCTAATAAGACAATGGAAAAATCCAATAGTAAATTGTAGATCTATACAGACCCCTTTCATTCCCACTCTATGAATCTCATTGTTGAACCTTCTAATCTTGCTTCTGTTGAGTTCTCAAAGTATGTAAATATGTTTTCATTTACATGCATTCCTCCCACTTAGCCTACGAATGGATCACCAGACATAAATTTCACATCACAAGACCTTCCTATGAACAAAGAGCCTTTCCCTTTGTACATTCACACTAAAATCAACAAGAACATCATAACTGGTGTCTTGGTTGATCCTATGACTTGTGTGAATGTTATAACAAAGGAGTCTTTGCTGATAATTTTTTTGTATAGGGAGGAATATGAGAAGTCAAATACCATGATACATACACATGATGAACTCTCGTTCCCTCCCCTTGGTTCCATCATCCTCCGGGTCTTGGTAGAGTCCAAGACCATATATACCCTTTTTGATATCATCTTGGAGTTGGATCTATTTAGCGTGAAACTAGGCATCCCATGGCTAGTTTCCATGTGTAGTGTAGAAAATTATACCCCTTTGTAGGATAAAGTACAATTTCACACTTATTTGGACCTATTTTAGTGACCTTTTCATTTATGCATTTCTAAAGCTCATTAATAGGCCCTGAATACCCTTTATTATGCATCCCAAGGTCTATTTTATTTACTTCCTAACATTACAACCCACAATGAATAAATGCTATTGATTAAATGAATTCCCCGACATTTGTGGAGTCATGAAGTTTTAGGGGTAAAAGCACAAACCTATGTCACACTTTATAAAGGAATCGACCAACAACAAAAAAAATTCTAAACTTTGACCACATAAAAGTGGTCTTTATGTTTTAAATTTCAAACTTATGTAAAATAATGAAATGTAGAATTTTTGATGAAGTTTATTCCTATAATTTTTCAGATTTTAAAAAAATTGTTTTTCATTATTTTTTATCAATTTAAGAACAGATTTTGGAATACTAAAAAATTCAAAAAAAAGTGACATTCATGGGACACTAAAAATCAAATTGAAAAATATTTCATTTCTCCCTCAATTTTTTGTCTCCAAAAAAGTAAGTTCAATATCTAGTGCATGGTAAAAAAACAAATATTGATGTATATTTTTCTCATAATAATGTTTTAAAGTCAAGCTTGTCAGAATTCAACATATTTCATGGGACATCAACAATTGTCTATTTTTTTTAATCATTTAAAAAAAGAAAACAATACCCTTCTGAAGAGGACTCTCTCCTCTAGTGCACCATATATTTTTTGAAAAAATTAATATGTTTTGCTATTTTTTTAAAAAAATCTCATTATACTCTTTTTTAACTTTAACAACCTACTTTCATTATTTTAAAAATAAAATATAATTAAACTAATCAAAATATTAAAAAAATTACATATTTGGATTACCACTTTGAGCTCTACAAAAGGGTATTTTTTATTTTTTGTAGAAAATTCCTTCTTACTGAAGAAATACTCTCTTAAATTTGAATGTTTTAGAAAACTGAAAAAATGGTGAGTTGGCTACCAAGTAGGCAACAAACTAGATATGTGCCAAGCAAGTTTCGGCCAAAACCCTCTTGACTGAAACATGTTTGGGCAAAACCTGCCTAGCCAAAACATGACCGGCCAATAGGTAGTCGGACAAAAACTGTCCATATAACTTTTATTTATTTTTTAAAATTTTCAACTCAAGAAAATTGTTAAAATACAAAGGAAGAAATATTTTGACAAAGGAAGGCTTATTTCGACAAAAGAAGGTTTATTTTGAAAAAATACTTGGTTTATTTTGACAATTTAGAAGACTTGTTTTGACAAAATAAGGTTTATTTCAACAATTTACAAGACTTATTTTGACAAAAGAAGGTTTATTTCAACAATTTATAAGACTTATTTTGACAAAATAAAATGTATTTGGACAATAGGAGAGCTATTTTTGAAGGTACATTGATCTTCAACTTATACTTGATTATGTCACTCTTTTGAATGAGTGTATTTGATGTTTTTTCTCACTATTTTTCATTTGAATATAGTTGAGAACAAGGGTTATTAGGTTAGATCTATTTTGTTAGCCTAGATCATGTATGCACATTCATGCTTCATCATCTTTTCTTACATTACATGATGATATCGAGCTTACCCATGACAGTTAGAGAAACCACCTAATATGAGATATATGATTTAAATTCTTAGATTTCATCATTATTGATGACCAATTCTATGTTCTTTAATTTTTGTTAGATTAATTAATTTTGTTAATTCAATTTTGATTTAGATTAATCTAGATTGATTAATATAGGTTGATTTTTGTTAGATTATTTAATTTTATTAATTTAGTTTAGATTTAGATTAATTTATATTGATTAGATAATGTTGTTTTTTGTTAATTAGATTAGACTAAATTTTGTTTGTTAATTTGTGTTAGCTATATTAATGTTAATTTCCTTTCTAGTTTAGTTTTGATTTTGTAGCTAATATTTGTTGACTTGACTTTTTCTTGCTTTGCATGTCAAATACTTAAAATGAAAACTCAAACTTCCATTTGTTAAAGATAGGAGGCTTAAATTACTAATAAGTGGTTTTGTAGGGCTCTCCTTAATTTACTTTATTTTAAGTGATTGTTTTCACATCTAGAATAATTAGGGTGGGTTAATTTTTTGTGAGGTGATAGGTGTGCGATATCACCTTGTGTAAACTCGGTGATTAGAAGCCAAACTCATCACTTTCTTCTTGTTTTCATATGGGGGGTTAATGAACTGGTGTTTTCTATACTTCAGATTGTAGGTGTATGCTCTCACCTTGTGCAAACTTGGTGATTAGAAACTAGACCCATCCTTTTTTTGTTTTAATCCCTTAGATCACTTGCCTCCCTACTTGTGAGAGGGAATGACTGAAGTAGAACTTTGTTTTGGTCTGCTATATAAATTGTAGTGATCATTGGGGAAGTCCTCAATCACTTGGTGAGATGTCCTATGTAGACAAGTGTGACCCCTAGTATTCATTTGATACATAAAAAACCTTTCTTAAGAAGGGATTAGGAAGCTTATTAATTGAGCTAATCTTCCCTCATGCATAGGCACCAGTATTTCCCCAAAAAACATATAAAGAACCATTTATTTTAGTGGCTAAAAACCCTTTTACTTGCTGGCATAGGAATGGTCATTCTGAAGTTGCCCTATGTTCCACTATTCATTGTAGAGACAGGAAATCCCTCAAGGTTTTCAAATCTTAGGGGGTAAGAGATTTTGGTGAGCCCATGTTGTATTTGGGGGAGTCAGTGCCACCAAGATCTCTAGTTGTCCTCTTTTTTTATGTTTTTGGAGCAATCTAAGTAGGGACTTAGCAAGTAGTATCTCTTCCATCCTAGGTTGTGCTTGCTTAGAAGTGTTCTCAAAATTTGTCAATACCAGTGAAACAATTTTGGGAATAACATAAGCCCCTACTCAGATGTTCTCTTATTTTATATCAGATTCACTCAAAAAAAATTTGTCTACTATTTTTTTTGTGTGTCTTCAAAAATAGATTTCCAATTGATACAAATCAAACACCAAACCGAAAACTTAGAACATTTTAACCTTGAAAAAAACTAGGCCTACATATCCAAAATGAGATTAACCTTTTATCTTCTTAGACCAAGTAATTTCTCACCTCATTTTTATCATTATCCATTCATCCATCACCTCATCTTTTTGCATTAGAAATTCCCCATAGTTCAAATCTCCAGGTCATATTTTTAGCTTACATAAACCTCTTGATTAGGAAGTTCATCAAACTTAGACTAGACTGTAGCTTTAAATCCATATTCTCTTAACCTTATATTTCAAAAAAAAATCATCCTAGTCCTTCATCATTTAGGTTGGTTCCTCAGGTCATCAGTCTAGTTTGAGACCACCTTGTCAACATATCCTATTAGTACTATACCAAAGGTCATTGATAATTAGATTATTTTTTATACCTATCTTAGTTTGATTAAAAATAATATCTTTAGTTTTCAAAAGGTTTTAGTCTTCATCCTAGGTCATAGTACTCCATCCCTTCATCTCACATATTCCATACCATAGTCATATACATACTTATGATTTTGATCATTATGGCATTACCTTATTCACACCTTCACTATTTTCACCTTGAATTTTAATCATGGTATTGTTGTTAGGCATCTCTATATCTTCAAAAATAAAATTTAAAACATAGCTTAGGTTGCATACCTTAGGCTTAAGTCATACCTTTGCATTTTCATTTTGTAGACTTCACCTCACCACCATATCTTCAATTCACCTTGATATGCTTCATAGATAAATTGAATACCAATTACTCCAGAATGGTCAATACCAACAATCCATAGAATTCAAGAGACAATGGATCAATTCTCCATCCCAATCACCCACAATCTTGATTCAACCATCCATTTACCCATCATATCAAGAATTCATAAAGATATTCCTCCATATAACTACCCTCAATATCAAGAGTCACTTTCCATTTATCAACAAAAAAAATCTATTAGTCATCCCTATCCTAACCTTGACAAGGGTAACCAACCTTCCACTAATTCCTTCCAATCCTCCACATCCTATCCTAGTCCATCATCCCTCAACCAATTCCAAGCCACCACATCCTATCCTAGTCAATCATCCACTAATCCATTCCTATTAACTCCATCCCAAGCTACAATTATTTATGAAAATACATTTGGTCATGGTCTTCAAAAGCTATCCCACATATCAATGGAGCCAAAATATCCTATCAACTAGGATCATCCACTTTTATCAAATTAGGCTTTCTCACAAAAGAGAATATTCCAAGCAAAATTTTTCACAATTATGGGTTTGTATCTTGCTTCCAAAATGACAATTTCCACAATTAGTAGTCCTTGTCATAAGGTTGTTTCCAGTAATATTTAGTGTTCTATTTATGAAATATTAACTACATTCATTGAAAGAATGTGTGTACAGTTGTATGTAGGTGAATTCAAATTTGAGTGCAATTTGTGATGGCGAATCTAATGAATAGATCAAGGAAGATGATCGAACAAGAGAGAGGAAAGAAAAGTGGGTGAAGGAACATCTACTGAAGAACGAACCATGAAAAACATTGATGACCAAGGTGACGTATAGGTAGAAGAAAAAATTGAACCTAGTAATAGATATTTGTTCAATGGTATGGAAAATATGATGGATATGGATGAGGATTCTCTTTTCAATAATATTTCATCTACAGATATATTATTTGAAAGCACAGTAAAATTACACTCTAATAGAATATGGGATGATTTATTTTTAAAATGTCTCTAATTGAAAAAGCACAACTAGTTGCAAAGTTATTTAGATGAAAAGAAATGACCTTTTTTGGAGTTGTTAGGGGTTGATAATAGGAAAAGTTCATCAGGTTCATTAAAAAAAACAATTGTTGAAAACATGCAAGAAGCATTGAATTGTATTGAAAATAAGAGTCGATCTAGTGATCCAAGTGTTTCTCATAGAGCATTGATGAATGTAATTTATAGTAAGAAATTATTACACAAAAGACAAGTTCAAGAAATTTTTGAATTACTAAATATTTCCAAGAGAAATTTTTAAAGGTATATTGAAAAGAGAAATGAAGTAGGCAAAATTTTTTAGAAAAATTGGGTAAATATTTTTAGAGTTCCCCAAAAAGAAAAAGAAAAATGAAGATGAAAAGAAATAGGTGGTTGAATTTTTCGACCAACCACTCTTGTGTTTCTTCTAATAGAAGGGATACTATACAAATAATAGGTGAAGATGGTATGAAAATTTCTCATCCAAAATTTTTTCTAGATAAAACACAAAGGGAACTTTTTGAAGCATTCAAGCAAGAATTTTCAAATGTGAAGATTTGTCAAAGGATGTTTGAGACACTATGACCATCATTTGTACATATAAATAAAGTACATGAAACTTGGTGATGTCAAAATCATGTTGAATTTTAGCTACACGTACAATCATATAAAAAAGCTATGACAATAATTGATCGAAATATAGCCATAGCTGGAAGCACAACACAATTTCTGAAGTCTCTTGTATGAAAAAAAATAGAAGATTCTGATGAATTCAATGTTCAGTGTATAAAAATTATATGTAATGATTGTGGAAATTTGAAGAATCTTTTACAAGTTGACAATATTGAAATTCAAGTTATTTTGAAGAGATTTGAATATGAGACATACTTAATGAGGTCAAGATTTGAGGAAAAAAAATGTTCTCAAAGAGAGTGGATTGCCTTACAATGAATTTATGAATAAATTTCACAATATCATATATCCACATAGTCAACATTTTCATGGTCAAAGATGGAAAGACAAGAAATTTAGTGATTCAAAGAATTGCATTCCACCATCGATTTTTATTCTCTCTATTATATATTTCTCTAACAAGTATACATTTAGTCCTCAAACTGGGATTCAAAGTCAATATTATCATTTAGAGCAAGTTGTCGTCTTTGTGCAAGTTTTCTATAGGTATGCTGAGTTTCAGGTAGATGGTATACAAAGTAGCAAAGATGATTGAGTTATCATCGAAGAGGTTCACTTTTACATTAGTGATGATATGGGTCATGATAGAAACTATGTAGCTCATTGTTTCAGAATGTGTTTTGAAGACATGAGATGACGTAGCATAAATGTTGAACAACATTGGATATGGTTTGATGGATGTGCTAGTAAGTACATTGTCTTTTCTAAATTTTAAATTTATTTAATTTTAACTTTGACACTTAAATTGTTCAAAATTACTTATATATAATAAGTTGTGCACATGTATACATGTGTATATATACATACATGTACATGCATATCTATTTGTTTTAAGCTAATTTGGTTTGAGTGTAATTATTTGTAACTTCATTGGACAATTTAAGTCTATAAAATCTTTTGTTTGGTTAATCCATTGATCAACATGTTAGACACAACACCAATTTTTTGTTGAATTTTTATGAGAGTGGACATGGAAAAGGAGAGAACGATGGAGTAGGAGCATGTTGAAGCATGCACCTCATAAACATCAACATGTAGGTAGTTCACCATATATATATATATATGGAATCTAGCTCGATATTTATAAAACATTTAGATATATTTAAACTAAATTAAATTATTAAACATTGAAAGTAACAAGTGACAAATTTTTCCACTTATGTACTTGTAGGTGTATAAGAGTGAAATTGCACCCTTGCGATTTCCCTTACACTATTGTTTCCACTTTAGTATATGCTCCTTTGGCATCTTGAGTAGGCTCATTTTAGCCCTTGCATCATCTTTTTCTCCTATCAAGATGTTCCAACACCCCTTTTTAGCAGCCACCCTTGTGTTTTAATTTTTCATCGGACTTTGTGCCTTTCTAATTTGTGTTATATTGTAGTATGATGTGTCCAGACACTAGTGCATCGCGCGGACATCCACGTTGCACTAGTGTCCCGCAACATTTCAACACTAAAACAACCATTTTCGAGCATGTTTTCCACTTGTCATCTAAGCTTGTCGGTGGAAAGGACTTGGGATTCTCTGAAATGGCCCGAGAAGCTTCTTTTCCCTCCTTAAAAGTCCTTTTTTCACTTCATTTGAGGGACTTCTTCTACAACTAGCTCCATTCTACCAATTTTTAGTTTGACTCCATCACTTGTTTACACATACAGCTTGTTGTAGCAGCTTCAATGAGATCTCTCAAGCTTCCATTACAACACTTCTTGCAACTTCATCTCCCTCATTTCCATGCTTGTGAGAATCTTGGGATTCCATATCCCCTACTGTTTGCACATTTACTTCATGATACAGGTTCTCCTCCTTGAGCGAGGTTTTCTTTTATCACATGCATACTCGTGATACTGGTTCTCCTCCTTGAGCATGGTTTTCTTTTATCACACACTTATTCATGGTGTGGGTTCTACTCCTGAGAAGGTTTTAATTTCACCACACACTTTGTTCATGAAACTCTTTATCTTTTTGGTTGTCCGTGGAGGTGGAAACACCAAAACGGGTGTTTCACTGAGGAAAACCCTTATACAGCCCCAACATTCTATCCATATATCACGCTTGCAGGTTTTGAAGACATTTGTTCAGTGGAGGCTTCATCGCTTGCATGGTTATGAGTATTTCTTTCCTTTTCTTCTGCTTACCTTTTTCATTTCTATTTCTTTATCTCAATCCTATCGTTTTCTATTATTTTACCATATTTTGTGGTCTTATCATTCAGAGTAGAAATAGTCACTTTAGGTGTTTCTGTGATAAAATCAGTCTCTAGTCCGTATGAGATGCCAACGCTCCTCTGAGATGCCAACGTGTCATGCTGTCATCTATTTTTTGCACTGATGTCCTCTGGCCAAGAGCCTTTTAGTTCATCCAGAGACCCTCTATGACCTTCTCTTTCAGACTCTAGAAAATTTGGGCTATTCCATTGAGGTGATATAGGGCAGGTTTCCTTGTGAGGCTCTCTAAACGAAGAGAACTCGTGAGTAGCAAATCCCCTATATCACATTTTGGGAATCTGATGTAAAGAACATTGTTCTTTGAAAAGATATAAATGGATTTAATAGGCTCTTTTCTTAGTTCTGTATCTAATATTATCCAAAATATTAATGATATTCCATTTAATGCATGTGATAGTGACTTGGACTTGTCCATGTAACTTGGTATCTATGATCCTTCTCATGATATTCCTCTTTCTTCAAAGGATGTCTTATTGCAAGAAGATGGAATCAATGATACCTTTCTCAATGTTACTCTACCTACTCTTCATTCTAATGCACTCTCATCTAGAGTGTTGGAAATTGTGCCTCAACTTGCTGGCTTGTATCTCTGTTAAAGACTTGGTGAATTTATGCTTTGTTGGTCTTCTTTATCAGCCTATCACCCAAATCCTAAATCTTGGAACCTTATCGCACAGTTCAAAAGTTTCTTAACTTCTCAACTGGTCGATCTCCTTCAATGTCGCAGTGTTCGGGATTTTCCTAACCCACTATGGAAGTTGTAAGTTTGTGTTTTCTCTGATTGAGCGACAAGCCAACGGATGTGGGGACCACTTGGAATTCTAGAGACTTGTTGAGAATATTGTAGATTCCTAGCTTGATTCTCTAGAAATGCACAAGTAGTAAATGTGTGTCATGGTGGAGACCACAAGGAATGGCCAATAGTTCATTACGATGGTCAAATGCGGTGTACGAGTAAGTTGGTAATAAAAGGACTAACTCGTGGATACCTAAAGCCTTCGGGCTTTTATTTATAAACTAATGACTACTAATATTCTGCGTTAATGTGGGATATTGTCGATGGTTGAACTTCTTGGAAGTCTTAGCAACAACAATGGTCTTGCAGATAGTTCTACAATGGACATCGGTGAGAATTCTTTCCAATAGAGTTGGTCTAGCCGATGGTTTTGCATTTACTATGATCTTTTGCCAATGGATAGTTGGTTTTCTTGTGATATCAAGGAAACTTGTTTTGTTATCGGTTTGACTTCTTAGGGTGTTGCTGATACCTTTGGTCTTGCCGATAGCTATGTGTTCAGGCATTTTGGCATCAGGGAGACATGATCTGGTGTCTCACTGACATGCAATTTAGTTAAATTTTTTGACTGAACGTCTGTCCTACGTGGTGTGTTCTGAGCCAATGAGAGAATTAGAATGTGTATCGTTGGAAGTTGAATAGTTGCAACTATTTTGTTGTGGAAAACAAACACGCCGTGAGTAGAATGAATTACACTCTATAATGGTTGAGGATGAGAGAAGTGTGAGATAACGAAAGTGTTACTTGGCTGAACACGAATTGATCTGAGTGGATTCATAGGATGCTTCTAAGAGCATTGTAAGATTACTATTTTGTACAAGATTGATCAGTGAATGTTACTATTGTAAATTGACATCAGAAAGTTAAGTCTGATCTCTGTATGTAATTTTCCTTATTGTAATACAAAGAGGCTTTTCTTGGTGTGGTGGATTTTTCTCTCATAAGGGTTTTTGCACGTAATTCTAGTGTCGAATTCTATATGTGTTCATTTCTCTTTTCTGTTAATTCTTTCCAAGTGTATCTTATTGAACTGTAATTGCAAAATTTATAGTCATATCTACATTCTTCCCTGAGGTTTTGTCGTTAGGAGAGTTTGTTCTACACCTAAGCTTTCCTTACAAGTGGTATCAGAGCCTAGCCAGTTGTGTTATCCTTGTGGGTACGTTGGGTTTTTTGTGTCAATTATGTTTAGTGGGAGTTTTGTAGAAGTATGGTAATTTTAATTATAGATTAAGATGAAATGCATATTAGGAAAGATTGAAATTGAGAAATTCAATGGCAGCAATTTTGAGTTGTTGAAACTTAAAATGGAAGATCTGTTAGTTGACCGTGATCTTTGGCTTATTGTGTCTGGAAAAAAACCTACAGGCATGAAGCAAGAGGATTGGGATCTTGCAGATCAAAAATTAAAGGGGTTGACAAGGCTCTATGTAGCAGACTCTGTTCTTGTAAATGTTCATGAAGAAAAGACAACATCTTCTTTGTGGAAAAGATTGGCAGCTATTTATTAGGGCAAGTCCTTAGTGAATAAGTTGTTCTTGAGGAAGAATTTGCACTCTTTGAAAATGCAAGAAGGAGTGTATGTTGCTAATCATTTGAATGCTTTCAACATGCTGATTTCTCAGTTAGCATTTGTGGGTGTGAATATTGATGAAGAAGATCGTTGTATGTTATTGTTATGTTCTTTTCCAGATTCTTGGGATCAGTTGGTGATGGCTATTAGGAGTACGACATCCACTTTTAAGATGGAAGATATTTTTGCTTCTTTGTTATTATAAGAGATGAGAATAAAATATTTTGAGATGGTGAAGGAGGCTCTTGTTGTTAGAGGCAGATCGAAAGAAAAAGGCAAGAAGAAGGACAAGAAGTCCAAATTGAAATCAGAAGGGAGATCAAAGTCTCCTGGCAAGAAGTCCAAGGTGAAGTGTTGGAATTATGGGCAACCTGGTCATGTCTGAAAGGATTGCAAAGAGGAGAAAAAGAAGAAGAAGAAGAAGATTTCTTCCAAAAATGATTCTTCTCAGAGTGATGCAGACGCTTTCATTGCAGCCTTGGCTACTCATGCATCAGATGATGTCTAGCTGATTGATTCTAGAGTATCTTTCCACATGACATCTCATAGAGACTGGTTCACTAAGTATGAAAAATATGATGGTGGAAGGGTGTATTTGGAAAGTGATTCATCTCTAGGAATAGTTGGTCGTGGAAGAGTTAGAATTCAGTTCCTTGATGGAAGAGTGAAGGGAATCAATGATGTAATGCGGCTCAAAATTTACTTTCTATTAGTAAGCTGAATGATGTTGGAGTGCAAGTCACGTTCTCTGGAAATGGCTACAAAATGACTAGAGGCTCAATGGTGCTAGCTATGGGTGCTTGTATTGGTACCTTGTATAGGATGGATGCATTTGCTATGTAATGCAATAGTGTCTTTGCAAAGTCAAAGAAGGCTACTCATGGAGAAAAGCAGGAAAAAGTTCCTGATAGTGCAAAATCTATGGAAGTTAAACTTCCAACAGAAAAGACTATGCTCTAGCATCATAGACTAGGCCACATTGGAGAAAAAGGTTTAAAACCTTGAAAAATAAAAACATGGTTAAAGGGATTGATGATTGTAAGCTCGAATTCAAGTTTTGTGAACATTGTATATATGGTAAACAACACTGTGTTTCATTATACTCCGGTCCTCACAAATCTTTTGGTTTATTGGATTATATACATTCTGATGTTTTTGGTCCAGTAAATGTTCCTTCTTTGTCTAAATCAAGATATTATGAATCTTTCATTGATAATTATTCAAGAGGGGAATTTGTTTATTTTTTGAAAAGTAAATTAGAAGTGTTTAGTCATTTTAAGGAATTCAAAAACCTTGTGGAAAATTAGACTAGAAGAAAAATAAAATGTTTAAGGACTGACAATGGTGGTGAGTTTTGTTCTGATGAGTTTGAAAGGTATTGTAAAGATCATGGGATTAAAAGACATAAAACTACACCCTACACTCTGCAACAAAATGGAGTTGTTGAAAGGTTCAACAGGACAGTAATGGAAAGAGCATGAAGTATGCTAAGTAGTGTTGGCTTGGAGGAGAAGTTATGGGTTGAGGTAGTTGCAATAGCATGTTACTTAATAAACCGTTCTCTTAATTCCTCTCTTGTTGAGAAAACACCTTTGGAAGCATGGTCTGTAAAGAAGCCCTCTCTGAGACATATTCATTTCTTTGGCTGTGAGGTATATGCATATGTGTCAAATGAAAAAAGGTCTAAATTGGAAAAAAAGGCTCTAAAATGTATTTTTATTGGTTATAGTGCTGGAATAAAGGGATACAAGCTTTGGAATCTTGATACGGAGAAGGTTTTATATAATAGAAGTGTTATTTTTCATGAGTTGAAGCCTTCTACTTTGGATCTACAGTTAGAGACAAAATATAAAAATAAAAATGATGTAGTTGAAATTCCTCCTACACCAGATAAAGAGGAATTGAAAATTCAAAATGTACCTGAAACTGAGGAGAGCTCAAGTAGTTCTGAGAGTTATGAAGAAGAACAACAACCTCAGACTCAACCTGTGAGGAGGTCAACACATGAAAGAAAGCAACCTGATAGGTATGGGTTTTCTTTGTTAGATTCTACTTGTTCCTATGCTTTAATTTCTAGCACTGATGAGCCTAGGACTGTGAAAGAGGTATTTAGAATGTCTGATTCAAACTCTTGGTTGGAAGCCATGAATGAAGAAATGGCATCATTAGAAAATAATGATACTTGGAGTTTGATGCCCTTGCCTGAAGATAGAAAAGTTGTTGGCTGCAAATGGGTATTTAAATAGAAAATAGGTCTGGATGGTAGTGTAGAAAATTATAAGGCGAGGTTGGTTGCGAAGGGGTATTCCCATGTAGAGGGAATTGATTATGGAGAAATTTTTTCTCCTGTAGCTAAGTTGACGTCTATCAGATTTCTTTTGTCACTTGCAATAGTGTATGACTTAGAGGTTGAACAGATGGATGTGAAGACAACATTTCTTCATGGTGACTTTGAAGAAGAGATTTATATGTCCCACCCTGAGCACTTTGTGGAAAAAGTTAAAGAAAATTTGGTTTGCAAGTTAAAAAAATCTTTGTATGGATTAAAAAAATCTCCTAGAATGTGGTACCAGAAGTTTGAAACTTTTTTTTTTCCATTGTCATTTGTAAGATCGAAATCTAATCATTGTGTGTACTAAAAAGCTGAAAATGATCATGTTCTTATTATTTCTCTCTATGTTGATGATATGTTGTTCATAGGCAATAGTAAGTTAATGATTTCTGATCTAAAATCTCAGTTGTCGGCAAAG
Organism: Sequoia sempervirens; assembly: GCA_007258455.2. Classification (NCBI taxonomy): domain Eukaryota; kingdom Viridiplantae; phylum Streptophyta; class Pinopsida; order Cupressales; family Cupressaceae; genus Sequoia; species Sequoia sempervirens. The sequence continues at coordinate 430,882,513 of VDFB02281492.1, read as the reverse complement.
TTTGAAATGAAAGATCTTGGTGTAGCCAGGTATATTCTAGGAATGGAAATAACCAGGGATAGGAAGAGTGGGAAAATTTGGCTTAGTCAAAGTAAGTATATTAATACTGTTCTGGAGAGATTTTGTATGATTGAGTGCAAGCAGCTAGTTGTTCCAGTTTTACAAGGAACGAAGCTATCTATCGAAGACTGTCCAAAATATCCTACTGAGATGGAGGACATGACCAAAGTGCCTTATGCTAGTGCATTTGGAAGTTTAATGTATGCAATAGTCTATATAAGGCCATACATTTCCCAAGCAGTGGGAGTACTTAGTCATTTTATGGAAAATCCTGGAAGGACACATTGGGATGTTGTGAAAAGAGTGTTTAGATATCTAAAGGGAACTTTAGAATATGCTTTGTGTTACCATGGAAATTTGGTTGAATCAAAGAGGACTCTCAGCATTCAAGGCTATGTGGATTTTGATTGGGCAAGGGACATTGAAAGAAGAAGATCCACCAGTGGATATATTTTCATGATGAATAGTGGTGTAGTTAGTTGGATGAGTAAGTGGCAGGCTATAGTCACTTTGTCCACTACAGAGGTAGAATACATGGCAACAAAACATGCCTGTAAAGAAGCAATCTGGTTAAAACATTTGTGTTCTAACATTGGGTTTGATGCAAGGAAAATTACAATTTACTGTGACAGTCAGAGTTCTATTTGTTTGGCAAAAAATCCTACTTTCCATGCTAGGATGAAACATATTGATGTGCAGTATCATTTTGTAGGAGATATGGTGGAAGATGGAAAGGTCTCTTTAGAAAAAGTGGATACTCTAGAAAATGTTCCAGATGCATTGACGAAACCAGTGACCATAGAAAAGTACAGGTGGTGTGCCAGTTCGATGGGCCTTGGAGCCCATGACCTTCATTAACTTTGAGTTTGAAGGAAGCCAATAAGTCTTCGTCAAGTGGGAGATTGTTGGACATTGTGCCTCAAATTGTTAGCTTGTATCTCTATTAAAGACTTGGTGGATTTACCCTTTGTTTGTATTCTTTATCAGCCTATCGCCCAAATCCTGAACCTTGGAACCTTGTCGCATAGTTCAAAATTTTCTTAACTTCTCGACTGGTCGATCTCCTTGAATGTCGCGGTGTTCAGGATTTTCCTAAACCTACTGTGGAAGTTTTAAGTTTGTGTTTTCTCTGATTGAGCGACAAGCTGATGGATGTGGGGACCACTTGGAATTCTAGAGACTTGTTGAGAATATTGTAGATTCCTAGCTTGATTCTCCGGAAATGCACAAATAGTGAATGTGTGTCATGGTGGAGACCACAAGCAATGACCAACAGTTCGATGCGATGGTGAAATGTAGTGTATGAGTAAGTTGGTAATAAAAGGACTATCTCGTGGATACCTAAAGTCTTTGGGATTTTATTTATAAACTAATGAATACTAATATTTTGCATCAATGTGGGATATTGTTGATGGTTGAGCTTCTTGGAAGTCCTAGTGACAATGATGGTCTTTCTGATAGTTCTGAAATGGACATTGGTGAGAAGTCTTGCCAATAGATTTGGTCTGGCCGATTGTTTTGCATTCGGTATCATCTCTTGTTGATGGAAAGCTGGTTTTCTTCTAATATCAAGGAAAATTATTTTGTTATCACTCTGACTTCTTAGGGTGTTGCCAATACTTTTGGTCATGCCTATAGCTATGTGTTCAGGCATTTTGGCATTGGGGAGACATGGTCTCGTGTCTCACAAACATGCGATTCAGTTAAATTTTTTGACTGAACATCTTTCCTCCATGGTGTGTTCTAAGCCAATGAGATAAGCAGAATGTAAATCGTTGGAAGTTGAATAGTTGTGAATATTTTGAACATTGTGGAAAATGAACAGGTCATGAGTAGAATGGATTACACTCTGCAATGGTTGATGATGAGAGAAGTGTGAGATAATGAAAGTGTTGCTTGACTGAACATGGATTGATCTGAGTGGATTCATAGGATGCTTCTGAGAGAATTGTATGATTACTATTTTGTACAAGATTGATCAGTGAATGTTTCTATTGTAAATTAACATTAGAAAGTTAAGTCTGATCTATGTATGTAATTTTCCTTACTGTAGTACAAATAGGCTTTTCTTGGTGTGGTGGGTTTTTCTCCCATAAGGGTTTTCCCATGTAATTTTGGTGTCCAATTACGTATGTGTTCATTTCGCTTTTCTGTTAATTATTTCCTAGTGTATCTTATTGAACTATAATTGCAAAATTTAAAGTCATATTTGCATTCTTCCTTGAGGTTTTGGCATTAGGAGTGTTTGTTCCACACCTAAGCTTTCCTTACATAGAGATGATGCATTGGTGAATGATGAATCTACCTCTCATTCCAATGCACTCTCTTTTGGCGATGATGCATTTGTGAATGACCAATCTCATCTTTGTTCTAATGCATGCTCTTCTAGAGATGATTCATTAGAAAAAGATGAACCTCCTTCTACATCTGATTCTCCTTGGATCGATGTTGATAATGTCTCTTTAAGTGACTATTCCACATTTTGATCTTGTTTGGATTGATGTTGAGAATATGTATTCAAGAAATTATTCTGCTAGTTGTAATGATTCTATAAATTTGGTAGATGTCTTTGTTGCCCCTCAAGGGCCTAAGAGAATGATCATTCATGTGACTCCAGCTAGTTTCCCTCCTAAGAGGATTTGTTCTGTCGATGGTGTTCCATTAAATAGCGGATCTCCTGATCTTCCCAAGGCTCCCTCTTATAGAGTGGTAGCCTATACTTACGAGAACAATGTGAATAAAAAACCAAGACTTCCTCAAGCTCCTAAACCTACAACTAAAGCACCTAGTGATTACAATCTTGTCGAGCAACCTTAGGTTAGTTTAGATAAGATCTCACTATGGGACTTGCTTCGGTCTACTCCAGTTTATCAGGGTATGCTTCACGAAGCTTTTCAAAATATCCTCTTAAATTCTTCTGCTAGGTTGGAAGATGTTGATGCGTTGATGGTGTATATTCATGTGATTTCACCAAATATTACATTCTATTCGCAAGAGCTCACGCCCCTGGAAGTACAAAAGCAAGTAGATCCTCTAATGATTATAGTCAATATTAATTAGATAGGAATTAGACATACTCTCATTGATGTTGGTTTGACACTCAATGTATGTAATATTTATCTATTGCCTAAGATTAATATTGACCCATCCTCTCTCAATACTTCTTCTCTTTTCCTCCGTGGGTTCAATAATGTCGATCGACAATCCCTAGGCATGGTAGTCTTGCCTTTGAGGTTGGAACCTATTACTATTCCTACCCTTGTATATGTCATGGCATAAAAAGTTCCATGTAACCTTCTTCTTGGTAGACCGTGGATTCATGCTATGGGTGTAGTCCCATCCACCTTTCATAAATCTATTAAGTTTATTTGTAACAATTGAGTATTCACAATTAAGGTTGACCCTGAGGCTATCCACCTATGTGAGATAGTGGCTACTATTCGAGCCCTAGTTGTGCCTACTCTTATTCCCTCGGTATCTTCTAGTGTGTTGATGTCTACCCCAATAGTGCCTACTACAAAGGATACTCTCGCGGTATACATCCCTAAGGAAGACCCTTCTAAAGCGAGGAGTCCTAAGTGTGCTCCTTCCACCTCTTCTAAAAGGAATGCATGTCTTGGTGGTGATCAGGGTCCCTTAGAATTTACAAAGTCCTTTGCTGGAGAATATAAAGTTGACCCGATCCACTTAGACCTTCAAAAAACATCACCTAAACCTGCTATCAAAGATTATCATTCTTTTATATCAAGGAGTAGGGAAAGCAATCATTGTAATATCCCTAGTATTGATCCCAGGAGGATTATGCTTTAGCTAAGGAGGATAGTGTTGGTAGTCCTATTAATAAGAATGATGGTGATCCCATAGGGGAGTGTGATCTCCGTTGTTGGGACAATGCTCTTTATAATGACCTTCCTTCTTTTCAAGACTTGCAAACATGTTATAGCCCTAGCTTTAGGCTCCTCTCTAAATGTGGCTATGAGCGTAAAGTTTGTGGGCGCAATGAACAAGGCATTCAGGTCCCTATAGAATTTGTGCCTTGTAAGCATAACTTAGGACTTGGTTGTTTGAATGAACAATTTGAAAGGGGACCATAGTTGAATGGTGACATGAATTCCACTCAACCTTGTTCTCATGAACTGATTTATCCTCCCTTTTCTTCTACCTTTGTGCCTTCTTCCTCTTCTTATGAGTATTCAAACCTTCCCCCACAAGAGAAAGGTTTGCTTCCTACTCCTCATTCCTTGTCTAAGAAAGAGTGTATTTTGTTGCAGCTTCTAAAAGCCCGCTTAATCATGCTCTTCCTTCTCCTACACACAAGAAATATCATGGACATGATAAATGTTCTTTTTGCACATACCATCGAGTGCTCAGTCATTCCACTAGTGAATGTAAGGCCTTCAAGGACAAAATACAACAACTTAGTGATTCATGTACCATCAAAATCCTGTTTGATTGATGTACCTATCTCTACTTTGCTTGACAAGTGATATCGAGGTTCACCTCTATCCTGTCTGAAGTATCTTGCATGGTTCTCCTCCCCTGTACATTGGGAGCAATGATAACTCATTTCAAAGATGTGAATCCTTCTTAAGGACCCTCTCTCTTGGTATGTCTTGCAATTGAAGTGTCCCTTGAATGGACCCCTCCTCTCCTTTGAAGGGTTCCCAAGGGAACTCTTTGGAATCCTTTATTCCAAATGAACTCTTTGTGTCTAGCTTGGGGGTAGCCTAACTAGACCTTTCCTTTCAAACTATGCATCCCTTGAGTGGACCCCTCTCCTTTTGAAGGGTTCCTGAGGGACCCCTTTGAATGTTTTTTGGTCCACATGACCGGCCACTTTAGACATGTCCTATCTCTGGGTAGGCATGTTGCCGCTTTTATATGCGTTCTATCTACGGGTAGACATATCAACACTTTTGGACATGTTCTATCTGTAGTTAGACATGTCAGCACTTTTAGATGTGTTCTATCTGTGGGTAGATGCATCGACACTTTAGACATGTTCTATCTGCAAGTAGACATGTCACTGCTTTTAGATGCATCCTATCTAAAGGTAGATGTATCGATGCTCTAGACATGTTCTATCCATGGGTAGACATGTGGCCACTTTTAGACATGTTCTATCTGTGGGTAGACGTGTTGACACTTTTCTAGATGTGTTCTATCTACAGGTAGACATATTGATGCTTTAGACATGTTCTATCTTTGGGTAGACATGTTGCTGCTTTTTGACTATGCGAAGTCTACTTTTTTGGCTTCTTCCATGTGAGAGATCTTGGGGGATGCCTCCTTGCAGGTCTACAAGTCTGTGAGGAACTTTCATACTTATTCGGTGATACGAGTTTCCTCCTCGAGTGGGGCTTGCTTTTATTACCTCTTTTGTGGTGCGAGTTCTACTCCTGAGCGGGTTTTTCTTTCACCACACGCTTTTCAGTGATATAGGTTTCCTCCTTGAGTGGGTTTTCTTTTATCACCTTCTTTTGTGGTGTGAGTTCTACTCCTAAGTAGATTTTGATTTTACCATGTGATTTTCAATGATATGGGTTTCCTTCTTGACCAGGGTTTTCTTTTATCACCTTTTTTTGTGGTGCGGGTTCTACTCCTGAGCGGGTTTTTCTTTCACCACACACTTCATCTCTCTTATCTCTTGTATATACCAGATCGAAGATATGCACCTTCTTCATCTTGAGTATATTCTCCTTCTCTCTTTGTCTTTGAAGTTTTCTATGTATTATTTGGGCATGATGCATAGTACTAAGACAACCTTTCACATCGAGGTCTCTTTCACTTTGTTGACTCAAATCCTTTAGCTTTTTATGTTCTAACGTTGCTATCCAGTGCAAGTTTTCCTTGTCTAATGTATTCATTTTGTAGATCATCAGCCTAGGGGCATGCTTCCATGGTTCGAAGAGTTATCTACTTCCTCTACAGTATCCTTTTGGTATATGATGCTATTTATATTTAATAGATTTCCTTTAGCGTCCATATTAATGCGGATACGTATGCCCACTAAAGTGGGGGAAAAATGTATAAGAGAAAAATTACACCCTTGCAATTTCCCTTACATTCTTGTTTACACTTTAGTATCCACTCCTTTAGCATCTTGAGAAGGCTCATTTTGGCCCTTGCATCAAATTTTTCATCTCTCAAGATGCTCCAGGACCCCTTTTTAGTGGCCAACCTTGTGTGTTAATTTTGCATTGGACTTTGTTCCTTTTCAATTCACATTGTTTTGTAGTGTGATGTGTCTAGACACTAGTGTGTCAGGTGGATGTCAGCATGCTGTGCTAGCATCCTGTGATGTTTCAACACTCAAACAACTATTTTCGAGCATGTTTTCCACTTGTCATCTAAGCTTGAGAGTGGAAATGGCTTGGGATTCTCTGAAATGGCCCGAGAAGCTTGTTTTCCCTCCTTGAAAGTCTTTTTTTCACTTCATTTGAGGGACTTCTTCTATAGCTAGCTCCATTCTACCAGTTTTTAGTTTGACTCCATCACTTGTTTACACATACATCTTGTTGTAGTAGCTTTGAGCTCTCTCAAGCTTCCATTACAACACTTCTTGCAACTTCATATCCCTCATTTCCATGCTTGTGAGCAACTTTGGATTCCATATCCCCTACTATTTGCACATTTACTTCATGATATGGGTTCTCCTCCTTGAGCAAGGTTTGATTTTATCACACGCATACTCGTGATACGAGTTCTTCTCCTTGAGCGGGGTTTTCTTTTATCACACGCTTATTCATGGTGTGGGTTCTACTCTTGAGTGGGTTTTTCTTTCACCACACTCTTTGTTCATCACACTCTTTATCTTCTTGGCTATTGATGGAGGTGGGAACACCAAAATGGGGGTTTGATTGAGGCAAATCCCTATACAGCCCCAAAATTCTATCCAAATATAACGCTTGCAGGTTTTGAAGACATTTGTTTAGTGGAGGCTTCATCACTTGCATGGTTGTGAGTATTTCTTTCCTTTTCTTCTCGTTACCTTTGTCATTTCTATTTCCTTATCTCAGTCCAATTGTTTTCTATTATTTTACTGTATTTTGCAATCTTAGCATTTAGAGTAGAAATAGTCAATTTAGGTGTTTCTATGATAAACTCGATCTCTCGTCCGTACGAGATGCCAACGCTCCTCTGAGACGCTAGTGCACCTTGCTGTCATTTGCTTTGTGTCCTGATGTCCTCTGGCCGAGAGATTGTCAGTTTGTCTAGATACCCTATATGACCTTCTCTTTCAAACTATAGAACTTCCAGGCTATTCCATTGAGGTGATATAGGGTCGTTCACCCTATGAGTCTCTTTGAACAAAGAGAACTAGTGAGTAGCGAATCCCCCTATATCATAGTAGGTAATGCAATATGGAATGCAAATAAAATTGTTGAATGGTGAAAAATTCATTTTTCCACTTGTGACTCAACATACAACACACGATATTTTTGCGAAGTTACAGGTACATCTAGTAAAAATTTATTAAATTTGAATTTTAAAGTGTGTGCATAGTTCAATTGAATTTTAAAATTTTAATATATATATACATATATATATATAGATATATGTATATATATACATATATATATATGTATATATATATATGTATGTATATATATGTATATATGTATGTATATATATGTATATATATTCACTTAAATTAATCACTTGAATATTTGTAATTTAGAGATATTGATCCAAATTCTTATAATTATCAAATAATTAATGGTATTAGAATTCTGCATCAAATCACGACAACAAGAGGTTGCAGGCATTAAGCAATTAATGTGAGAGAAAAATCATGTTTTTGTGTTGATTGCATTGAGGATAATGCAAATATTGTTCAGTGTGAGAATATTAGAGATGAGTATGTTTCATGATGGGAAATGAAACAATTAATATCAATCCCTCGTTTTGAAGAAAATGATAATGTCAAGGTCTACGATCCTCTATATTTAGCTGATTATGAATGTGTATCTTATTTAGTTGTTACAGGTATGTAAATTGATTAACTTAAAATTGATTTATATATTCTATGTAATTAAGTTTCAAGCATGTTTATATATAAATTTATATATTAAAAATATATTTACAACTTTTGTAAACTTTACATGGTCTGTATATAGGAGTTATTTTTGTAGTTTTTGTAGATCTTGACAATGTGAAAGGTGTGGATTACTATATACTAAGATGTACACAACCAAAATGAAAATTTGTGGAATCAATGACAGATGGTGATGGAAAAGAGTATCTCATTGGATCATTCATTACTAAAGGCACATATTATCAACAAATAAAGATAGATAAAAATGATTTTATATTTGTTGATTAATGCCAGGACAAAAGGTTATACATTATAGTCACTTAGTTATAGCAACAAAAAAAAATTTAGAAGCTTTACCTAAAAGAGGACATGCCAAAAAAAACTGGAGATTGCCTATTGAAGCTCATGAAAAGATTTTAGAGATAATTAAAGATAGAGAGGATCTAGATTATATGTAATAGGAGCTTTAAGTTATTTTTTGGATATAAGTACATGTATGACTAGATATATGTATGTATGTATGTATGTATGTATGCATAAATGTATGTAACAAATCTTTCTCTATTGAATCCATAAATTAAAAAAATATATCCAAACAATTAGAAAGAGTCACTAAACAAAGTGACTATATAAAATGACTATTAAGAAAATATTGTGAAATTATTGTTTGAAAAAACCTTAGATATAATTAAATAGTCATTTTTTTCTCAAACTCCATATGTGGTATGACAAATTTCTTCCATCAACAACAAAATTTTCTTGTAGACCTCTCTACTTGTTTCACTATCAAGAGCATCCAACCTAAACACATTGATATTTTTAAATAAATTCAACAAGAATTTACTCTTCCAATGTCACTACATATATTAGCTACAAAATGTTACAGTTACCTTCTTTCCAGTGCCATCTATACCCGAACTAAAAGAAGATTGAAGATAATATTCAATTTCAATAAATACATAAACTTGAAAGCAATCATCAAGAGATAAATCTTGCAATCACGTGTTTCATTTGTAGAAATTTTGAAGGTCCTATGTGTTCACCTTATAATCAAATAAGAATAATAAGCAATGCAAGATTTACCCTTGCAATCCCAAAATGTCACCTTCAACCCATTATTTTACAGACAAGTGAAGCTAAGAACAAAGTTGGTGTGTATATATATGTATATATGTGTTTATATATATCTATATATATACATACATACATATATATATACATACATATACATATATATATACATATATATATATATATATATACATATACATATACATATACATACATTAACATATACATACATATATATATGCATACACATATATATATATATACATACACATATATATATACATAGAGATATATACATATATACATATACATATATGTATATATACATATATACATATATATATATTTACGTACATATATATATGTATACACATATATATATATATATATATATGTACATATATATATGTATATGTACATATATATATGTACATATATATATATATATATGTACATATATATATATATATATATGTACATATATATATATATATCTACACATACATACATATAAACATCTACATATATACACATACATATATACATATATGTATATATATATGTATATATATATGTATGTATATATATGTATGTATGTATGTATATATATATGTATGTATGTATGTATGTATATATATCTATATATATATAATGTGTACTCAAACTTTTTATAGATCTATCTATGATTATATTGATTGGACATGTGACATGATTGAGAATGGGGTTTTTTGAAACGAGTGGTCATTCAAGTTTCTAATTGTATTTAAATTTGTTCCATGTGGAATTCTTAATTTAGTTAAAGAATCTTTGATTTCATAAGTTACATTTGAAACTCCTCTTAAATGTGTTATATCATATATATACTTGATATAAAACCTAGTGACTTGAAAAGTGTTTGAACATTTTTCCTAAATTCATTTAAATCATCTATTTGCAATTGCATTTTTTTATGTTGGACATGGAATTATTTTAACTTCACTTGAATCTCCAATTTCATTTGTTGAATATTAGATCATATATGCAAGTTACAAAACCTAGTTTATGTTCCAATTTTGCATAAATTTATGTTACATGGAATTCTTAAATTTAAGAATCTTTCATTTTATTTGTTCAACTCCAAAAGTATAGTGCATCATATGTAATATAAAACATCTAGTACAACTTTAAAAATTGATATTTCCTAGAAATTCCTTAAATCATCCTTGTGATGCTTGTAAAATCGTAAGGTGAAGTCCTAGAGTCACACTTTCCCCATTTATCAGTTGCATTAGTATTTAACTACCCTATGACATGGTGGTTGCATTCTTTTACTCTATAAATATATTGTATGAGAGTGTTCATGTTGGAAGTGTTCTTTTGGTCCCCTAGTCACATGGGTAAACACTGGTAGCTATTTTGAATACCATATGAAGTTTTATGTTGGGATCATGGTTTTAGAAGATTTAAGAAGGTTTTTTTCTAGCAGGTTCTTAAATGTGAAAGTGTTGGTATGCTCTTTATTAGTGTAATTTTTTTATATTTTTTCTTATTAGGTTCCTAAACAATGACTACTTTATTGTAATTTTGTAACGAATTGCATTTAGTTTATTTGGTTGTTTGAGTGTTGAAGAATTGACATGTTGTATCTAGTTTTCTTTATTTTTTATGTTACTAATGTGACATTCAATATTTTTATTATATTATCCAAGATCTATAGGCATTGTAATTTATTTCCTTTCATTTAGAGAAGCAGCCATGATTTTCTATAAACTTTGGTATGTTACTTATGTGTATCATTTTGTGAATTTTCTTGTATGGGTTCTCTTGGATTGGTCTTCCTTGTTCACCTTGGTGAATTGGAATATTCATTGCAGTGAATCATAGTGATGGTGTTTGGGGTGCTTAAGATAGCTCTATTTTTCCATCAATAGTTGTTTACCATGTATAGCTTGAGACCATATGTAATGGAATCTTTGGTAATTATGTGGATTGATCACTTTTGAATATAGTTGTCATGGGAAGATCTAGATACTTATATTATGTGCATAGTGATATTTTATCATTTTCTAATTGCATAAATGTTCCTAAACCAAATATTTTTGGCAATGAGAGGCTCTCTTATAATTCTAGGGTTTTGCACCTAAAAGGAGAGAGTTACCAAAAATCTTAATGGCTCACTCAAGAATAATCCCTTGAGATTTAAATGCAAATATGATTGAAATATGTTAAAGGGGAATGTCTTAGATTCTTAAAATTGATAAAATAGAATAACTACTAATGCAAAACTAAGAAAATGCAATATGTTTGAAAACACAATATGATATGCAGAAAGATAGATTGAATGAAATATAAAACAAGATAGAGAATCCAAACATAAAGAGTGCACTTGAAAATTGGAGGCTAGAGTGAAGACTAGAAATGTCTCTGAAATTCTAAAAAATATTATTTTCTGACCAACTTAGTCCCAAATAAGGGTTTCTGCCTAGAAAGCAGTTTAAGAGAAATGGGTACTGGAATATGTAGAAAACTCTAAAAACATGTACAATGGGACTCATTCTCCACTAATGGCGAATGATTCCACTTTTATCATCTATTTCTAGTTAAATTTTTATGTTCCACTTAAACAACATTGAATCTCTTAGGAATTGAACTAGAACTTACATATTTGCATTCAAATTATTTCTATTTCTTTAACTATTTAAAGACAAATTAATTTGGAAAATTAATTGTACATCGATCTTTTTAAATTTACAAACTGCAACCATTAGATAGTTGAAAGGTGGAAAATTGTTTGCTTTTCCTCTCGTAGGGTTTAGGGCCTAGAGAGGATATTTTTCACTAACTTTCACTCAAGAACAAACCCTTGATATCCCAATGAAAAATAGAAAGAGATCTTGAAAGAGGCTTGTTCTAGGGGCTGAATGCAAACTATTAAGCGGTTCACCTCAAAGTTTAAACTTGGAAAAGATAATGAGATGCAAGATGAAATGAAAAACCCTAATTGAATGCAAAGTAACACTAAATGACCTAGAAAAGTAAATGAAATGAAACAAAAAGCTACAGAAAGGAAGGTGTGCACCTGGGAATCTAGAAGTGACTAGATGAAGGTTTGGAACATTGGAAATTCTTACTTTAATGCTAACAGGGACTCATTTCCCAAGCAAGGCTAATCAGTCTAGATTCTAGAAAACTATCCAGGACTAGGATCTGCCAAATGGGTATCTAAATTTGCAAACACCTAAAAATTGATAGGAACTAGGACTCATTCATTAGAAATTGTGAATCAGTCCCATTGGGCTTTTCTAAAACTTCAAAGGCTAATCCTGATCTTCTCTATCTGGTATGTTCTTCCTAAGTGATTTTCGGATCTAAAACCCTAATTTAGAACCTATAGGTCATCTCCAAGGCTTAAGGCTTAATGACAACTTTGACAACTCTGAAATCTTGATAGCTTTTCTCCAATCTTACTGCTTAGGAAATCTACAACCTATACCTACAAATCACACACAAAGGAGAGGAAAAAAATTTGTGGGGTTAGTGAATAGGGGTTTGCCTTGGTCAAACCCCGTTTTGGAAATCAATCCTTGAAATGAAATCAAATATGAATGTATAATTATGAATGAACAAATGATAATGTTGCAACTCACCAAACCCTTGCAATAAAGTGTTGCTATTATTATTGAGATGGAGAAAATGGATGTAGACCTTGATTCTTACTTGAAAGATGTTGATTTTTAATTAAACATTTGCTTGAATCACAAAATCCTACACCACAATTGTTAGCACAATAACAAACATGATGCATGAAATATTTGACATGATGATTGATGCTTGAATGTTGCCCTAAAATTCTTGATAATCTACCCTTGAATTCTCTTGAAGACTCTTGAATGCTCTTGTGAACTCAAAATTTCTATAAGAATGCTCATTCAACTTGCTAGGTGTAAAATAAATGAAAGAACCTTGTATTTATACTCAACTATGCAATAATTCCCAAAATTACAACACTATAGGCCAACATCAGATCTAGGAAAATATAATCCCACCAAAAATTTGAATTAATTTTTATTTTGGGCCAAATAGGACACATTCACCCAAGGTGGTGAATGAATCCCACCATGCTTAATCCAAAATTCTCTAGGTGGAAGTCATTCTCCGAAGGTCACAAATGAGTCCCAGATCACTAAATCTAGGTCATTCAAACCTGAAACACCTGAATTATGATTGGTTATTGATTAGTGTTAGGATCATCCTAAAAGAGGTACAATAAATGAGGCTTGTGGATTCAAAATAGGGCCAATTAAAGCATAAGAAAGCCCAATTATCAATGAAAAGCCTAGAAAAGTGTGAAAATATGTTACAACACTTTACAACACTTAAAATAACTCAAGATTAAAGTTAAAAAGAGGTTTATTAGGTGTAATTAATTAATAAAACCTTAGAAATGTGAAAAAGTGAGCTAAAACACTACACAAAACTTTAGCAAGGTACCATTCAAATCCACTAGTTCATAAGGGCCCAAGACCTAATGTGAATGTTTCAACCACATTACAAAACTAAATTGAGGAAAAATTAGGCTCAAATTCACAAGGAGGGCCCAATAAAAGTGTGAAAATGTCCCTGATGACATTTTTTGACACTACATTTAAGTGCCACTTTATTGAGAGGATGAACTTGCTTCAAACTCACACTAAAGTAAACAAACATGCATCAAGAGGGGTGCATGTGTACCAATGAGAGTAATATGGGACAAAAATGATCAAGAGGGGTGATCAAGCCCCCAAGATCAAGATCCCATGACAAACCAACATAAGCACAAAAGAGCGCACATGAGAATGATAAAGAGCATTAGTAAAGCACAAGCATACACTGTCAAAAATGAAAAAGAGAAAAGGTTTAAGAAAAGAGAGTTGGATCAAGCTTCAACAATTTTTTGATTGCAAATGTGGATCAGATCTAGGATTTTTGTCTGAAATATGCATACTCACTCTCAAGCATTGAAACTCCCAACTATCTGTTGGGTGAGAAGTCCTAAAATGTGAGACACATACACTCATGGCTGGTATACACTGATACACACACAAGTGGCTATGGGGAAATTCATGCCTTGGTCAGGCTTCCTGCTCAAACCATACCAAAATTATACCCCCTAATAAATTTAATAAGGCACCACCAAAAAAATTATTATCAAGCCTCATGAGATAAGATAAACTTCTTATGCTAGGAGCTCATAACCAAACAAGATGGATCTACAAGCATGCAAGTTTTGTTATGCAAGGTGGCCATATAATTGCAAATGCAAATGAAAAATAAGGAATTTTCAAAGGAGTCTTTCTTAGTTCATGTGAGGTCTTTCACTTAGGGAACATTGTGCCTAATGTCTCCAAGAGAGGACCAATAAAATAATAAAAGATTCAAAACATAGGGGATGTAGTGTGTCACCTGAAGCCACTAAGAGGAATGTAATATGCTAAGAGAGATAATTCTCTTGAGGTACATCACATATAATGTCATCCACAAAGCAAAAAACACATCCTATAAAGTAAGAAGACTACACCATGAACCATGAAAAATAAAAAATACAAAAGAATAATGTCAATGTATGCCCCTAATTTAAAGAAATTGCTAAACACCATGCTCTGAGAAAATACTTTAAAGTATCAAATGATAAATGCAAAGAAAGAAGACATGAGAGATAAATTAGAAAGCCCTATGTGAATTTATATTTTTCCAAGTAAAAATGAATCATGCAAAAGAAAAGGAAAAGAGAGGGGTTGCCCCCAAAATTAAAACACAAAACACATAGGGGATCTACGGATTTTAGGTTAGTATGTTCTTGCTGCAATATTTTTAGAGAGTTCAAAACTGTCATCATTCCCAAAATACACATAGAACTAGAAGAGTGACACAAAGATAGTGAAAGCAAAGAAAAACCTTTAAGGTTAAAATGGAAGAGACATGAATTTCATGACGCCTTGCATCATCCCCAAAAGCAAAACACAATACAAATGAAAAGAGATAAATAAAAGGCATCAGAAAATCCTTTTGGGTCAACATGGAAGAGACATGATCATCTCTCGATGCCTTGCGTCATCCCCAAAAAGAAAACACAAGACAGAGAAAAGTAAAGGAAAAAAGTAAAATATTGATGACATAGAGAAGAACTAAGGTACAAATAGAGGAATGTGAAAAAGAGAGAGAGAACATGAAACAAAACATCACGGGGGATCACATCATGCACATACAATCACACAAAAGAAAATAAAAAGGAATGAAATAATTCCAAAGACTAGTAAGGCATAGGTGAGTCAACCTAAAGCAGGTCATTTGCCTCCTAATCTCATTCTGTATAAGTGGAAAGAAAACAACAAACTTAAGGTACAATAAAAAATGTATTACTAGGACAAGTCTATCTACTTCTTTCCCCCCACTGAGTGCAAGACTATAATGAGCTGAGGTATGTGATAGGAAAGATAATGCAATAGTGAGAATAGAACATTCTACAACCATTACATGACAAGGGATGGAAAGCGGTGCATTATGCAATCACTCAATGGAAATCATTACCATCGAAGTGAAAGTTTTTCAATACTAATTTGAATGCATGACATTCATCAATATTACATCCAAGAGTTATGTGGTATCAACAATGTGGAACTTTTGCATCTTTAGTATATAGTATTAGCATGTATTTCATTGGTGGTAATGTTATTAATTCTTTGTTCAAACGAAATTGAAGATTCCTTTCACTTTCAAGTTGAGGACAAGGGAACATTAGCTTTTGTAGCTTCTAGGGCCTTTTGTGCTTGCTAGATTCACCAAATTCTCTAGATGGGTTTAGGGCAAGAGGTATAGAGATGATATTGTATTTGTTATCCTTATCCTTAGGAGATACATGTTGCTTTTTAGGTATTCTTTAGGAGCACTTATGTGGTGAAAGGTATCTTGATATCCTAACCCCTTTGTGTTTTCATCAGTTGGTATTTGCTCTAGGAATTGATGAGTTTCATGTTAACTTGTCATATCACATCCTTGTTTACTTAATATTGTGAATCCTTTTCCTTATTATTCTTCTAGATTTATGGGAGTGTTTGTTACTATGTTTTCGTAAAATGGTTGAGTATTTGCTTGTTTAGAGTAAATAGGCTCACCTATTGTAGGGAACCTAAGTTCAGGGTATGTGCAGGATCATCATGGAAAAAATAGGCCCTTAAGTGGCAAAAAATTCAAAAAAACCAGAGTTAGGAAACTTGACGTAAAAATTTGAATAAGTTATCTATATTATTTCAAAAATATGTAAGAATACATACTGTAGAAAATTGAATGTAGTTTCTAAACTACTAGGTTTATTTTTTATTTTTTAAATCTATTTGGTGAAAATTTGAAATTCCAATGCAGTAGTACTTAAATTTCAGGGAAAAAAGAGGAAGTAGGTGTTTGTCTGACCACCCTAACAACAATAAAATTATAATATTTTTTTATAATATTTCAGACAAAAGTAGAAGACTCATGTCCGGATGTGATGCATATTTTTTGTAATTTTTTTCCAAGTAAATAATTAATTATGAATTTTTTATTACAACTTTTAAAAATATAAAAACTCATATTTTTGACCACCTTAACTTGGTCAAAACTTCATGAAATTCATTTTTTTTTTAATCCTATAGTATGCAAAGCATAGAATGTGGTGCATGCTTTGGATTCAAAAAAAGTGATACCGTTTGAAAGCTATAGACATTTTTCAATCAGCCTATCAATCAATACTTTAGTCGTAATTCAAGTAGAAAATGAATAATAATTATTTATTAAATTCAAAGTAAAGCGTAATTTATATTGTTGGAAAGCTGAGAATCTCCTTTAAAAACCCTTTTCATTTCATCAATTTTGGGTAAGAAAAAAGTCATCATCCACATACCCTACAAATACCCATCATATTGCCACTTTTTGGCCCATCATGATCCTGCACATACCCTTCAACTTTTGTTTCAGTTTCAGGATGTATGCAACCAAATATATCAAGAGGTGGTATTGTAGAGGAGGTTGGTTGTTTCATAGATGGATAAAAGGATACATTAACTTCAAGGTTGTTAAGAAAATCATTTAGGGACTTATTCATGTTTTCATCCTCTTCTCCAATGATGTCAACATCATGAGGAGGACATACATTAGGAGTTGAGTGAGCATGAGTAAGGTCAATTTCATTAGGAATGTGTCCAAAAGTATAACTTGAAACATCTACTAAGGACTTTAAGGACATCCAAATCTTTCCAAAACATATATCCATGATGCGAATTTTAGATTCTAAACTATGCAACAATGTGAAATGAAATGCTCTAGATGTAATTTTGAATTTAAGCAATGCACAAGATGAATGAATTTAAACTATATGGAATGAATTGAGTGAAACAAAAATTCTATAAATTATAATAGAAAGGAAATAATAGTTGTGGACATAGAAAAAGTAACCCTTATACCTTTTTTCATATTTAGGCCCTCTTAGTGGTTTTTGGTTGGATTTTTCCTAGATTTAATTTTGTACTATGGCCAACACATTCACATTAGGTATTTGACCCTTGTGAATCATTAAGACTTCTAGGATGTCTTGTAAAAGTGTTGTGACGTGTTGTAACCCACTTTCACTCTTTTCAAAGACCCTTTAATTATAATTAACTTAAATAGCCCCTTTTTTATCACTTAACAAGTCTTATTTCAAAGTGTTGCAAATATTTGTAACAAAATCTCATGCTTTTCTAGGCTTCCCATCAATAATTCAACCCTTTCTTATGTTTAAATGACCCCTTAATTCACTTGTTGGCCCTACTTAAGTGTATTTTTGTGAATATTCCCATTAAACTTTATTAAAAACACTTCAATTCCCGAAACCCAGAAAAATTACCCTAGTGGGACCAAGTTAGCACCTAGGGTGACTTACTCCCACTAGGCACAAAAATTAAAATACTTTTAGTTTTTTGGTATGATTTATTCTCTTGACCTTAAGGTCAGTGTGTGATGTGTTATTTTTTGGAAATATTGTAAAATAAAGTATAAATAAAGGGTTTTACTTTCATTTTACATCTCTTAATCCCCCATTCATTATTCAAGCAATCCATTCATTTACTTAATTATTCTCAAGCATTCTATACACCTTCAAGCATCGATTTGATCATCTTGTTGCATATATTTAGATTTCAACATCAAGGGTTTGGTGATTTTGTGACATTCCATGTTATTCTTTCATCATTCTCTCTTTATTCTATTTCATTTTATAGGGTTTTATTACCAAATTGGGGTTTGAACAAGGCAATTCCCTATTCTCTAACCCTTAACCCTTTTCCCCCTATTTGTATGTGTGTTTGTAGGTCCTATATGGAAATTTTTCAAAGAGAAAGTTCTTAAAAAGTGGTCAATGATCCATAAAAGTCATTCAAGTCAACAAATCCCTAATTGAAGCTTGGAGATCTTTTTAATCCCATTTTCTGTAGAATCTAAACTAAACACTTGTCCAAAAGGGAAGTGCAGATCGAAAGCTACAGATTCCTACCTTGAATTTCCCAAGATTCGTAGGTGGAATAAGTCTCCTTCTGTGCTAGATTAGTCCAATTACCAGGCTTGAAAAGTGATTTTTACATTTCTGAGTACCCATTTGGAAGAAACATATTTCAACAGAATCTCCCCAAAACAGGACTAATTCACCCAGCTTAAATTAAGTGTCTGAGTTGGCTTTAACAACAAAATCTTTAGGATTCCAGAGCCTCTATGCATCACACTTTGGTTTCTAGGTGCACTTTTATAGTCTTGTTTAATTATGTTATTTTTTACTTGCATTCTTAGGTCATTTTGCATACATCACCATGTTTTCAAACAGCTTGCATTTCTTAGGTTTTACATTAATAAATCATTCCTTTTATCAATTTATTACATTTATACATTATATTTAGAGATAATTCATCCATCCTTGCATTAATTTTGAGTGTAGACATTACCCATTTTGGCCCATCTCTCTCCTTTTAGGTGAAAATCCCTAGAAGTGCTAGAAAGCCCTTGGGTGCCAAAATCTTTGTCTACATTTTGGTGAACCTAAATTTAGAACATTTTTACTTCTAATTTGTAGTGCATTCACATCCTAGGAATAACTTGCATCAACATTGCATTAGTTTTTGCATTGTTTTGCATTCTAGGTTTTGAAAAATTGAATTACTGAAAAGCTCGTATAGTTTGCATTTTTGCATTATATTTCATTGAAAATTCCAAAAAATCTACATATTCATAATGTAGTTGCATCTACACACCTGAGAAACATAAAATTTCATTAAAAATTTATGAAAAATATCAAAAAAATCACCACTGGGACTAATTCGCCACACTGGGCAACTTAGTCCTCCTGCACATTTTGCACTATAATTTTTGGCATTTTCTGCATTTTAATTTTCTATTATTGCATTGTTGTTATAGTTTCCAAAATTTTAGTTATTAGCATTTTATTGCTCTTAGTTTACATTGCATTTGCATCCACCCTCATTTAGAAACCTTTGCATGAATGTTTGGTGTCCTATTGCTAATACCTTAATGGGAAGAAGCTCAAGACTCATGTTATCCAATGATAATACACTTGTTGTGGATCTTCGATTGTCTAACACTTCTACTCCTAGTATTACAACTAGTACACTAGGCATGGATCCCACCTTTAGCAACACTTTTCCTTCCAATAACATGCAAATTGAAACACAAAACGATCACATTCTGCAAGGAAACATCATTAACATTCATGAGGACTTAACACATATCCAACATCAACTGTGTCTTGAAAACATTTCAACAACTACAATTCCTACTATAGAAAACACCCATCGCATGCTTGAATGTGATAAAGGCTATAAAATTGTGAAACAAATTGCTGAAATATACCACAAACATGTTCCTACCACCTCTAGTACATCTCAACCAATAGACACTGTGGTTAGTCAAGGAGGACCTAACACTCTTCCTCCTTAAACAGTAGCATCCATACCTACCTATACCACTCCTCAAATCACAACCACAATGCAACAAGTTAGTAATGTTATTCCTTCCTTGAATATTCTTGCTAGAATTCCTAATTCTTATGTGGCATCACATGTTCTCTCCTCTTCCACTATACCATATATAAGCATTCCATTCACTTGCCCTATCACTACATACACCCCATCACCACTTACCCTTCCACCTCATACCACTTACACTGAACCTCTCATAACATAAATTTTCCAAACCATCTCCTCCATGCAAAAGAAAATATCCACCATCAACCAAAACCATAATTCCAGACCCTTCACCTATTATGTTCATAGCAGCCCACTATCTCTAGAAATATTGCAAACACCAATCCCACAAGGAATATAGATTGATAAATTTGAGAAATATGGAAGAAGGGAGATCCTTCTAACCATGTTAATGCTTACACTACCTTATGTAGTGACTTCATCCTTGATGATAAACTATTAGCCAAACTATTTCATAGGACTTTAAAAGATATTGCCTTGGAATGATTTTCATCATTACCAAACTATTCAATTCATTTATTCAATGAACTAGTTTATACATTTATAAATCATTTCCATGTGCATATGACTCCAAAGAAGACCTGGACTGATTAGATGCGATGCAAACAACATTAAGAAGAAAAGAGAATGAATTTGATCTCATCATATCAATCTCTTTACTCTCAAATCAATGTCAAGATTCTTGATCCACATCTTCAAAAGATATTTATATAAAAATTTCAAACTAAACTTTAGGATAAATTCACAATGATGAAATTCCCCTCCTTTATGCACTTGTGTACCATCATTTATGATTATCGCAATTTGGTTAGTAGTCATAATGCAAAGTCCACTTCTAGCCAAGTTGAGAAGCCTGAACATGCTAATATAAACAATTCATGGCCATTTAGAAAGAAAAACAAAGGGTTATTAGAATTCAACCCCCCTCAACAACCAACTCAACCCATCAATAACCAAGTAGCCACTATTAAAGCTTTGATACCTTATAGTTATGGAGATCTGAAAAGATAGTTTACACCTTTACCAGACACTATTCATAACAAAATGTCCCAACTTCTACAACAACAAATGATTACTTTACCTACTATTAAACCACTCGATCCTACTAAGCCTTTACGACCAACCTTTAAACCCAATGCTTATTGCCACTATCATAGACAAAATGGACATGACATGAAAAAATTTAAGCATCTTAAACACCTTGTGCGAGACCACATTGATTCTTGTCATCTATCCATTGCAAATGTTAATGTTAAAGGAAATATGTATGTTGCCCCTCCAAATCAAAATTTGCAAATTTTCACCGATCCAATGCCAAAACATAATATGTCATTTGTAAAAGCTAGGGAAACTCCAAAAAATGATGTGATGACTGTTCATACAAATATTGAATATCTTGATCCTATTCCACAGACCACTATTATTAATCCTATGGATGAAATGGTAGGTTTGATAGAAATTATCCCTTGTAAGTTCCAACCTAAGAAATCTCTTGATATTACTTTTTCCTCTAAGGACATACTTCCAAATCTTCCCAATGGTCCTCTTTACATATCCGACAGTATTTATGGTAAGCAAACTAATGGGATACTCATAGATCCTTCCTATGGAGAGAATACGATCACTGAGGAATTTTTTGTATTACATGATCTTTATCAAGATGATTATGATAAATCGATAGCATGGATCAAAATACACAATGGTTTTTCTTGCCCTACGATTGGAACGATTTTCCTTCCATTACTTATAGGATCTAAAATAGTGTATGTTACATTCTCCATCATCCCATAGTCAGATCAGTTTTGTTTGCAGCTAGGCCATCCATGGGTTTACTCAATGAAAGTTGTCCCTTCATTCATAGACAAATGTTTAAAATTTTTGCTTGACAATGAAATATTCATTGTTCACCATAGTGGCTTTAACCCTTTGTCTTCTAAAGGAAACTTCTCCTTAGAATCATTTTGGTATCGAGCCCATGGAACCTATAACACTACATAAAGACTTCTTTTTCATTGCTTACCAAAAGTTTAAAGCAAAGGAAAATGCAAAATTGTTCCTCCGCAACATGTCCCTGTCCACTTGCAACACTCCTATCCTAGATGAAACAATGATTCAACCTGAACAAGAAGAAACCCCTCAAAATCAATCAACACCCTCAATTTCCACCACATCATCCAAACAACCGCAAGATAATGATAACAACTCTTTCATGCCTCATATAAAACAAGTTTATAAAGAAAAGGAGATGGTGGATGAACAACCTTCAATGGTTCTTTCCATTCCTCCCATTAGGGAAGAAAAGAAACCAATGGTTGATCAATCCGCTCCTTCACAAACACAACTTGACAATAAAACCAAAAGAAACAGAGGAGCTAGGGATCATAGGCGTAGATGTTGCACCCTTTCTCACAAGTTACAAGATGAATAAAATAAAGAAAATCAACGTCTGCACTTGAAAAAAATAATGCATCATGACCCTCCTCCCCAATCACAACAAAATGATCCAATACAACAACCACAACTTGCCAGACACCCTTCACTAGAAATTATCATTTGTCCTCCTATCATGATTAATCTCGATGAGGATGATGAGATCACTAAAATAGATGAAGAGGTGCATAATGATCTAAATGCATTATTTTCCTCTTCCATAAGCGTAAATGATAAATCTCCTACAAAGAGTGTAGAACCTAGTGCTTCCCATAGTTCGACACTTGCACTTGTCCCTTTGGCTAGTTGCTCACCCTTGACATATCATGAACATGATTGGGAGGTGGATGACTTGCTTGATGGTTGATTTGCATTTTCCTTACTAGTATTTTTCATTTTCTTTTGCATGTTGGCATGTGCAAGACGTGTTCCCCCATAATGTGATGTTTGATGTTCTTTCTCTCTTTTTGACATTCTTCTATATGTCATACATAATTTTCTCCTTTTTCTTTATCTTTTTGTTTTGTATTTTTTTTGTTTTTTTCCTTTTGGGGATGATGCAAGGCATTGAAACCGCAATGTCTCTTTCATGTTGACCCAAAAGGCCCTTTTTCTTTTCCCTTTATTTTGTGTTTTACTTGTGTTTTCCTCTGAGGATGATGCAAGGAATTGAGACACAAATGTCTCTTTCATATTGACCTAAAAAGGATCCTCTTTCTTTTACTTTTGTATTTTTCTTGTGTTTTCCTTTTGGGGATGACACAAGCCATTGAGACCAAAATGTCTCTCATTTTGACCCAAAAAAAAATTCCTTTTTCTTTTGGCTTTTTTTCTTTTCTTTTTGCTTGTGTTTTCCTTTTGGGGAAAATGCAAAGCATTGATACATCCTTTTTCTCTTCCATGTTCACCCAAATAGATTTTTATTTTTCTTTGTTTTTGCTCTCTTTGTGTCATTCTTTCAATTCTATGTATTTAGGGAATGATGAAAATTCTGAGCTCTTTACAAAAAAATTGTAGAAAAGAACATACTGACCCCAAATCCATAGATCCCTTATGTGTTTGGTGTTTTCATTTTTGGGAGAAACCCCTCTTTATTTTCCTTTCTCTCACATGACGTAGCCTTACTTAGAAACATATGACTTGGCATAGGGTCTTTCCAAGTTGACTCTCATGTCTTGTTTCATTTTGAATTTTTCATTCGCTACTTTAAAGTAATTTCTCACAGTACGACATGTAGCAATTCCCTTAAAGTGGGGGCATACATTGGGATTATTCTTTTGAATTTTTTTTCATTTTCTTGGTTCATAGTGCAGCCTTGTTACTTCATACAATGCACTTTTTTGCTTTGTGGATTATATTGGGTGTGATGTCTTTCATGAGTGTGATCTATCTTAGAATATTCCATTCGTCTTAGTGGATTGATGTGATGCATTACATCCCCCAAGTTATGAATTTTCTATTCTTTGATTGGTCATCTATTGGAGACATTAAACACAATGTTCCATAAGTTAAAGAACTCACATGAACTAAACAAGACTCCTATGAACATCTTTTGCATGTTGCATTTTGCATTTGTTATATGGCCACCTTACATAGCACAGCTTGCATACCTGTGGAGCCATCACCTTTGTTCATGAGTTCTAAGCATATGAATCTTTTCTTCTCTCATGGAGCACAAAATGTCATTTTATTTTGTGGCACCTTATCGATGTTATCAGGAGGTATAACTTTTGTATGGTTGAACGGGAAGCCCATTATGAGGCATGAATTTTCTCCATAGCCACCTGCATGTGTTTGAGTGCATACCAACCATGTGAGTGTATGTTTCTGGTGTAGGGGCACCTGAAACCATGATTCATAATATGTTTGGTAATGGTTTTTCATAGAGTGTTTGGGTAACTTTATGAGTTTTTAGGTGTTATGTTATGGTATTTAATGAAATAAGGTCTTTGAAGACCATATTATATGTAATAGGTTGATGTTTTGTTTTAGGAGTCAATTTATTATTAAAGAGTGCACAAAACCCAAATATTGTTAAGTGTAAATAAAGTGCTAAAATGATTGTTTTAAAGAGTCTTTAATGTCTAAAAGGAAGTTATTCCCATTGGAGAAGGTGTAGATTTTTTTTAAAACCTATTTTAAGCCTTTAAAGTCATGAAGAAGGGGGATGAAATATTGTAAGGGAGTTTCAATAAAGAAAGCAATGTTTTGTTATGTTATTTTCTTGATTTTTCACTATTTCCTGGACTCTATCATCTTTGTACGGACCCGTACAGTTCTTGGCTCCTCTAATTTCTTATGGAATATGTAGATATATTAAACGCCTTTCACTTGCATCTATTTTTAGGTCTTAGTCTTTCTTGGGTGAAGAGCACTTCTCATTTTTCTAGAACAACCTGTGACAGGCAGCAAGGGCATTGTCTGATTTTGTAATCATGTTTTAAGCCTCCCACCTACTGTTCATGTTTTTTTCTCGGTGGGGAGGAGTAGTTCCATGTAATTATAGGGTTTTACAAGTTTTTGTAGGATAATAAAAGTAAAACTTTGTTCAAAAAGCAGAAGCCATGGCTGGAAGTGTCTATTTTCCTATGAAAATGATGGTCTCAAGTAGAGTTTTGAGGTTCCATGAATATAATGGACTCAATGAAGGTTTAGAAGGTCTGTGCAGACCCAAAAAAAAGTGTTTGATGGTTTGGTTTTTTCTAGAAAGGCGTTGTGTTGTGGGTTTTGAAAAACCCTAGGTATTTAGAAGAGAAATGAGGGTTTGAGGAATGAAGGCTTAGGGGTCAAGTACCTATATGAAACCTGTGAAATTGGGAGTTTTTTGGTGTTTTTGATCAATTTCCAAGAGTTCATGGTGATTGGAGAAGCCTAAAGAGTAGTTTGTTTGTAAATTAGGCCTAATTTTGTAGCCTTTTGAGCAGGGTCACTCAATGAAACTCTACGAAGATGCAAAAGAACCTTGTATGAATGATTGGGGGATTGTATTTGATGTTGAGTGGATGCTATGTGGATTTTGTGTTGATATTTTTGTAGCCTTCTTGAAAAAATATGCTCTTTTGTTGATTTTGGTGACTTTGAAGCTAAAGTGTTGATATTTGAGAGAAGTTGTGTCAATTTGTTTCTTGGGTTTCCACTACCTATGCATCATAGTGGTATCAGAGAAGGGAGTAGATTTTGTTTTCATTTTGCAGGTTGAAGAAGAAGTGAAGAGATTTCAAGTATTCCTCCAAAGAATAAAGATATGGCTAAAGAGATGGAGATGAAGGAAAGGCATGCAAGGCAACTCAAAGAGTTGGAAGAGAGAATCATAGCCCTAGAGACAAACAAGAGAAGAGATGTTGAAGAGAGTGAGAAAGATGAAGAGAAAGAAGATGAATTTTTAGATATGGAAGAACTTGATCCAGAGGACCAAAGAATTGCAAAGTTGCTGAAGGCAGTAAAAGGTGACAAGCGTAAGGTAAAACTTGATGTTCGTAAATATGGTGGTAGTTTAAATGATGAAGAAATACTTGATGAGATTGCTGCATTAGATAATAATTTTGAATGTGATGAAGTTCCTGAGGAGCAAAGAGTAAGGATTGTAAAGACTAAGCTACAAGGTCATGCTTTGGTATGGTGGGATTACTTTTAGTCTGAGAGGAGGAAACAAGGAAAGTCTAAGATCACATCATGGGACAAGATGATATATAAACTCAAAGGTAAATTATTACCCAAAGATCACTAAGTTCAGATTTTTAAGAAATTACAAAACTTAAGACAAAGGGAAATGGATATTAAGTCTTATAAATTGAGTCTAAGGTATGGTCATCATGAGAATGGAGATGAAAAAATTGCTAGGTATATTGGTGGTTTAAGGCTTAATATACAAGATGAATTGGTTTTGGCTAACCCTAGGAGTGTAGAGGATTGTTATCAAATGGCTAATAGGGTGGAGGAGAAATTGAAGAGAAGGAAAGACAAAGCAGTTAGAGGTAGAGTTGGTGCATCAAGAGGAAGAGGATTCATGTCTATTTCAAAGCCAACCAATGATAATCAAGAGGATACCATGAAAGGATAAGATAAATCTGATTCTAGAAGTGGATGGAGAGGCACAAGAGGTAGATTTGGAGGAGGTAGGAATTCCAACAATGCATTTTTAGGAAGATGCTACACTTGCAACCAGCCTAGACATCCATCCTTCAAGTGTCCTGAAAGGCAAGGCTCAAGCTATCATGGTGGAGAAAGGAGGAATCAATTAGTGCATGTAGATGAAGAGAGTGTGACTTCATCGGTTATTAATCTCACATCAGATGTTGGAGAGAGTTTGATGATTAGACGAACATTGCTTAAGGTGTTAAATCCAGAAGAACCCCTACAAAGGAAAACACTCTTCAGAATCAATTGCAAGGTACAAGGTAAGGTATGTAGGATGGTAGTGGACTCAGGTTCAATTAAAAAACTAGTTTCTTGTGATATGGTGAATAAACTCAATTTGAAAATAATCCCTCATGATTTTCCCTACAAGGTCTCTTGGTTAAGCAATGGTCAATTATTGATAGTGAATGAGCAAGCTACGGTATATTTTCAAATAGGTGAGTATAAGGAAATTTTTCTTTGTGATATTTTTCCAATGGACTATTGTCACATACTCCTTAGAAGACCATGGTAGTATGATAGGAGTGTTATCTATGATGGGAAGGCAAACAAATACACAATCATGAAAGGTAGAAAGTGGTTTGTTTTGACTACTTGGGTAGAAAATGAAAAAGGAAAAGCAAGGGTGATAATGTGTGGGAGTAAAGATCCTATAGGTGTTGTGAAGGGGATCAAATGTTCTAATGTTGCGGTAAAAAATAAAAAACTTAAAAATTTGATGTGCTAGACTGTCCTAGGTCCGAGAACACAAGAAAAGAAGTTTTGGAGGCAAGTACAAGGTTGAAGAATGCAAGGATAGTAGATTGGTAAACTAATATCAAGGTAGGGACCATTGAGTGTCCTATAGGTCAAGGAAAGAATGAAAATCTAATTAAATCTATAAGTACATAAACTAATAAGGATGACAGTACTATGGACAGTGTGGAGGTACAAGGATGTGACAAGACAATGAAGAAGCATGGTGACAATGTGTTGGAATTGAAGACAGGGGTAAAGACACAATACATTGCAGGGTAGACATAAAAAAAGAGATGTTCCTAAGATAAGGATAGTTTATGGTAATGATGTTGTTAATTCTTGTTTGTATGTAGGTGTAGGTGATAAGAAGACACCAAATACTGAGTTAAGAGTGGATAAGAAGCAAACCTTAGGTCTGGGAACACAAATACAACCATGTGACAGTGTGAGCACACTTCCTTATGCAAGACAGTTTGGAATGCAAGCTATGAACCAGTGGCAAGCAGTTATTGATCCAAGGCACATGTATAGTGGATGGTGGGGTTGCTCTCAACCTCCACTCATGGGACATGAGCTCCTTTTAGGGGGGTTGTATGGTGCAGGGGCACCTACAACCATGATTCAAACTATGTTTGGTAATGGTTTGTCATAGAGTGTTTGGGTGAGTTTATGAGTTTTTAGGTGTTTTGTTATGGTATTTAATGAAATAAGGTCTTTCAAGACCATATTATATGTAATAGGTTGATTTTTTGTTTTAGGAGTCAAGTTATTACTAAAGAGTGCACAAAACCCAAATATTGTTAAGAGTAAATAAAGTGCTAAAACAATTTTTTTAAAGAGTCTTTAATGTCTAAAAGGAAGTTATGCCCATTGGAGAATGTGGATATGTTTTGTAAAACCTATTTGAAGCCTTTCAAGGTGTGAAGAATGGGGATGAAATATTGTAAGGGAGTTTCAATAAAGAAAGAAACGTTTTGTTATGTTATTTTCCTGATTTTTCATTGTTTCCTAGACTCTATCATCTCTGTACAGACCCGTACAGTTCTTGGCTGCTCTAATTTCTTGTGGAGTATCTAAACATCTTAAACACCTTTCATTTTTCATCTATTTGGAGGTCTTAGTCTTTCTTGGGTGAGGAGCACTTCTCATTTTTCTAGAATAGCCTGTGACAGGTAGCAAGGGCATTGTTTGAGTTTGTAATAATGTTTTAAGCCTCCCACCTATTGTTCATATTGTTTCTCAGTGGGGAGGAATAGTTCCATGTAAGTATAGGGTTTTGCATGTTTTGGTAGGAGAATAAAAGCAAAACTTTGTTCAAAGAGGGGAAGCCATGGCTAGAAGTGTCTATTTTCCTATGAAAATGATGGTCTCTAGTAGATTTTTGAGGTGCGATGAATAAAATGGACTCAATGAAGGTTTAGAAGGTCTGTGCAGACCCAAATAAAAGTGTTTGATGCTTTGGTTTTGTCTAGAAAGGTGTCGTGTTGTGGGTTTTGAAAAACCCTAGGTATTTAGAAGAGAAATGAAGGTTTTGAGAAATGAAGGCTTATGGGTCAAGTACCTATATGAAACCTATGAAACTAGGAGTTTTGTGGTGTTTTTGATGACTTTCCAAGAGTATATGGTGATTGTTGAAGCCTAAAGAGTAGTTTTTTTGTAAATTAGGCCTAATTTTGTAGCCTTTTGAGTAGGGTCACTCAATGAAACTCTACAAAGTTGCAAAATAACCTTTAATGAATTATTGGGGGATTGTCTCTAATGTTGAGTGGATGCTATGTGGATTTTTTGTTGATCTTTTTCAAGCCTTCTTGAAAAGATATGCTCTTTTGTTGAGTTTGGTGACTTTGAAGCTATAGTGTTGATATTTGAGAGAAGTTGTGTCAATTTGTTTCTTGGGTTTCCACTAACTCTGCATTAGTTTCTTACCTTTTTGGCCTTCTCACCTGATAGAAACCATGAGTTTTGTCACCTCAGAGTGAATTTACATTTTTTTTCTTCATAGAAACAGCCTAGATTTGATCCATAACAAGATGGAAAAATGATCGAAGCTTGATCCGACTCTCTCTTTTATTTCTCCCCTTCTCTCTTTCATCATTCACATTTTTTTCTTGTGATCATGTTTAGTTTGGCATGGTAACTTGATCTTGGGGGCTTCATCATCCCTCTTGATCATTTTTGTGTCATCTTGCTAAGCATTGTTTCATTGAAACCCCTCTTGATTGCATGTTTGGCTACATTAGTGTGAGTTTGAAGTACGTTCATCCTCTCACTAAAGTTGGGGCTAATTATGGACACATAAAAGGTAACCCTTCTACTTTTTCTCATGTTTAGGCCCTCCTAGTGGTTTTTGGCTTAATTTTTCCTAGATTTAATGTTGTATTGTGGCCAACACATTCACATTAGGTCTTGCACCCTAGTGAATCATTAAGACTTCTAGGATGTCTTATAAAAGTGTTGTGAAGTGTTGTAACCCACTTTCACACTTTTCTAAGACCCTTTCATTATAATTCACTTAAATAACCCCTTTTTATCACTTACCAAGTCTTATTTCAAAGTGTTGTAAAGAGTCGTAACAAATTCTCATGCTTTTCAAGGTTAGTCATCAATAATTCGACCCTTTAATTTTTTAAATGACCCCTTAATGTACTTTCTAGCCCTACTTAAGTGTATTTTTTAGAATATTCCCATTAAACCTTTTTAAACACACTTAAATCCCCAACACGCAGTAAAATTTCCCTGGTGGGACCAAGTCGTCACTTGGGGTGAGTTAATCCCACTAGGCACAAAAATCAAAATAATTTTAATTTTCTATTGAGATTTTATTCTCTTGACCTTAAGGTCAGCTAGTGATGTGTTATTTTTGGGAAATATTGTAAAATAAAGTATAAATAAAAGGTTTTTCCCCTCATTTTTCATCTCCTAATCCCCCATTCATTATTCAAGCAATCCATTCATTTACTTACTCATTCTCAAACATTTTAAGCACCTTCAAGCATCCATTGGAGCATCTTGATGCATATCTTTAGATTTCAAAATCAAGCGTTTGATGAATTTGTGATATTGCATGTTATTCTTTCATCATTCTCTCTTTATTCTATTTCATTTTATAGGGTTTGATTACCGAATTGGGGTTTGACCAAGGAAAACCCTTATTCTCTAACCCTTAACCCCTTTTCCCCCCTTTGCATGTGTGTTTGTAGGTTCTATATGCAAATTTTTCAAAGAAAAAGGTGTTAAAAAAATTTCAACAATTGATCAAAGTCATTCAAGTCAACAAAGCCATAATTGAAGCTTGGAGACCTTTTTCATCTCATATTTTGTAGAATCTATATCAAACACCTGTCAAGAAGGGAAGTGCAGACTGAAAGATATAGATTCCTGCCCTGAATTTTCCAAGATTCCCAGGTTGACTAAGTCACCATTTGTGGTAGATGAGTCCCACTGCTAGGCCTAAAAAAGTGATTTTTACATTTCTGAGTACCAATTTGGCAGAAACTTGTTTTGGTAGAATCCCACCAAAACATGACTAAGCTTCCCAGCTTGGCATAAGTATCCTAGTTGGATTCAACAACAAAATTTGCATGATTCCAAGGCCTCTTTACATCACACTTTAGTTTCTAGGTGTACATCTCCAGTCTTGTTTAATTTTGTTATTGTTTACTTGCATTCTTAGGTCATTTTGCATACATCACTGTGTTTTCAAACAACTTGCATTTCTTAGGTTTTGCATTAATAACTCAATTATTTTACTATTTTATTTCATTTAGGCATTTTTCATCCATACTTGCATTGATTTTAAGTGTATACATTGCCCATTTTGGCCCATCTTTCTCCTTTTAGGTGAAAAACCCTAGAAGTGCAAGAATGTCTTAGGGTGCCAAAATATTTGTATACAACAGCAAACAAAAACTTAGAAATTGAACTTTAAATGCTAGAAAATGAGATGTAGACTATGCAAAGGGATTGGTTTTCCCAAGGTGGCGGATGAGTCCTAGTAGAGATTATTTTTAAAAAAATTAGAATTTTTCAATTGGATTTTATGGTTTTTATGTTTTATGATTTGTATTTGAGACATAAATGTAGATTTTGTTTGATTTTTAGTAAAATGAGATTGAAAAATGCAAGCTATATGAGATTTTACTAAAGAAAATTTTGAAACCTTAAAATGCAATTTAACTAATGCAAATCCTAATGCAATCCAAATCTAGGAAAATGATGCACTCCAAATCAGAATTATGATGTTTTAAAGTCAGGTTCACAAAAAATTAAAGTTGGAAAATTGTTGGTCTTTCCTCTCTTAGGGTTTAGGACCTAGAAATGATAATTTTCATTAACTTTCACTCAAGAATAAACCCTTGAGATCTCAATGCAAAAGAGAAAGATATCTTGCTAGAGGGTTGTTCTAGGGGCTCAATGCAAACTATTAAGGGGTTCACCACCAAGTTTAGACCTGGAAAAGATAAGGAAATGAAAGATGCAATGAAAAAACCTAATTGAATGCAAAGTAACAATAAATGACCTTGAAAAGTAAATGAAATGAAACAAAAAGCTACAGAAAGCAAGGTGTGCACCTAAGAATCTAGAAGTGACTAGATAGAGGTCTAGAACACTATAAATTTTGACTTTAATCCTAACTAGGACTCATTCGCCAAGTTGGGAAACTTAGTCTAGTTTCTAGAAAACTGTCTAGGAATAGGAATCTGCCAACTGGGTAGCCAAATCTACAAACACCTAAAAATTGACTAAAAATGTGACTCATTCACCAAAAGTGGTGAATCAGTCCAATTAGAATTTTCTAAAACTTCAAAGGCTTATCCTAATCTTCTTTGCCTGCTATATTCTTCTTGAGTAATTTTCTGGGTCTGAAACCCTGATTTGCAACCTGCAGGTCTTCTCTAAGGCTTTATTACAATTTTGACAACTTTGAACTCTTGATAACTTTTCTCCAATCTTTCTCAAGAAATATGCAGTCTAGACCTACAAATCACACACAAAGGAGAGGAAAAAATGTTTTGGGGTTAGTGAATAGGGGTTTTCCTTTGTCAAACCCCGTTTTAGAAATCAATCCTTGAAATGAAATGAAATATGAATGGAGAATGATGAATTAACAAATGACAATGTTGCAACTCACTAAACCCTTGCAATAAAGTGTTGCAATTATGCTTGAGATGACTCCAACAGATGTAGACCTTGATTTTTTCTTGAAATATTTTGATCTTGAATGAAATACTTGCTTGAATCACAGAACCCTACATTACAATTGTTAGCACAATAAAAAACATGATTCATGGAATCTTTGAAATGATGAATGATACTTGAATGCTACTCTAAAATGCTTGATAATTTTTCCTTGAATTCTCTTGAAGAAACTTGAATTCTCTTGTGAACTCAAAATTTCTATAAGAATGCTCATTCAACTTGTTATGTGTAAAATTAATGAAAGAACCTTGTATTTATACTCAGTTATGAAAGAATTCCTAAAATTAAAGCACTAAAATTTGACATCAAATCTAGGATAAAATAATCTTGTCAAAACTTTGAAGTAATTTTTATTTTGGGCCACATGGGACTCATTCACCCAAGGTGGAGAATGATTCCTACTAGGCTTAATTTTTGGGACCAATTTTAAAAATTCCTAGAAGTGTGTGAAACTAGGTTTGGGACTAAAAGATCTAGGTGGGAATCATTTTCCCAAGGTGGAAAATGTGTCCCATATCACTAAGTTTGAGCCATTCAAACCTAAAACACCTGAATTATTATTGGGTATTGATTGGTATCAAGAATATCCTCAAAACGATGCAATAAATGAGGCTTGTGGATGAAAAATAGGGCCAATTAAAGCATAATTGTGTTGCCAAAAAATGTATAGTTGACATTTTGAGTCCTTCTAATGGGTTTTGGATTTATTTTGTCTTTATTTAATGTAGTAATGTGGTTAAACTTTCAAATTATGGTGTCTTGTTAAGCTATTGTGAAGTGTTGTAAAATATTTCTACACTTTTCTAGACCCTATTCATTACAATTCACCTAAAAATCACCTTTTTATGACTTATTAAGTCTTATTTTAAAGTGTTGTAAAGTCTTGTAATAAGATTTCACACTTTTCTAGGCTTAGTTTTATTAATTCAGCCCTTTCTCATGTCTAAATGACCCCTTAATACACTTTCTGGTTGTTTTTAAGTGTTTTTTTGAGGATATTCCCATTGGAAAACTTTTAATTCCCTAAAATTCTCAACACCCAATTAATTTGGTTAAGTGGGACAACTTTCTAGTAGGATTTTTTCCTCTAACCCTTGAGATTGGCCTGTGATGTGTTACTTTTGGGAAATTTTAGTAAAATCAAGTATAAATAAAGAGTTTTCCACCTCATTTTAAAGCTTCTAATTCATTCAAGAAATATTCCATCTCATACAATCATCTATTTCACTCATTAAGCATTCAACCAAATCAAGCATTGTTAAGTCAAGCTATTGGAGTTCTTCATTGCATATCATCAAATTTGAGCATCAATGATGTTGTAAGTTTATGCCATTTCTATTTGCATGTTATCTATTTATCATACTCATTTCATTCCATTTAATTTCTTATGGTTTGATTACCAAAATGGGGTTTGACCAAGACAAACCCCTATTCTCTAACCCTCAACCATTTTCCCTCTTTTGCTTGTGACTTTTGTATGTATCTATTTGTCAAGAAATGGGTGTTGAAAACTGATCAAAAAGTGCATCAATTCAATCAAGTCAACATCATCCTATTTCAAGATTGGAGAGAATTTCTACCTCATTTTCTATAGAATCAAGTAGAGACACCTGTCAAAAAAGGTAGTGCAGACCCGAGACTACAAGATTTTGTCCCAAATTTCCCAAAATTTGCAGGAGAACTAAGTTGCCACTAGGGGAAAATTATTCT
Organism: Sequoia sempervirens; assembly: GCA_007258455.2. Lineage (NCBI taxonomy): Eukaryota > Viridiplantae > Streptophyta > Pinopsida > Cupressales > Cupressaceae > Sequoia > Sequoia sempervirens. The sequence goes on along the minus strand of VDFB02281492.1, from coordinate 430,848,112 downwards.
CACTTTTGTGCATGAAAACTTATTTTGACATTTCTAAACACCCATTTGGTAGATTCACGTTCCAACAAAGTTTTATGAAACTAGGAGAAAGTCGCCCAAACTAGGCTAAGTGTCCTGCCAAGCTTAAAAATTAGAATTTCCAAAATTTCAGAGTAGTTTCAATTTTGCAACACTTCTAGGTGCACACTATTTTCCTTACAACTTTTTATTTGGTTTTATTTGCATTTCTAGATCATGTAATGCATATTTGCATATCAGAATGTGTTTTCCAACATTTTACATTTTCATAGTTTTGCATCATTAGATTACTTCAAATTCAGATTAGTGCATTAGTACATCTTAATTAGAAATAATAAACCTCATTTAACATATTATTGAGTGTAAACCCTTGCATTTTGGCACCCCTTTACATCCCCTTTCTCCTTTTAGGTGAAAAACCCTAGGAGGAGCAAAACATTGTCAAAGTTGCAAACCAAATTCATCATTTACAATAAGAAAGCCCAATTATCAATGACAAGCCTAAAAATGTGTGAAAGTGTTTTACAACACTATAGAACACTTAAAATAAGGAAATATTAAAGTAAAAATAGGCTTATTAGGTGTAATTAATTAATAAAACCTTAGGAAAGTGTGAAAGTGAGCTACAACACTTCACAATGCTTTAGCAAGGTACCATTAAAATCCACTAGTTCACAAGGGCCCAAGACCTAATGTGAATGTGTCAAGCACATTACAACACTAAATCAAGACAAATTTTGGCTCAAATTCATGAGGGCCCAAGTAAGTTTGAAAATGTCCCTGATGACATTTTTATTTCTAAGGTTCAAAGCTTATAATTGATGAAATTTGATGTTTCAACATTAATCAAGATTTCAACTTTAAAGAAAAAATTAATGTGCAACTCTAGTTTTAGTTAAGAACATATTTAAGGAAAAACATTAAGGTACAAACTTGCTAAATAAATAAAACCATAATAATGCACGATGTAAATAGATGTAACAAGTGTTGAAACCATAATAATGTATGAATGAGATGTAAATTTTAAAAAGTGTGTGTACCAGAAAACATAAATGTATGTAATGTGATGTAAACCATAAAAAGTGTCTCGAACACAATAATTTGATCTCAAACTATAATACTGTAAAACATGTAAAACAACTCAAGTACAGGGATATATGGCATGAATAGAATCATTTGATCTCCGCCATGATCTCTCCCTCAATCCATGTTGTGGTCTCAATCGACATGATCCATCTCATGATCCAAGTTGTCTGGATCCCTACCCTAATCCAACCTATCTCGATCCCTATCCTATGCCTCATCCCAAGCCCTGCATAAGTTCAAGTACACATGTAATTTAATTTTTAATACATGTATGTGTACATATATGTAAATTTATCTAAAACTTACAATGTACCAGCTCAATGTGTTCAAACTTACATAAAGTAATTTATATCTTTATTATTTAAATATACCTCAACTATATAATGCATGTGTGCCATAGAAAAATGGCCCCTTGTCATTTTCATGGTCTTTTAGGTCTTGTTTCATGGTGTTGGAACTATGTCACTTTGATTTTATGATGTATCATGGCTTCAACATGCTAATTTAGGTACTAAGACTCAAAGAGCGATGTCTTATGAAGGTGTTGTGAAGTGTTGTGAGACATCCATACATTCTTCTAGACTCTATTTAAAGCATTTCACCTAAAAATCACCTTTTTATTCATCAAAAAGTCCTATATTGAAGTGTTGTAAAGTCTTCTAACAAGATTTCATGATTTTCTAGGCACATTTTCACTATTTACACCTTTCTCATGCTTTATTTTATCTTTTTATGCCCTCATATTCTTATCTTAAGTGTATTTTTGGATCTTATGCTGACAAACAACATTAAACATACCATTTTTCCCGACACATGGTCTTAGGTCCTAGGTGGGACCCATTCGCCATGGGTGGCGAATGAGTCCCCCTTGGCCCCAAATTAAAAATATTTCAAATTTCCTTTTGAGATTTTATTCAAATTCATTTCATGTCAGCTATGATAAGGTATGAACAGATACTAAGACACAAGAATTCTATAAATAAATGTTTTCACCTCATTTTACATCTCCTAAGCCATTCAAGTAATCCTCCAACATTCACATATCATAGTCAAGAAATCTGAAGCATTCAAGCATTCTATATCATCAACTCAAGCACTTTCAAGAACTTTGGAGCAGCCATTGACATCATTTTAGATTTTCATATACAAGGATCTTGGTAAGTTAGTAACACTTTCATGTTGTTCTTTTAGCATTTCCTTTACATTTCATTCATTTCTATTGGGTTTGATTACCAAAGTGGGGTTTGACCAAGCCAAACCCCTATCCACTAACCCCTCAACATTTTTCCCCTTTTTACATGTGTATTTATAGCCTTTTTTTGTAGATTTAATAGTTTTAAAGGTTTTGAAAAATGGGAATTAAGTCAACTAGTCTCTTCACATCAACTTATCATCCATTCAAGCATTTTAAGTGTTTTATGTCTGTTTCCTATAGAACTGGCCCTAATAAAATGACATTCAGACATCTCAAAATTTGGTGTAGCAGAGTTGCCTCCTGATTGTCAAAAAATATTAGGGAGGACTGATTTTCCACCATTGTCGAATGAGTCCCACTTGAAAAACTAAAAATTGGTATTTTGTTAGATTCTGGATCTTGACTCTCAGAAATCAGTTCCCCACACTTTTTCACCAGTTGGAGGACTGATTCACCACCCTTGGTGAATGAGTCCAACTGTGAAAAGATAGTAAAATTCATCACCATTCTAGACACTCCATACAACTCACATTTCATCCAGGGGCACTCACATTTACCCCTGTATCTTCTTTTCTGCATAATTTTTTCATTTTCATAGTTGTTTGCATATCACACTATGTTTTAAAAAATAGCTTAAATTGTACTTTTGCATACATTTTAGATCCTCTTAATTAGTCAATTCCATTTAGTTAAGATCATTTACAACATATCATATAGCACACATCCTAATTTGAGTGTTACATAAGCATTTTTGGATCTAATCTCTCTCCTTTTAGGTGAAAACCCCTATAAGAGTTAGAGGCTCCATTAGGTCCAAAAATTTGTCACATTTTGGTGAACCTGATGTTTGAACATTTTAAACTTTTGATTCCATTCATATCTTGCATCCTGTCTTTCATTTGCATTAGCATTCAATTAGGAAATTTATTTTTTATTGCATTCTAGGACCTTTCATTCATTTAGTTTTTATTTTTGCATTCAATTTCATTGAAATAACTTAACCCTTCATTTTGCATCTATACTTGCATTCTGAAAATCACTCAAATCATCTTTAAAATTCTGAAAAACACAAAAAAAACTACATCCTAGGAATTATTCGCCACCCAGGGCGAATCAATCCCTCTGCAAATTTTAAACAATAGTTCTATTCTTTTTCTAGCATTTTTTGTATTTATGTTTTATGTATTTGTATTTATGTTAGATTTAGTAGATTTTTTGTTATTGGCATTTCCAATTCTTAGATTAGCTTGCATTTTCATACACCATTCCTTTGTGCTACTTGCATGAATGTTTGGTGCCCCATTGATAATAATTTACTGAGAAGAATTTCTAGACTCATGGCATCCTGCGATATCACTTTCGTTGTGGACCTTGGGATATCACGAGCTCGTACTCCTAGTATGGACAATGGTGCATTAGGCCCTTACAATACCACTTCCATGCCTTCCCCTTTCCATCCTATGCATGTTGACAATAAAAAAAATCCCCTCCCGCAAGAGAAGGTTATTAATATTCATGAGGACTTCACACATTTACAACAATACTTGTCACTTGAAAACATTTCCAAAAATACTATACTTTCCATTGAAAACCTTCATCGCTTAATTGAGAATGATGACGATTTTCCAGTGCTAAAACAAATTTTCAAGATTTACAATAAAAATTCCTCTTCCAATACTCAATCTGCAAACATTCCTATAAGCCAAGGAGCACCTCAAGTTCCTCCCCCTTCAACTATAACTTCCATACCAACTTACACCAATCCACAAGTCCACACAACTATGCATTAACCTAATTATGCAATTACTTGTTTTCTGATTTCCACGAGCATTCCTACTTCTTTTGTGGCATTGCAAGCTCCTTCCACCACTTTCACACCCCTTAGCATTCCTTTCACCTCCCCTAACATCACCTACAGTCCATCACCATTTTCTCTTCCACCTCAACCCAATTATCCTGATTCTTTTATGACACAACTCCTTAACACTATTTCATCCATGCAACACCAACTTGCCACCATTATACAAGGTTAAACTGCTCCACCCACATATCTTGTCTATAACATCCCCTTATAGTTATAAATATTACATATTTCAATGCCACAAGCGATATAAATGTTGAGGTTTGAGAAAAATGGAGGAAAAGGAGACCCTATCAATCATGTCAATGCTTTTACAACCTTGTGTTGTGATTTTTTCCTTGACGGTAAACTTTTAGCAAAGCTTTTTCCAAGGACCTTGAAGGATACTACTTTAGAATGGTTTTCCAACATGCCCAATCATTCCATCTATTCATTTAATGAATTGGCAGAAGATTTCATTAATCACTTTCAAGTTCACATGACACCCAAAAAGGCAATCTCTAACCTTATGTGATGTAGACAAAAAACTGATGAAAAAGTGACAGATTTCATCTCCTGTTACCAATCCTTATACACTCAAGTTGATGTCAAAATTCCTGATGCACATCTGCAAAAGATATTTATTGAGAATTTGCATACTAACCTTCAAGATAAACTTACCATGATGAAATTCCCTTCATTCATGCATTTGTGTACAACGTTATGTGATTATCAAAATTTTGTTACAAGTCATGAGTTCAAATCCACTTCTAGTTGAGTTAAAAAACCTAAACATAACAATCAAAACCAACACAACACACAAAATTTATGCAAACCTAACTAAGGCTTTTTATAGTTTAATACACCTCCTTCACCCCAACCACAACAAACTCTACAAGTTCAAAACTTAATGGCCACCTCTAAGACATTTGTGCCTTATCATTATGGTGATCCAAACAAACACTTTACCCCTTTACCCAACACCTTCCATCATACAATGAACCAATTAATCCAAAAATGTATGCTTACCTTACCACATGTTCGATTACTTGATCCTAATCAACCCTTACCACCTACCTTCAAACCTAACACTTATTGCCATTTTCATCGTCAAAATGGCCACGAAATCGAACATTGCACACATCTTAAACATTTAGCTCAAGACCCCATTGATTCAGGTGAATTAACCATTATGGGTGTTAATGATCAAAGCAATAAGTTTGTCACACCCCCTAACTAAAATCTCCAAATTTCCACCAACCCTATGCCTAAACACACTACCTCATTTTTCAAGGTTAGTGTACCTTCAAAACCTGATGTAATGACTATTGATACACGCAACAAACAACCTGATACACCTCCTATTGTTACCCAAGCTAGTCCTATGGATAAACTTGTAGCTACGATAAACATTATCCCTCACAAGGGCCAAACCACTAAATATCTTGATATTACTTTTTCTACTAAATAAATACTACAAAAGCTTCTTGATGGTCCTCTCTACATAGCTTGCAGAATCTATGATAAACCTACTAATGGGATATTACTAGATCTCGTTTGTGGTGAAAATGTGATCATAGAGGAGTTTCTATTATTACACAATCTATATAAAGATGACTATAATACACCAACCGCATGGATTAAAACAAATCATTGTTTTGCATGCCCTGCGATTGGATCAATTGTGCTACCTTTGCAAATAGGATGTAATACTTTGAATGGAAAATTTTCTATTATTCCACAATCTGACCAATTTCCTTTGCAGCTAGGACTTCCTTGGCTTCACTGAATGAAAGTGGTCCCATTAGTTGTTCATAAGTGCTTAAAGTTTTCACATGGCAATGAGGTAGTCACTGTACACCATAGTGGCTTTAATCCTTTATCTTCCAAAGGTAACTTTTCATTAGAATCCTTTTGGACTACACCCATGGAACCTATCACCCCTCGAAAGGACTTATTTTACATCGCTTATCAAAAGTTTAAAGCCAAAAAGATCGTTGAATTATCTCTTCATAACACATCTCCATCCACCTCCACCCATCTTTTCTTAGATGAAACCATGATTATACCTGAAACTGATATTGAACAAACAACCACAAATCCTGAACAAATCCCTTTAGACTCTTCGCCATCATCGTTTAAACAACCAAAGGAACCTGACACAAACCCTACTCATCCTCCTCAAAAAAAACAAGTGTATTAAGCAAAAGAGAAAGTGATTGCTCCCTCCTCTTTGGTTTATTCTTTAGAAGTAGAAGAACCTATGCCAACCCAATCTACTCTTACACCTCAACAACTCCAAAATAGAATTAAACAAAACCACAGTGCTAGGGAAAAAAGGCATCATCATCGTCTCCTTGCTCATCAAACTCACTTAGCAGACAATAATGACAATAAACCTTTAACTTTGATAGAAGTAATAGATAACCACCCTCCTTCTCCTAACCTGCAACAAGATAGTCCAGTACAAACATCATAGCAAATTGAACCAATCCAACAACCAACACTCTTACTACATCCATCCTTAGAAATCACTCTTCGTCCTTCAATTGTAATTAATTTTGATGATGATGGTGATGACGATGTGGAAATTGCAAAAATCGATGAGGAAGTGCATAATGATTTAAATTATTTTTCATTTACAATGAGCTTAAATGATACATCCTCTCAACTAGGTGAAGAACTCGGTACAACCCCTAGTTCAGTACTTGTGATTCTTCCTTTGGACATCCAACCATCATCGCATTATAATGAACATGATTGGGAGTTAGATGACTTGTTATGTGACTTGCATTTAACTATATAGTCTTTTATCTTTCTTTCTTTCTTTCTTTTTAATGTGTATATCAGGTGATCCCATAAAACTGGTTTACAATTTCTGGGAGATTCTATTTTTTCTGAAATCACATATTTTTAGAAAATATAATGATTTAATCCTTAAAAACTTTCATTTAAAGTATTCCAATTGAACAGGGTTTGATAAAACTACCTTAGATCAAACCCTGTTGGATAGAACCCCACTAGTTTTAAACAATACCTATAACAGTCTCCTTTACACCTATCAAAATGTTGATAAAAAACCACTTTTTATTTACCTTTTGGGGGATCAAATGAACTTATTTAAACTTTTCTTTTTGTAAGTAGGTATTCCTTATTATAAGCTTCCCAAAAAGTATAATTTTAAATAAATTTAATTTAATTATTATATTTCTTTTTTATTTCTTGTGAATGTAGGTTTTCCACCAAAAATAAAGCTCTATGTTCTGGACATGTGGAAAAATAGAAGATTATCAAAAAAATAATTCAAAAACTATGAGTGCACCAAATATTGAACTCCTTGATCCAAGAAAAAAAAATTGATACATAGAAAAAAAGTTACGCATTACATGGTCCGCCTATGTCTGAATTGTAATTTGTTTGAATTTGAAACTTGATTAAGGAAAAAATATTCAATAAAACACTATATAACCAAGTGGAAGAACTAGATAGTGGAGTTACAAATCAAAATTCGAAAGAATTAGAATTTTATCTTTCGTGGAAAAAAACTTATGCATTATACAGTGACCGTCAAATTTTAAAAATGTTCTTTTATGAAAAAATCTAGTTTTCGAGGGAGATGGAAAAAGAAGTGCAATCTAATTCCAAAAATTTTGAAAAAAATATATTTACAATCTATAGATAAAATGTCACGAAACTCTAGTTTTTATCATCTTGAAATTCCTCATGGTTTAGCCACTATAGGTGCTCGAAAGAGAAGATTTAGTTAGAAAAAATTATTTCAGTGTCCAGTTTGGCCAAAAGTTGTAAACCACTATTGTGGGATCACCCTATCGTGCTCTCCCATATCATGCATTTGATGTATCCTCTCTTTTTCTACTTCTTCTATTCATACCTTTATTCTTCTATTTTTTTTGTTTTTCCTTTTGGGGATGACACAAGGAATTGAGACCGAAATTTCTCATTCATGTTGACCCAAAATCCTTTTCATTTCCTTTTGTTTATATTTCGCTTGTGTTTTCCTTTTGGGGACAATGCAATGCATCGAGACTGAAATGTCTCTTCCATGTTGACCCAAAATGAACTTTCTTTTTCTTTCACTCTCTTTGTGTCATTGTTCGAGTTTTATGTGCATTTGGGGAATGATGACAATTCCGTGCTCTTTCATAAAAACATTGCATCAACGAGGATATTGACCCCAAATCCATAGATCCCTTATGTGTTTGGCATACTTTCTTTTTTGGGGGAAACTCCTTCTTTCTTTTCTTTTCATTTTTCCTTGACATAACGTAGCCTAACTTCGAAACATATGACTTGGCATAGAGCTTTCTCAATTGGCTCTCATGTCTTGTTTTCTTTTTGCATTTTTCTTTTCTTCTCTACTTTCAAGTAATTTCTCATAGAACTATGTGTAGCAATTCATCTAAAGTGGGGGGAATACATTACCATTATTTCATTGTGTATTCATGCTTCTTAGTGTAGCCTTGTCGTTTACATGATGCATTTTTCACTTTATGGATGACATTGGGTGTGATGTCCTCCATAAGTGTGATCTTTCTAATCATATTGCATTCTTCTTGGTGGTTTCATGTGACACACTGCATCCCCTAAGTTGTGAATATACTATTCTTTGATTGGTCCTCTCTTGGATATATTAGACATAATGTTCCCTAGGTGACTAACCTTGCATAAACTAAAAAAGACTCCTATGAACAATCTTTCAGATTACATTTTTGCATTTTACATTTCTGCATTCCTTGGCCACCTTGCATCACACAACTTGCATGCCTATAGTGTCATACTATTTAAAACTTAACACTTGTATTTCCTTTCACTTTGTAGCACCTTGTTAAAAGCTATCAAATGGGTATAGCTTTGGAATCATTGAGCGGGAAGCCCAACTAGAGGCATGACTTTTCCCCATATCCACTTTTATGTTTGTGAGTGCATACCAACTAGCGTATGCATCTTACTTCTTTTTGGGCTTTCTCACCTCGCAGAAAACTAGTTATGTGGCCCTAGAGTGAGTATACAGTTGGGCCTTCTTAGCCCATAGATAGCCTAAAATGTCATGGGCCCAGAGTAAGTACACATTCTTTTTTTTAGACAATCATCCTAAATCTCTTTTCACAACTAGTTGGATTGACGATCGAAGCTTCACTGAATTCTTTTCAACACTTTTGTGTTCCTTTGTCCTTATGCCTAGTCTACCATGGGATCTTCATCTTGGGGGCTTGATCATCCCTCTTCATCATTTCATTCCATCTTGCTAACATAAGTTCATTTTAACCCTTCCCTCGATGTTCATGGCTACTTTAGTGTGAGGAAGCAAGTTCGTCCTCTCACTAAAGTGGGGGCTAAATGTGTTGTAGAAAAATGGCCTCTTGTCCTTTTCATGGTCTTTTAGGTCTTGTTTCATGGTGTTGGAACTATGTTGCTTTTATTTTATGATGTATCATGGCTTGAACATGCTTATTTAGTTACCAAAACTCAAAGAATGATGTCTTATGGCGCTAGAAGGAGGGCCATTATGTGGATGGTGAGAATCTGCAAATGGATAAAACTAACACACATTAGCATGAGTAGTATTTAAAACAAAGAAAATTACCAACATCCCTATGAAATAATGGAACATTTTAATTATGCAATAAAATGAAACAATGGAAACTAAACAAAGCATATAGAAAACACGATCCAACTTTATCTCATAGTCGATTGGTGCTATTGTGGAAAATATCCCTTTCCCAACCCTTGATAAGCTTGATGAACATGCAAATGATGGTGGACAAAATAAGTTATCAGTTTAAGAGAATGACTTTGCATAGGATTTGTAGATTAAATTGTGGAGATGAAAATGCTAAAATTGTGGAGTTGTGGAGGATTTGAACAATAGAGGAGACCTCTATTTATGGCCAAAAGTGATAGAAGAATGCCAAAAATGGAGGATGTGGGACTAAAGATCCACCAATGAAAAGAGGCCACTTGTCAACTTGCCATAGGTTGAGGTATGTGCAAGTTTTGGGAAATGTGCCCAAGAGAGGGAGATTCAAATTTGAATTTGAGAGTAAATGTTGAATTTGACTTGTGCAAGGGACATGTAAGAGACATTAATTTCTTTGTTGGATGTACATGTCCACTTGATTTTGAATTCAAACTATAGGGAATATTCCTCAAAAATGCCATGTTGATCATAAAGTTCAACAACTACCGTGCTCTTAAGCTATTTGATTTGAAGGCTAACAATTTATTGATCTGCAGATGGGAGGAATAAATGGTGGGGAGATTAGGTATCTCTATTTATTAGCTAGAAATTGAATGCATAGGGATCCCAATGAATATATCGGCCTTTCATATGTCAACTCACAATCATCAGCCACGAGATATCTGGCTTCTGACAAATGACTTGAAATCTTTGCAAGCGTAGTAGTTTCATTTGTGAGGAAGGCTGCTTTCACCTACTATTATTAATGTTTTAGTGCATGCATTGAAGTTGTGTCAAAGGCCATACTGTTGTACAACACATAAACTCCAAAAATCACTCATTCTTCCTTTTGGTGGATTAGTTATTAGCTTTATTCTTTGGTGTTTGTGCTTTATTCGTTGAATTTTTTTTTTCTTCTAATATATATCTAAATGGGCTTAGATTGATTGGCACTTTGATATTTCTATTTCTGCATCATATTGTGCCCGATATCTCATTTTCTATGGTCTTCTCATTTTATATTGTTATGTAGACCATATAAGGAATCATTTGAAAAATAAGTGGCATTTCTCGTAGAAAGATCAGTTCATTGGCATACCTTTAAAGATTTAAAAGCATTAAATTTTTAGCAATAATTATATCTTCTTTTAGAACTTGTCTTGAAGCATTCAGTTCTGCTAGCACAAGAGAGTTATTACCTTGAACATGTTGTTATTGTCTTTGATCCATTACTAAATGTTGATGGCCCTTCTCCAATGCAACTTGATCAAAGTTGTTTCCAAGAAAATATTGTTGATATGAGATCCATAAAGACATAAATGCATTCATTAATGTGTGATACTTGAAAGACCATGTATCTTATTGAAATTTAATGCTAATATTGGTCTTTGAGATTGAAAAATCATACAAGTCAGATTAATAAATTGTAGATCTTGATGTTTCATTGATTATCATAAAAACATTAGTCTTTCCATTAGGAATCATTTTATTAGTTGAGGTCAATGCTTGAAATGATTTTAATTAAATAACTTGATTCTTACAAGATTCTCTTTCTTTACATAGGTACAAGGTAAAAGAAAGGAAAACAAAGGGAAACAAAGAAGGCGAAAGGAAAACAAAGAAGGAAAAAGGAAGACAAAGGAAAGGAAAGAAAGGAGGGATTTTTCGTTTGCACAAGGAGCTTGCTAGAAGTGATCTTTGAAGAAACTTGGAGGAAATTTAAGCATCAAATTTGAAACTTAAAAGCATTTTTTGATGCTTGGAGCCTCCATTCGCTGCTTTAATTTTCTATTTTAGGCCAACTAGATCATTGTTTCTTTTCAAAGTTGGATTAAAACTCAACTTAGAAACTGACTAGACTTTACTTTTGGGCTAAAAATTGAACTAGGAAAACTATCACATTTGATTTTTTAGTGCTTAAAAAAAATTCATCATTGTTTTGAGGCTTAAAATGAACATGTGTTTTTTTTTGTTTCGTAATCTCTTATTCAAAGTAATCTCATCTAAAAAGGCTTATGCACTTCTCTCACACTTCACAGCGACCTTGAGAATCAAAAGTCTTTTTGATGACATTAAGTTGCATAAAATATTGCCTCCACACTTTGATTTGGGTTTATAATTGAACAAGATCCTATGCGAGTGTGAGTGGGGGTATTATCGGTTATATTCTCTCTCTTTGTTGCCATCAAAAATTGATCGAGTTACGAATTTTTTTTTACTCGCTTTTGTTTATCCTAGAGGGCCTACCTTGGGGAAAAATTACTCACCCAAGGGAACGATTCAACCGGTAACACTCTAAAGCCAAGAGTATTTCCAATAGGGATATAAATGTGGGTATTGGAGTAAACACTAGTATCACGTGGTTGATTCTAACAAGATGGATCTGAAAGGGGACTCTCGTCGTATGGGTCAATCTCCACAAACATAAAGTACAAAATAGAACCCTTGTTTTGTAGTGACCAATTGATCCATTGAGCGATTTTATCAAAGTGGTGCATTGGAACTTAGATTCCAAGAAGTTACTTGCCATGTCCGATCTTGGTTAGAGTATAGAGGTTAAGACTTCATTCTTAACATACCTTGATACTCTCTCCTTGGTTGGATGTAAAATCATCTCTTCTTTTATGAAGGGCATGAGGCAAGCCCACCAAGAAAAATGTATCAATTGAGCTAGGGTGTTTTTGTGAGTCAGTTTGAAAACACAGTGCTTTGATCAAAAATATTGGAAAACCAACATTCAACGAATCATCAAAATTGCAAACCCTTTAGGAGAAGCAAATATCCTTCAACGAATTCACATGTTATTTCTTTCCCTTGGGATTCATATCCTTAGAGGCTTCTAAGCATTTGTATTTCATCTCAATTTTCTCCTACTAAGGTCAACAATAAGTAACTTTTGCCTCAAATTTCCTTGGTTTCCACATAATACACTTTGTGGGATAAGGGGAAAGTTGAGACATTAGACATCTATATTCAAAATCTAATCAAGAGTGTGTTTGTTGTAAAAATAATCCATTAATAAAATATTAAATCAAGTGGACCCCACATATGTGCTTGGCATCTTTTGGTCATATGCTTTTCATGCAAACATTGGTCTTTTGATTTTGAATTACTCTTTGAGAAAGGAATGTTCTTCACTATCTTCGTCTTTTAAAAAAGTCCTTCCTAGATTCAATTAGGATCAAAATCAAACACTTCATCCATCCAAACACTTATCATCTCCATCCCACAAACAACTTTAGAGCTTTGGAAACATCATTCTAGACTTGGGTAAAACATCAAAATCAAAATCACTTTGTTTAGTTAGGTGTATGGGAATGCATCCTTTTAATTGAATTAGCAATCCTTTCAACAAGTTCATCTTAAGATAACATCTAACATCTTAGGGTTTACAAGTTCATTATCCAAATAAAACCAATTTAAAACCAAACCCTAATTCTAGCATTGATCCAAATTTCCTAAACGTTCATCACTCATATCATTCACCCCTTTAATCCTTCATCTCGTCATTGGTCCTAAGAACCTTAGAGGTCACTTTTGCAACAAGGTCAAAACACAAGAGGAACATGGAATATAAGCTTGATCCATACATCATGAGTAATCCAAGTCAAATAAGCTTTCAAAGCCTTACAAAGCCAATTGATTATCAACACTCACATTTATACAATCCGTACATGGGATCATTATCTCCCAAAAACTTCAATGGTACAACAAATGTGAGTATGCCTAGTCAAAATATTGGAACACATTTCCCGATGGTAGATCTAAGTCCAAGCCTACAAATACACCAACTGAACAATCAATGCATGAGCCTTCAAACGAACAACGTCATCCCACCAAATCCATATATGCCAAATGAGAATGTACCAAGTACAAGTTTTCCAAACATGAATCCGGAAAAATTTGGGATAAATATGTTTGCAAATCATAATATGACCAATATTCCAAACATCAACAATGGTCAATTTCAACCTATCATGCCAAATTTGAACATCATCCCAAATCAGAACAATGTCCAAAATCAATTTGTCCATTATCCCATTCAAAAAACACAAGTATGCATCTCAAATCTGCTTGAACAAAAACCAAATCAACTATATCAAGGGAGTCAAGATCGAAATCAAGATCAAATTTGGTGAGATCAAATTGCTACACTTACCAAAATAGTTGAGTCATTGTGCCAAGAGACATCTTCACCACCATTACCCATATCAACATCATTCCTTGGTTTAGGGCTTCCCCCTTTACATAACACCAATCATTCCATCCAAATCAATCCACCTAACACAAATCAAGCCATCACATCAAATCCCTGGAGTATACCATCGACATCACACCAACATATGGTATCTAATCAAATGATGACATCAATCCTAAAAAATCAAAACACGGTCTCCCAAGGACCTATCACCTCAGTCATTCCAACCCTCACTATCCCTTCAATCATTCCAACCACCACTCTCACACCCATCACATCTCAACCCCCCACTACCATGATCACTCTGAGCGTATCTCAAACACTTTTCACTACATCCAACATGATTCTGAATCCACCACCACTACCACCAAAACCACACGCAACAAGACAATATAACATTGTGATAAAAGCTCACCAGGCCTACCAAAAGGCCATCCAACAATACTTGGCCATGCAACAAGAAACACAAGCTCAACAAGTGCAACAAGCCTCTCAAGCTACCCAACAAACACAAGCACAAACACGAAAAATGATAGCTATTGGGGATAACGATGAACATTCAACCATTGGTGATAGCATTGAAAATCTCTTTACCATAATTAGTGAAAGCAATGATCAAGATCTATCCATCAAAGAGCACATTGAAGATGTTTCTATCTCGTCTGAAGATCAAATCAACATACATCAAGAGTCACTTGTTAATCATGATGAAAATCCACCAACAATACTCGACAATGATCCAATTCAAGAAATTTCAACATCACTTGATCCTATGGTTGAAGGCATTCACAATCTCTCGACCATAATTGTTGAAAACAATGATCAAAACCTCTCCATCGATGAGCACCTTGAAGATGTTTCCACCCCATTTGATGATCAACTCACCATACATCAAGAGCCACTTTGTAGTGATCTATTTCAAGGGGTGTTAGGATTATTTGAACCTATTGACATAATGCATGATCCATTGACCTATGATCATGTTGAGAATGTCTCTACATCACCTTGTGAGTTAGAGGACATATCTCAAGAATTCATTCCAAAGCATGATCAACATCTTTCACCAAAGTCTAGCAGTGGTCCTTTCCAAAACATGTTGACCCCCTTTGACCTCATGGTTATAGATACTAAAGGAATCCTCAAGTTGACACTTGATCCAAGTCCACTCAAATATCAAGAGGATATTGAGCCATTCCCCATGCCTAATGATGACATCCAAGAACCCTTTGTAAGCAATCCATCCTTTGAAACTGACCCATGTCAAGAACTTGATCCAAAGCATGTCGAAAGCAACTCTGAAATCATTCAAGATCAAGAATTCGTATCTTCAAGATAATACAATAATCTAATGGAAACTCTATTATCTATGCAAGATGATCATATCCACATAGCACATACTCATCCATCTACCCATGAGATGCTTTCTTTGAATGGACACATAGATGATCTTCATTCAAAACAAGATTCTTTCACTCCTGACATTATTACATAAAAAGAGCAGGTTATTGATTCCTATAGTCAAACTAAGTTGTCAACATCAGGATCAAATATATCCCAAATTCAGACTGAGGACATCATGTATGAAGATATCTGGGATTATCCACTCAAGGAAACATGTCAGATAGAACATGATATTTTAGAGTCAGCAGAGCAGCAGATTCCAATAACATCATCAGTGGTAGTCATTTATCAGAGAATGCATTTTAAACAAGAGCTCTCAGAACAGGTGGAATCAAAGCATGAAGGTACTACTTCCACAATACTAGGGGAAAATTCATCTCAAGCAAATTTCAACATAGGGAGCATGAAGAATCCTTATGATGAAACCGATGCCATTACTACAACTAGCCACGTCATGAATCTTCATCCACCCATCACCCCATCCATGAATTGGGACCAACGTCAAAAGAAAGAATTGAATGAAAGTACAAAGAACATTATCAAAGAAAAAGAAGCTGGAAAGCATAATGGACAAATCAAATACAAATGGATACCAAAAAATACAAAGAGAGATCATCCCTATCAAACTCCATTAGTCAAAGAAACTATGGGGAAAAATATAAAAGGGAAAAGTATCCATCAAAGATGTCTACAAAAGAAAAAGAAGGCTTTTCAAGTGACGTACAAAGTATATCAAGCAATTGGTCCTAATTCCATTCACTTTCGTATCCACCCATCATTGCTCATCTTCCCAAGTTTGGAAAGTCAAAGGTTCCAAAATGTCAACCAATCCATCTCTTATCCATAAACACACTCCATCCACACCTCCACACATGATATCCAATTCTCAAATTTACCATGTATTGGCAACAACCCTTCATCATAAGGATTCAGAAGGCACTCTATCGCTATGTACGCATAGAGACAAAGTTAACCCTGATATCAATAAAGTAGATCAAAAGTCCCAAAAGTTGCATTCGAGTGCACGTATCTTGGAAAAGAAACTTCTTTAGGTAGGATATCAATGGCACATTATGATAGAAGCATCTACATCGACACCACTAGGTGGGTTAGCATGAATCTTTTAGAAAAACTAAACAAATCAAAAAAATATGAAAATTTAAAAAAAAAAATCAGAAAAAGGATTGAAAATAGTAAAGATAAAAATCGTCCTCTAGTGAAAACCGCATGGGCGGCGCTTTGGGCAAGACTATGATGAAAACCTAGAAAACAGGCATCATGTGTAGAATCGAGCATCTATGTGTGCCAGTTCAAATGGGAGCATCTCATCCCATCCATAATAAATCTAGCATTCCATCCATCTCAGCCATAATAAACCCATTTTATCCATGAACTAGTTATCCAATCCATCTTTATCTATCTGTATCCATCATCCAAGTTATCTTGATCTTGATGAAAGTTTGAGGCACACTTTATGCTTGCTTATGGTAAACACCTTGACATGGGTAATTTTCATTGATCCTATCCTATGCAACATTATCTGAGCCATGAAGCATTATCCAATGAAGCATTCCTTTATCTAAGCACTATATCTTATCACAAGATAATCCTTGGAATCCTTTGCATGCTTTCCATATCCATCCATTGATACACTTATCCGAGCATCCACCCATGGAATTTCATACATTGCTAGACACTGGGGGAAGATATTTACATCTTGCTTTGAGAATAAATTTTGATCTATATCCTCCAACTTATGTGGTCATCCGAACATTGGAAAATGTGAAATCACATTGGTCAAAGCATTTGTGAGCCAAAATCCAAATCACTAGCCCATGGCACATTTTGACGAAAAGACATTCCTTATCATGCTTCATCTTTCATTGAACATCAAGCCAAGAAATCGCTATCAGTTGCATCTAGCACATCCTTCAACATCACATCGAATCATTTGAAACAACTTTTTTTCCAAACCAAGCTTCAACAATCCTAATCAATCGAATCCAATCAATCCATAATCTTGGGATATCCTTCCCGATCATTGTGTTGCTTAATGTACTATCCTTGCATTGTTGTGCATCTTGAACAATGTTATCGTCATCAATCCTAATCAATCTATCCTTGCATTGTTGTGCATCCTCAACAATGTTATCATCACCAATCCTTGCATTTTTGTGCATCCTCAACAATGTTATCGCCATCAATCCTGATCAATGAAATCCTTGCATTATTTTGTATCCTCAACAATGTTATCATCATCATCAATCGATCGATTTGATTAGTCAACCTTATCTTGGTCTTCAACAAAATCCAAAATAGAGAATTGATATCATCAAATGCATCCTTATCCAAAATGTTAAAATTGTGCAAAAATCCAAAAACATCATAAAATCAAAATATCCAAAAAATCCAAAACATTTGAAATATCCAAAAAATCCAAAACATTGAAAAAATCCAAAAACACTCAAAAGTCAGAAAACATCAAAAACATTGGAATCTAAACTATATTGTCTATGAGCTTAAACGTAAGCAAGGCTAATCTTTGATCAGCCCCCGAGACATCAAAATCCAAAACATGTGAAAAAAATCAAAAATCAAAACATTTGAAAAATCCAAAAAACCCAAAAACAGCCTCAAAACATTCCAAAAATGTCAAAAACATCCAAATATTTGAAAAAATCCATCCATCTCATTTCACAAGTACCCACAATAATCAATCATCCATAATAAACTGATCATCACCTTCATCCTTTGGCAATACAAATAGAAACAATCACAGTAGTCAGCAAAAATCAAACTCCAAATGCAACAATCAAAATCGAAACAACAAACTTTTAAACGCAAAATCAAACTCTTGATCATTTTCAAACATGTTAGTCAACCTTATATCAACAGCCTATCAATCAACTTATCAAACCATCATCATCCTATACAATGCATTTCCTAGGATATATCATTCCGACAATGGACATCATTTTGGATATCAACTTGAATTCTTATCCTATCAAAAAACAACCCTCTGGCTGAAGGAATGAAGAACATTGGCTTGTTTGCATACTTGATCTTTTATTTTGATTTATCTTATTGAGCTCATTCCAACGACCTCTCGATGATATCCAAACGAAGGATTTATAGAGATAGGAATGGGGCAACAATCATTATCTTTTATATGTTGTGCTTGTTGGACGTTCTTGTAAAATAACTTGGCAAATACTCACTTTGTTAGGTACGTCCTAGCAAGGTTTTCATATGTCAAGTGTGAACAAGAATAATCCTATTTGTTTGTCAATTCAAATTCCATCGCACTAGGTACAACGCCATCATGGTTCTTTATACCTTGATGCATTGTATCTACATGTGTAATCAAACATAAGGTAAGTATCCCTTTTAAAATCCCAATTCTTGATAAGCAAATCATCCATCTATCATCATCTATCATCATCAACACCTCTAATAAAGTCTCATCAGATCATGGACTTGTGGGATCCTCTTGTCATCATCTCATTTCTACACTAACATCATCATCACCAATGCATTCATCATGCATCCATCCTGCATCCACAAACTATTAGCATACCACATATCATTCACATCATACATAATAGGAAACACCGATCATTTCACATGCATTGCATAATCATCATCATAATATAGATCTGTTAGTCTAAGCATATCATAAAATCATATATTTGCATAAATCATACATTTGCATAATCACAGCATATCACATCATCAATCTCATCCATCTCACATCATATCATCATTTAAGTTCTTTAAAATAATATAGATTTGTTATTCTAAGCATCTTAAAACCATCTCATTTGCATCATCATCCATAACCATCCATCTTGAGCCTCTTTATCATGAGATCGACCCTCAAATCGAATTTTTTTGCTTGATCTCTCGAGGGGGCAATGTACCAGTGTACCTCTTTCCGCTGGGGCATCCGAAAAATTAGATTTTTTTTGAATTTTGATCATGGCAAGTTTATTCTTTGAACCAACGCAACAAGTACATTGCTTCAAAGAGGGGAAAAATGTAGACACGTGAAATTGACATCATACATTTGATTAGGTCATATTCATCCATTCAACAAATAAATCAAGTTTATTTATCAATATCCTAAAGTCATCAATTTAAATTAAATAAATCAACTTGATCCTAACATCACCCTCCTTGATTAAATAAATCAATCCTTTATTTAATTAAGCCTGAAATCACCTTTCATCCCTTTTTTATTTAAATAAATCAAAATATTCAAGTCAAAGGGTTCAAAACATCCTAATCGTCACTAAGCTAACCTAATCCTAATTAAATCTAATATAATGCATGTCACATCCTCTAGCTTTTCCCACTTGCACCAATAAATCAATTTATTGATTTATTAAATCAGCATTTTCCATCAACATGGCATTTTTGAGGAATATTCCCTAGAGTTTGAATTCAAAATCAAGTGGACATGTACATCCAACAAAGAAATTAATGTCTCTTACATGTCCCTTCCACAAGTCAAACTCAACATTTACTCTCAAATTCAAATTTGAATCTCCCTCTCTTGGGTACATTTCCCAAAACTTGCACATCCCTCAACCTATGGCAAGTTGACAAGTGGCTTCTTTTCATTGGTGGATCTTTAGTCCCACATCCTCCATGTTTGGCATTCTTCTATCACTTTTGGCCATAAATAGAGGTCTCCTCTATTGTTCAAATCCTCCACAACTCCACAATTTTAGCATTTTCATCTCCACAATTTAATCCACAAATCCTATGCAAAGTCATTCTCTTAAACTGAGAACTTATTTTTTCTACCATCATTTGCATGTTCATCAAGCTTACCAAGGGTTGGGAAAGGGATATTCTCCACAATAGCACCAATCCACTATGAGATAAAGTTGGATCATGTTTTCTATATGCTTTTTTTAGTTTCCATTGTTTCATTTTATTGCATAATTAACATGTTTCATTATTTCATAGGGATGTTGGTAATTTTCTTTGTTTTAAATGCTAATCATGCTAATGTGTGATAGTTTTAGCCATTTGCATATTTTCACCATCCACAAGTATGTATCAACTCAATTAGATGGCAACTGATCAATATGTGTCGTAATAGTGGCAATTCTATTAAAAATTTGGGATCTAGTGGAGCATGTTTCTGGTTTCCCTATTACTACCAATCCCAAATGTTTTGGTAGAACCAAAAGGTTTGGGCCAACTAATGCCCTCTTGTTCATAGGTGATGGAAAATATCAACGTCTAAACTCAATTTTTTTAGAAAAATAGCCTTTACCTTGGCCAACATGCTCAGGATAATATATGTAGTCCACATCTATCTATGAATGAAACTCTACATATAATTTTTCAATAGAATATAGTGGCAACTTAGCATTGAGAGGCCATTTACGATATATGAATGACGCAACAAGATCATCTACACAACTCGTCACCATATATCCTCTAATTATAGTTTTTCCTCTACAAAATGGAACATGGTAAACACATTTTCTCATGAAACTAATTTGCCAACATATCTCCATTTCTCTATGCCAGTAACACTCCTAACAAGAGATGAATAAAACTATTCAATTTTGGTATCGTCATAAGGATTGAATGATCAAATTGTCCTAATCATTCATAAAATATTCTCTAATTTTGAATAATCTATCTCTATTATCCAAATTAGGGGAGTTGTGAATTGTTTGATCTAAACATCATAGTGCATTTTCTAATCTAGCAATACTCTCCTAATATATAATTGATCTAACTTGATCATGTTGATCAGAATGAAGATAATGGTGAGATCCATCATTATCCTTGATATATATGTATATGAGTAAAGAGATTTGCATATAAAATAAAATATATATGATGTTAAACAAATTTATTAAATTTCAAAACTAAAACATATATTTAAATTACAAATTTATTAAGTTTCAAAATTAAAACACTTTTAACTTTATATCTAATGAGGTAGAAAGTTATAGATCTATGAAATAGAACCTTCTTCAACTTTGATCAACATAAGAAATGAAAACTAGACAAAGAGACTAGATATACATGTATATATGTATATATATATACATGTGTATATACATATATATGTATAAGTGTGTACATGTACATGTATGTATACATATGTATGTGTACATGTATGTACATAAATGTATGATATATGTATATATCTATATATATGTATATGTGTATGCATGTATAAATTTATTTATGTACATTTACATATACATACATACATGCATACACATATGTATGTACATGTACACATATATAGATACATACATACACACATACACATATATGCATACATACATACATATATGTACATCTAACTACATACATGTGTACATGCATATATTTACATACATACATATATATATATATACATACATACATATACACATATGTACATACATAAATGTACACACATGCACATATATGCATACATACATACACACATACACATGCAAATGATGTTAATCTAGAAGAATTTGTAATGACTAAGGTTGAGTTTCTAGGAGTAGATTTAAAACATAAATTCCTAGAACTCATATTGAAATGTTAGCAAGTTTAGTCATTGTCTTAAATATGACTTGAATTTAATGAGGGGTTTGAATTTTCTTGCTTGAACTTGGCAAATAATCTTAATCCGGAAGAATTTTTAATGACTAAGGATGAGTCTTCTAGAGTAGATATAAACTAAAAATGCCAACTCATATTGAAATGTTAGCATTTAGTGATTGTCTCATATGAATTGAATTTAATGAGGGGCATGAAGTTTACTTGAACTTCCTAGATGATGTTAATATAGAATATTTTTTAATGACCAAGGATGAGTTTTATAATATACCTAGGCATTATTATATTTGTATGTTCCATCTCTAGCCTGACTTTAATTTTAGACTATACTTAATCATTTGAGAAGAGAATGTTGAATGCCATATTGAGGAGTTGAAGATTCCTAGTAGACCATATGTCGGTGACTTTGTTCAAGGTCCATTCCTATGAGTTTTCTTGAAGAGACTTTATGTAGAGGAAGGTCTTGAGCACCTTAGTAATAGACCCAAGAGGTAGGGTACTCAAAGCTCAACTCCATTTTTATTTCTCTTAGAAGTAATTTTAGGGCTACTAACAAGGGATTCTCATAAATACTTGATTCAAATACTTTGAGATAGTTCTCATGCATGTCAGATCTATCATGGGTTCAACAACTATGGATATAATTCAAATGAGTTGAAAAAGACCTACTACCAAGGAAACTACTCCTTGCATTAATCAACTAAATAGAACAGTTTCAATGTAACAAAAAAGAAACCATTGGAAAACATTAAAACCACAAAGCAGGCTTGGGAGACCTCTTTTAGACATTCAAGAGTTGATTTAATAAATTATAGAACCCTTGTTGCATTCACAAACCCCAACTTTATTTTTAGCATACAAAGATACAATTTGAGGTGAGTTTTTAGCATTTTTTAATAGTGGAATAAAAAAGTATCACATTTTGAAAGCTCACGGGTGACCATAGCTATGGTTTTGGTAAATTTTAGAAAACATGCTATATCTTCCTTATTACTCAATGAAAATTCATGCTACCACTTGAAAATGAAAGAATAATCATCACACTACAACATGAAATTGACTCCCAATCAGTATAAAGATCATATAGTCAATACAAGCTATTAGAATGTGCTGCAACTATAGAAAAAATACCAAAAAACTTCATTCCATTCACTCCAAGTTTGAAAAATCAATACAATAATGCTTAAATTCAACAATTTCAGCATATTAATGCTTTTTATAACCATTTACAATTTATTCCCACATTCTAACAATTGCATGTAACTGAAAACCACATTTTTGACAACTTTCTAAAAAAAAGTTGAATGACAATTTAGCAACTTTTCACAATTTTTGTAATTTTCTAACTTTTCCCACCAGCGATTGAAAACATAGGATATGGCCATAAATGAAAGTATTAACCACTAAAACCCATTTTCAACCCAAAATTACAAAAATATAAAAAATGAGTAATAGTGAAGCACCTAGTGCCCGTGCACCACAAAAATTACAATATACTTGTACAACAGGATTCTCACAAGAGTATCACCACTCATAGATCAAGAGAAAACATGAGTACTATTAGAATCTTAGAATACTTCATCATCTCTCTCTACCCTATTCATAATTCAGGACCATCATAAAATATGATTACATTCTAGGGCAAGAAAGACCAAAAAAATATCCATCATTAGATCTAAAACCTAATAATTAACAATCTAGATTTATAATGGATCATTTATCTAATATATGTTGGCTAGTTTAGTGGTTTTTTGAAAAGTTTAATGAAAAATTGCTTACACACATCCCACTCACCCGCTATTATGCCATTATATACACCTATCGGTGTAACTAAGAAATATATATACATCCTATCAATAATAAATCATTATATAATTGCAAGGTGGAGACATATTTTCCCAACACTAAGAAAGTATACAAAGAGAAAAAAATTAATGAGATTGATAACCACAATGAAGAATACAATCCTAAAATTCTAAAACAATGTGCACTCCTTGTGGGAGATAAAATCAACATACCAATGGATACCACTAATGTGGAGAAAGTGATTAAAATAGGAAAGTTCCTTGATTTAGATGAACAAAAATACCATGAAACTTTACTTCATGACATTCCCAAACTTTTTGAATTGACTTATTTGGATATGTCAAGAATTGATGCTAAGATAGTCACACACAACATAGTCCTTATATAGGATGCTAAACTAGTTAGGAAAAATATGTGAAATATGAATCCTAAGATAACCTTATTGGTTAAGGATGAGTTTGATAAAATACTTGAAGCTATTTTTATATGACCTATTGATTATTCTCCTTGGATCTCGAACATTTTTGGGGTCACGAAACCTAATAATCATATTAGGATATGTATGGACTTTTGTGATTTGAATAGAGCATCTTTAAAAGATGACTTTCCCCTTCCTAATATTGACATGCTAGTAGATTCGAATGAGGATCATTCTTTGTTGTCATTCATGGATGGGTT
This sequence comes from Sequoia sempervirens, assembly GCA_007258455.2. NCBI lineage: Eukaryota > Viridiplantae > Streptophyta > Pinopsida > Cupressales > Cupressaceae > Sequoia > Sequoia sempervirens. Next base: position 430,823,604 of record VDFB02281492.1, on the reverse strand, counting down.
TTATGCATATAATCAAATTTTAATTAACCCTCGAGATCAATACAAAACAACACTTACTATAGCTTTGGGCAACATTTTGTTGGGTAGTCATAGCTTTTTGATTAATGAACGAAGGTGAAACATATCAGAGAGCTATGAAATTGATATTTAATGATTACATACATAATATTTTTGGAGTATTATGTCAATGATATTATATCCAAATCTTTAACTAGATAAGAAAATCTGAATATTCTTCAAAAAATATTTCAAAGAATGTGAAAATATAACATGAGATTAAACCAAAAAAAGTATGTCTTTGGTGTAGATAGTGGAATTTTTTTAGGTTTTATCATATCTCATAGAGGCATTGAGGTGGAAAAAAATAAAATAGATGCTATATTTAGGATGCCACCTCCTAGAAGCATTTCAAAATTACACACTTTACAAGGAAGAATTCAGGCTATTTATCATTTTATAGCATCCTTAGCAGATCAAACATTACCCTTTATGTAACTCCATAATAAAGAGGTTCAATTTAATTGGAATGAGGATTGTAAAAAATATTTTTAGAGTTTGAAAGATTATCTTGCTACTCACCTATTTTACAACCCACTATGCAAGACAAACCATTTATCCATTATATAGCAGCATCAGCCCATGGTCTTGCAGTATTGTTGGCTCAACAAGACAAAACTAGTAAAGAACATCCTATCTATTACATTATTCAAACACTAATTGATTATGAGGTATGACATACAATGATTTAATAAAAATGTTTGGAACTCGTATTTGCTACTAGTAAATTGAGAAATTACATTCTGAATGTTGAAATTCATGTGATGACAAAATTCAATCTTGTAAAACACCTTTTCACTAAAATAGATTTATCAAGACACTTAACTAAGTAGGTTATGATGTTAACTGAGTTTGGTCTTAATTTTTTCTCTCAAAAGGAAATGACAGGACAAGCCTTGACCAACCAATTACATAATTCTCCCTCTCACTTAGCATTACCTAATATAGACACATTCCCTAATGAGAATGTGTTGACTATTGAAAAAGACAAAGAAACATGGGAATTATACAACACCACTTTTCAACATGCTACTACCCACAATCTAATGGTCAATTTGAATCAACTAATAAGACTCTTGAGTAAATCCTATGAAAATAGTAAGCAAACATAATAAGGATTGGCACATGTAGTTAACATATGAGTTATGGGTTTCACACATTTTCCCAACACTAAGAAAGTATACAAAGAGAAAAAAATTAATGAGAATGATAAGCACAATGAAGAATACAATCCTAAAATTCTAAAACAATGTGCACTCCTTGTGGGAGATAAAATCAACATACCAATGGATACCACTAATGTGGAGAAAGTGATTAAAATAGGAAAGTTCCTTGATTTAGATGAACAAGAATACCATGAAACTTTACTTCATGACATTCCCAATTTTTTTGCATTGACTTATTTGGATATGTTAAGAATTGATGCTAAGATAGTCACACACAACATAGTCCTTTTATAGGATGCTAAACCAGTCAGGAAAAATATGTGAAATATGAATCCTAAGATAACCTTATTGGTTAAGGATGAGTTTGATAAAATCCTTGAAGCTAGTTTTATATGACCTATTGATTATTCTCATTGGATATCAAACATTGTTGGGGTCACGAAACCTAATAATCATATTAGGATATGTATGGACTTTAGTGATTTGAATAGAGCATCTTTAAAAGATGACTTTCCCCTTCCTAATATTGACATGCTAGTAGATTCGAATGAGGGTCATTCTTTGTTGTCATTCATGGATGGGTTTTATGGATATAATCAAATTTTTATTAACCCTCAAGATCGATACAAAACAACGTTTACTATAGCTTGGGGAACATTTTGTTGGGTAGTCATAGCTTTTTGATTAATGAACGAAGGTGCAACATATCAGAGAGCTATGACATTGATATTTAATGATTACATACATAATATTTTTGGAATATTATGTCAATGATATTATATCCAAATCTTTAACTAGATAAGAAAATGTGAATATCCTTCAAAAAATATTTCAAAGAATGTGAAAATATAACATGAGATTAAACCGAAAAAAGTATGTCTTTGGTGTAGATAGTGGAATTTTTTTAGGTTTTATCATATCTCATAGAGGCATTGAGGTGGAAAAAAATAAAATAGATGCTATATTTAGGATGCCACCTCCTAGGAACATTTCAAAATTACACACTTTACAAGGAAGAATTCAGGCTATTTATCATTTTAGGGCATCCTTAGCAGATCAAACATTACCCTTTATGTAACTCGATAATAAAGAGGTTCAATTTAATTTGAATGAGGATTGTAAAAAATATTTTTAGAGTTTGAAACATTATCTTGCTACTCCACCTATTTTACAACCCACTATGCAAGACAAACCATTTATCCATTATATAGCAGCATCAGCCCATGGTCTTGCAGTATTGTTGGCTCAACAAGACAAAACCAGTAAAGAACATCCCATCTATTACATTATTCAAACACTAATTGATTATGAGGTATGACATACAATGATATAATAAAAATGTTTGGATCTCGTATTTGCTACTAGTAAATTGAGAAATTACTTTCTGAATGTTGAAATTCATGTGATGACAAAATTCAATCTTGTAAAACACCTTTTGACTAAAATAGATTTATCATGACACTTACCTAAGTAGGTTATGATGTTAACTGAGTTTGGTCTTAAATTTTTCTCTCAAAAGGAAATGACAGGACAAGCCTTGACCAACCAATTACATAATTCTCCCTCTCACTTAGCATTACCTAATATAGACACATTCCCTAATGAGAATGTGTTGACTATTGAAAAAGACAAAGAAACATGAGAATTATACAACATCACTTTTCAACATGCTACTACCCACAATCTAATGGTCAATTTGAATCAACTAATAAGAATCTTGAGTAAATCCTATGAAAATAGTAAGCAAACATAATAAGGATTGGCACATGTAGTTAACATATGAGTTATGGGTTTAACACATTTTCCCAACACTAAGAAAGTATACAAAGAGAAAAAAATTAATGAGAATGATAAGCACAATGAAGAATACAATCCTAAAATTCTAAAATAATGTGCACTCCTTGTGGGAGATAAAATCAACATACCAATGGATACCACTAATGTGGAGAAAGTGATTAAAATAGGAAAGTTCCTTGATTTAGATGAACAAGAATACCATGAAACTTTACTTCGTGACATTCCCAAATTTTTTGCATTGACTTATTTGGATATGTCAAGAATTGATGCTAAGATAGTCACACACAACATAGTCCTTATATAGGATGCTAAACCAGTCAGGAAAAATATGTGAAATATGAATCCTAAGATAACCTTATTGGTTAAGGATGAGTTTGATAAAATCCTTGAAGCTAGTTTTATATGACCTATTGATTATTCTCCTTGGATCTCTAACATTGTTGGGGTCACGAAACCTAATAATCATATTAGGATATGTATGGAATTTTGTGATTTGAATAGAGCATCTTTAAAAGATGACTTTCCCCTTCCTAATATTGACATGCTAGTAGATTTGAATGAGGGTCATTCTTTGTTGTCATTCATGGACGGGTTTTATGGATATAATCAAATTTTTATTAACCCTCAATATCAATACAAAACAACATTTACTATAGCTTGGGGAACATTTTGTTGGGTAGTCATAGCTTTTTGATTAATGAACGAAGGTGCAACATATCAGAGAGATATGACATTGATATTTAATGATTACATACATAATATTTTTGGAATATTATGTCAATGATATTATATCCAAATCTTTAACTAGATAAGAAAATGTGAATATCCTTCAAAAAATATTTCAAAGAATGTGAAAATATAACATGAGATTAAACCAAAAAAAGTATGTCTTTGGTGTAGATAGTGGAATTTTTTTAGGTTTTATCATATCTCATAGAGGCATTGAGGTGGAAAAAAATAAAATAGATGCTATATTTAGGATGCCACCTCCTAGAAACATTTCAAAATTACACACTTTACAAGGATGAATTCAAGCTATTTATCATTTTATAGCATCCTTAGTAGATCAAACATTACCCTTTATGTAACTCCATAATAAAGAGGTTCAATTTAATTGGAATGAGGATTGTAAAAAATATTTTTAGAGTCTGAAACATTATCTTACTACTCCACCTATTTTACAACCCACTATTCAAGACAAACCATTTATCCATTATATAGCAGCATCAACCCATGGTCTTGCTGTAATGCCCCTCCACACCTCATACTGACTTTTGGGTGCAAATTGGTCTACCTTTGTTGATGTCACTTTGTATTTTGTTCCATTGTTTGAATTGGTAATATTTGATAGTAAGTCTCTTGGAGTTATGCTTATGATTGTGGTTCGTTTGATTATCTCATTATGATTGAAAATAATGAAACTTAAGACCTTGGTATAATTAAATAAAGTATGTATGTAATTGAATATTTAATTAAGTACATTATTAATAAATATTCACTTGATTCTAATAAATTAAATTTTATGATTTAAAAGAAATATTGAGATAAATGCTTTTACAACTAATATTATTATAATATGAAAATTTAATATGAAGTGGAAGTAAGAAAAATAGATTATTAAAAGGTGATTTTTAAATGACAAGTATTTACAATTCAACGTTAAAGGATATATTAAAATGATAAAATATAAAATAAAATATTAAATTGGAAGTTGCAATTAATAGACAACAACAAATAGAAAGAAATTAATGTGTCAATAATTAAGTCAGTTTTATCCTAAAAAGGAGGCATGGAAGGCACCCAATGCATGCAGCTGAAAAATTAAATTTATTGGCTAAGAATAAAATTAAAGCAAGGAATCTTCTTCTTTAGTTGGAGATTTTTGAAAAGTAAAGGCTTTTTTTTAGGGGCTTTTCGGGAGGGGGAGTTTTCTGGAAAACGGGTTCAAAAAGCCTTTAAAATATGGGGAATGGATTTTTTTTATACATAGGCTGTAGGGAGTAAGAATGTTTCAGAGGCTTTTGAGTTGGGGGTTTTTGGATAAAGAAATTGTTGAGGCTGTTGATAGAGATTGTTTGGAAAACCCAGCTCCAGCATTAACTCAGTGTAATCGACCGAAATATTTCAGGTTCCATTACTTTTTTTTACCTTTGTTAAAACCCTGTTTTATTTTGAAACAAAAATGGTAAATTAGTGGAATGTCTGAATATTGTGGCTTTGGTTTACTTTTATCAACTGTATGTGTCTTATTTTATCTTTTCACATGTATTACCTCTCAACCGTTTTCTCCTGAAATGTCTGCAAAGTATGTACCTCTTTGATTTTCCATGCCTGTAAGTTGTATTTAATATAGATTCATCTCCTGTCGATGCAACTTCATAAGTTAGATTATACCAGTTCAAGATTATATTCCATTCAATGTCTTTCTTTTAAAGATTGTGCCATGCTTATCCTTTAGAGGCAACCCCATGGGTACTCGCTGCCACTATACTCAATCACCTACCATGTTTAGGCTGCTACCTGTCCTCTATTCCCTATTCTTCCTTCCTTATCAATGCCTGAGAGAGAGTAATTTCCTTTAGTTGTGAACAGAGTATGCATTTATTTAGCCTACTTGACTATGCTTTTTGCGCCTACTCCTTGCTTAGGTCTCACCCACCATCATTCTCAAAATGCTCTGATGTTGTGTATCATGTTTGTCGAGACCTTGGCTGTGTCGTTGTCCTTCCCTTATTGTTCTAGATGGGGATTCATCTGATAAATAAATTTACTTGATAATCTTGTTAAGCAACCTCAGTGGACTATGTCAGTGTAGGCTTTATTTTAATGCACCCATCTATTCATTAACCAAAACAGTTGGGACGAATTCATTGTATGGCTGTCGGTCCCATGATCTTCTGCACTGGCTTATGTGACTATAGGCATATGTTTGGATAAACCTTGTAAGCCAAAGTTTTCCTGAATCACTGGCGTAGCTCTCTGTCTTTTAGACTCTCCCTTTGTAGCAGATCGACTATGGAAATAGATGAATGGACTGCATGTTGATCTGCTTCAAATCCTTGAATCTAGGGGAAGTTTCCTTAACATTATTTAACATTGAGAGAGAGTTCTTGAGAAGGCGAAGTTCACTTCTTGTATCTTCCATTTTGTTCACGCCATGAAACACTGATAACTTAATCCTTATCTCTAATTTTATTTTATTTTATTTATAAACTACCGCCCTTCTTTCTATGCTTTTCAGTTAATATAAGCGAATGTCCCATGCGTGCCCGGTTGATAGTATTATTAGGTCTGTATGTAGTGCGCAGTGTGCTTAATATGTAGTCTTCACATTATATGTTTGAAATCTGAAATAGTCATACGCACATGTGAGGTTAGTCTTAGTCTTACCATGCTTCACTGTCAAGCGCAATCTTTAAGATAAAGTAAACTATATTAAACTCCTTAAGTCTAAGGAAAGAAAGAGAAGTCTACGTGGTAGTCTTTAATTTAAGCTATCCCTTAAATAAAGTAAAGGGAGAATATTCTCCTTTATTTTTTTTAAGGAATCTTTAAAACCAAATTTAGTATGAATAGGTCCCCTTAAATTATCTTTTGTAAATAAATGTCTAGGGAAAAGTAAATAATATCCTAAGTAGGTAGGAATAGTATAAATAATTGTATACGATTCTCTTTAAGCTTATAAATCTTTTAAATTATTTTTAGGATAAATTACTTTTAGGGTAAATTAAGTATGTAAAATCTATTTTTTGTTATTATAGAAAAAAAAATTGTCTAGAATTGAATAACTTGAGATATAAAGAAAGAAGGTTTGGTTGATTAAATTTTTTATGGATTCCAATAAATATATGTACCTTGCCTATGCTTTTATGCAATTGGATATTATGAGCATTTTATGAGTAAATATTTAAGTAAAAATAAAAAAATATAAAAAAATATATAAGTTCATATATGTGATGTCGTTATGCTTGTAATCTTGTTACCTTATATGATTGTAAATTAATTAATAACTAGAAGAACATTATGTATTAAGAAAGATGTAATGAATCTAGATTTAACAAGGATTTTGTATTTCATGAAAACTGGAATGCTGGCATCTTTGGTCTTTTATGTACTCATCGAGTGATTTGTGTAAGTTTTGAAGGATCATGAATGAAGAATTGTTTGGGATTGTTTTGGGTATTGTAAGATCTTAGTGTAAGTGAACATTAGGGTATCTTCCAGAGGCTAGGGTGAGATGTTCCTTGGTTGGAAAATTTGAAACATTTTGATATTTGGAAGCTATATTGTTTTAAGATGGCCGTTAGTCTTGCACAGTGAGATTATCATTGGGTTTGGTACTTTGGTATCTATGAGTGAGAAGGAATTATGCCTCACCATGTGACTTTGATTTGAGTTTTGTGATTGTGCATGTGGCTTTGTGCTTGATTTATTTGGTTTCCTAGTTGTCAGTAGGGGAATGGCTCTTAGTGGGGGTCCGACACACAAAGGGGCGCCAGGGTAACTCACTAAGAGTATAATAAAATGATAATCTAACTAATTTATTTAAGGGGAATTGGGTAGATAAAACACTAATCAAGATAAGAGAATGCCTCGCTCATGGCTCAAGTGCTTGTATAGGCTTGAGATGAGTCGAGAAGGCCTAGAATGGAAAGACCAACTACCTAGTCCATTTGGAAGGTAAGTTGGTCCCGCATAATTTGTATGGGGGTCCGACGGCCGGTAGAGGTAGCCAGGGTAACCCAGGATGGGGGTCTGGTAGCCTAGGAAGGTTACGCAAGGGTAACCCATAGCAATTATGTGATGACACTCACTCCTACGACAACTATGTACTCCCTTGGTTCTTTACATCCCCTTAGTTGATTTTGTGCCTCTGGAAGTGTTTTGTCTATTACTGTTGTTGTTCCATGATTGTTCAAACATTGTCATGTCAACCATATGTTGTCTTGTACCTTTTTCCTTCTATGGTGTAATATCATTGATGTTGTTCTTCTTGTTCTTGTTTGTCATGTTAGCCTTGTGCATGTTTGTCAGTGATGGTGGGAACCTTTGCTATCTCCTAGCATGGGGGGTGGGCCTTCGGGTTCCACATGGTTGGGTGGAACGTGTTTCGATCTCCATTGGGTTCCCTTCTCCTATGTGTGTTGTGATGACTTCTCTTGATCTGTGGACTACAGCATTGTACCTACCTTCAAGATTTGTTATACTTGTATTTGTATTGTACCACATTAATGTATCATGTTTCATGTTTGATGTTCACACCTCATTGGAATTGGGGAGATAACTTTATTTAGAATGTAAATGTATTGATGTATCTGATGAAGAACACTATTATGATGGACTAGAGTTAGTTGGCATTGTATTGTAATTAAATGAATTTAATCAATTTTATTTCCATGTAAACATGTTATGGTCATACTTTATTGATGATTTAAATAAATGGAATATTTTGATGCAATTTTTGTAATGATGTTAGTTCTTGATTATTGTAATGTTTCTTAAAGGTTACATGTTAATTTTTTGATGTGTGAAAAGTAATGTTGTTGCAAACCCTAGAGGAATTAGACTAGAGAACTTAATATTAATGCTAATTGCATTCAAGTGAATGTTGTACTTTTAAAAAAAAATTGTTCCACCTTAGTTTATTAGCGTGTGTCCTCTAGGGTACATGGCGGGCATTACACTTGCAGTATTGTTAGCTCAACAAGACAAAACTGGTAAAGAATATCCTATCTATTACATTATTCAAACACTAATTGATTATGAGGTATGACATACAATGATATAATAAAAATGTTTGGATCTCGTATTTGCTACTAGTAAATTGAGAAATTACTTACTGAATGTTGAAATTCATGTGATGACAAAATATAATCTTGTAAAACACCTTTTCACTAAAATAGATTTTTCAGGACACTTAACTAAGTAGGTTATGATGTTAACTGAGTTTGATCTTAAATTTTTCTCTCAAAAGGAAATGACAGGACAAGCCTTGACCAACCAATTACATAATTCTCCCTCTCACTTAGCATTACCTAATATAGACACATTCCCTAATGAGAATGTGTTGACTATTCAAAAAGACAAAGAAACATGGGAATTATACAACATCACTTTTCAACATGCTGCTACCCACAATCTAATGGTCAATTTGAATCAACTAATAAGAATCTTGAGTAAATCCTATGAAAATAGTAAGCAAACATAATAAGGATTGGCACATGTAGTTAACATATGAGTTATGGGTTTATTGTACTAATATTAGAACATCAACCAGAAATACTCCTTATAACCTTGTCTATGGTACCAAGGTGATAATGTCCTTGGAGTTAGAGATTCCTTCATTGAAAAAATTTCTTCAAGGACTTATTGATGATAATAATTATTATAGTGTAGAGAAATGTATCCCTTTACATTTTCACACTTTTTTGGGTTGTCCTTGCTAAATATGGGCTTCTTTAAGCTTTATTTCATCCTATTTTGCATCCACAAGACTTATTTAAGAAATATCTCCACGGATAATCCCAACACATATCTAAAAACCAATCAGAATTTATTTTTTGGGGGTTGTGTGTTCCAAATTTAGTAATTTGGGACTCATATGCCACCTTCATCATATGGGTCCCACCTAAGTTTTCATGCATGAACTTGGATTTGGCATATAAATTAACATTTCTTGGAATTTGTGTCCAAAGCCTAGGCTACTAGGATTCATATGCCCCAGCTACAATATGATTCTTTCTTATCTTGGAATGATTTTAAATTCAATTCTTGTTAGAATTTTATTCTCCTAGATCTAATGTCAACTTGTAGTGTTGTAATTTTGGGAAATTTTATATAAACAAGTATTAATACAAGGTTATTCCACATAATTTCTCATATAAAATTTTCAATTCATCTAAGAAATTCATGTATTCAAGCATTATAGAAAATTTGTGATCAAGAGCATTCAAGAGCATTCAAGAGTTTATTATCAAGCATTTTGGAGCTATATTCAAGATGCAAGCATCATGTCAAAGTCATCATGCATCTTTTTTGTTTTTGAACTAACATTTGTGATGTAGGTTCTTATGATTCAAGCAAGCATTCAAGTCAAGATCCATAACATTCAATCAAGAGTCAAGATCTAAATTCATGCTAGAAATTTCATACAAGATTGGAACCTTCATATCAAGGGTTTGGTGAGTTGCAACATAGCTTATTTTTTCATTGAAAATTCATCATTACTTCATTCTATTTGATTTCATTTAGATTTTTGATTACCAAAATGGGATTTGACCAAGGAAAACCCCTATGCACTAAAAAAATAACATATTTCCCTCTCTTTGATGAGAAATTTGAAGATTTAGGTTGAAGATCCTTAAATAGAAAGATTGGAGAAAGTTGTCAAGGTTGTAAAGTTGTCAAAGTTGTCATCTATCTTGCAGGATCATGGAAAGTTATCTACAAGTCAGAATTCAGAGTTTTTAACTCAGATATCGGAAGGGAGAGATGCTACACTAGAACACTAGAGGATATAAGAGTTTTAGATCAACCCTGATACTAGGACTAATCACCACTTGTGCCATATGAGTCCTAGTATACCAATTTTTTAGACATTTTCTATAGATCGTACTTTACCAATTACAGAGTCCAGATTCAGCCCAAAACCCTAAACTAGGACTAAATTGCCCCTACTAGCATATGATTCTCAGTGTGCATTAAAAGTCATAATTCCCATATTACAAACCTTATTTCAAGCACCTTTACTTTTCCTAGTGCACCTCTATTCATTCTCAATTCATTATTTTGATTTGAAGTTTCATATTCTAGGTTAGATTGTTAGATTTGCATATCATCTACATTTATTTCTTTCTAATCATTTCCTTAGTGGTGAACCTCCTTTATTATTTAATCACACCCAAGGAAACCTTATAGCAACCCCCTCCTCTCAATTCAACCATTGGATTGAGATATCTAGGGTTTCCTTTAGTGAACTAGAGCGAAATAGGAGGAGGGGACCCTTTCCCATTTTGTCTGTTCCATCTCCTAAAAGGTGGAGAGCACCAAATTTCCTTTATTTCATTTTTGTGAACCTATCCTTTGGACAACCTTATTTCAGGTTTGCAATACATCATAGTCCTAGATCTAGCTTACACTAACATTGCATTATATCTTACATGAGTTAATTTGCAATTAGGGCTTTTAAATATTGCATTAGTGAAAGCGCATATTGGTTGGATTTTTGCATCTTACATCATTGAATTTAATTTGAAATCTATAACTACACTTAGTCTAGACATCATACAAACCATAAACCTTAACATTCATTCATAGTTTCCTAAATTTAGTGTGAAAAGCCTAATCTATGACGCATTCACCCCTCTAGGAAATTTAGTCCAAGTATATGTTGTTTTTCCTACTTTCTAGGAATTATGTGTTGTGTTTTTTCACTATTTGAACCTTCTAAAACTCCTAACTGGGAGTTATTTACCCCTCTAGGCAATTTAGTCCCAGATCAGGCCTAAAAATTCCATTTAAATCATTGAAAAAATCATTTTTGTAATTCCTAGGCTTGATGGTGAATAAGAAGATTTTGTGCTCTCACTTTTGCTTCTAGGGTTATGCAACCTAAAAGGAAAGAGGAAAAAACTCCACTATTCACTCAAGAACAAACCCTTAATATTTCAATGCAAAGGAGAATGAAATCTGACAAAGGGAAGGTTCTAGGGAAACAATATTAGTAAATGAGGGTTCACCACCAAATGTAAACTTGGAAAATACAAAATTTTAAAAAACATAGTGTGATATGCAAAAAGACCTAATAATGCAAGTATAATGTAGCAGAAAACTATGAAACTAGAAATGTGCACCTAGGAAACTGAAGAAGGTAGAATGGAGGTCTGGATCATGGGTATGTGCAGGATCATGATGGGCCAAAAAGTGGCAATATGATGGGTACGTGGTTGGCGACTATTTTTTACCCAAAATTGATGAAACGAAAAGGGTTTTTAAAGGATATTCTTAGCTTTCCACCGATATAAATTATGCTTTACTTTGAATTTAATAAATAATTATTATTCATTTTCTATTCAAATTACGACTAAAGTCCTAATTGATAGGCTGATTGAAAAATATCTATAGCTTTCAAATGGTATCACATTTTTTTAATCCAAAACATGTGTCACATTCTATGCTTTGCATACTATAGGATTAAAAAAATAAAAATGGAATTTCATGACGTTTTGACCAAGTTAAGGTGGTCAGACATATGAGTTTTTATATTTAAAAAAAAGTTGTAATAAAAAAATTCATAATTAATTATTTACTTGGAAAAATTTACAAAATAATATGCATCACATCGAGGCATGAGTCCTCTACTTATATCTAAAATATTATAAAAATATATTATCATTTGATTGTGGTTAGGGTGGTTAGATAGACACATACTTCTTATTTTTCCTTTGAAATTTGTACTACATTGAAATTTCAAACTCAAATAGATTTTTTAAACAAATTCCAATAGTTTAGAAACTACATTCAATTTGCTTATAGATTCTATTCTTACACATTTTTGAAATAATATAGATAACTTATTCAAATTTTCACATCAAGTTGTGTAATGTGGATCATCATGGAAAAACAAGCCCCATAAAAAAATTTAGAAAATTAGTGTTGGGAAACTTGACGTAAAATTTGAATAAGTTCATATTATTTCAAAATATGTAAGAATAGAATCTATAGAAAAATTGAATGTAGTTCTAAACTACTAGGTTTGTTTAAAAATAAATAAAATCTATTTATGAAAATTTGAAATTTCAATGCAATAGTAATTAAATTTCATGGAAAAAATAAGTAGGTGTTTGTCAATAACCCAACCATAATAAAATGATAATATTTTTATAAGATTTATATATAGTAGAGGACTCATATTCGGATGTGATGCATATTTTTTGTAATTTTTTCTAAGTAAATAATTAATTATGAATTTTTATTACAACCTTTTAAAAATATAAAAAAAATCAGATAAGTCTAACCACCTTAACTTAGTCAAAAATTCATGATTTTTATTTTTTTAATCCTATAGTATGTGAAGCATATAATGTGACACATGTTTCAGATTCAAAAAATGTGATACCATTTGAAAGTTATAGATGTTTTTCAATCAGCCTATTGATCAGGACTTTAATCATAATTCTGATAGAAAATGAATAATTATAATTATTTATTAAATTCAAATTAAAGCATAATTTATATTGGTGGAAATCTGAGAATCTCCTCTAAAAACCATTTTTGTTTCATCAATTTTGGGTAAAAAAAAGTCGTCAGCCACATACCCTACAAATACCCATAATATTGCCACTTTTTGGCCCATCATGATCCTGCACATACCCTTCCTTAACTCTTATTTTTCTGAATTTTTTGCCACTTAAGGGCCTATTTTTTCCATGATGATCCTATACATACCCTCACTAAAAATTCTAATGTTGAAGTTGATTGGGACTCATACACCAAGTAGGGTGAATCAGTTTAGTTTTCTGGAAAATGTGCAGGAGCAGGTTTCAGCCAAAAGGGTACTCATTTATGCAAAAATCTAGTTTAGGCTTGTACAATGGGATTCATTCACCAATAGTGGTGAATTAGTCTACTTCTAGATTTCTTGAAATTCAAAATTGGATTCTGTAGCTCTTGGTCTACTTTTCTCTTTTCGATTGGTTTCCAAATCTAAAATTGCAATATTTAGCCTATAGACCTTCTCCATGCTTCTCCAAGGGTTGATGGACAACTTAAAATTTCTTTGACAACTTGATGACCACTTTTCCAATCTTTCTCTTTGATAAATGTGCAACCTAAACCTGCAAATCACATACAAAGAGAGACAAAAATGTTGTGGGGGTTAGTGAATAGGGGTTTTCCTTGGTCAAACCCCTTTTTGGTAATCAAGCCCTTGAAATGAAATGAAATGGAATAATTGGGAATGATTAATAAACAAATAATAATATTGCAACTCACCAAACCTTTGTGATAGAATGTTGCAAACATGTAAATGATGGCTCCAATGGATGTAGAATTGAAATATTTCCTGATGTTGATGCAATGCTTGCTTGACACACAAATCCTACACCACAATTGTTTTCTCTAAAACAACAGGATGCAAGCATTCTTTGACATGATGAAAGACACTTCAAGAATTCTCTTGAATGCTTGATAATCTTCCCTTGAAATGACTTGAATGCTCTTATGAATGCTCAAATGCTCTTGTGAACTCTTGAATTCTAGGATCACTTGATTGCTTGTTAGGTAGCCAAGATGAAATGAGAGAAATAATCTTGTATTTATACTCAATTAAGCAATAATTCCTAAAATTACAACACTACAGGCCTACCCCGGATCATCGAGAATAAAAACCTTGCAGAATTTTGAATTAAATTTGAATTTTGAGTTAAAGGGGACTCATTTGCCACCTTGGGCGAATCGGTCTTGGATCTAAGGGGACTCATTTTCCCATAATGGTGAATGAGTCCCACCTTAGGAATTTAAGGTGGGTTTCAGGATTTTGATATTTTAAAAGATATTTATCTAGATTATTCTCAAAAATACACGTAAATAAGGCATGTAGTTGCAAAATGGGGCCAATTAAAGCATAAGAAAGTCGAGTTGTTAGTGATAAACCTAGTAAATTGTGAAAGTGTGTTACAACACTTTGAAATAATGCTTGGTAAATGATGAAAAGAGGTTATTTTATTAACAATACCTTAGAAAAGTGTAAAATTATATTACAAAAATTTACAACACTTAAGTAAGGTACCATTTGAATCCTTTTAGTTCACAAGGGCCTAAGACCTAATATGAATGTGTTATCCACATTACAACATAAAATCAAGGAAAAATTAAGCCAAAATCCATAAGAAGGACACAAACTTGTGTGAAAAATGTCAAAGGACCCTTTTTTTGACATTACATTTATCCCCCACTTTAGTCAGAGGATGAACCTACTTCAAACTCACACGAAAGTAGACAAGACCAAGAGGGGTTCCAATGAACCAATTCTAGCAAGATGATACAACAAAAATAAAGAGGGGTGATCAAGCCCCTAGGATCAAGATCCCATGGAAAACAAAACATAAGGACAAAGGAAAACACATAAAAATTATGTAAAGACGAGTGACAAGTTCAATCATACATTGCCAAAGATGAAAAGAAAAAGAAGAAATAAAAGGATAGGATGAAGCTTCAACCATTTGTCTGTCATGATGTGGATTAGATCTAGGTTACTTTTCTGGAAAAATGCATACCCACTCTGAGGCGATGAAACTTCTGGCTATCCACTGGGTGAGAAGTCCTAAAAGGTGAGAAACATACACTCATGGCTGGTATGGACTCATACACATGCAAGTAGCTATGGGGAAATTCATTCCTTGGATTGGGCTTCTTACTCAACAATACCAGAGTTATACCTCCTAATAACTTTAATAAGGTGCCACAAAAATAAAATGGTCTTTCGAGCTTCATGAGACAAGCAAAGCTTCATATACTTGGAGCTCATGAATGAATGCGATGGCTCCACAGGAATGCAAGTTGTATTATGAAAGGTGGACATATAACAACAAATGCAAAATGGAACATGCAAAGAATTTTCAAAGGAGTCTTTCTTAGTTCATGTGAGGTCTTTCACTTAGGGAACATTGTGCCTAATGTCTCCAAGAGAGGACCAATTAAAGAATAGAAGATTTGCAACTTAGGGGATGTAGTGTTTTGTATCAAGCCACTAAGAGGAATGCAATATGCTAAGAGAGATCATGCTCATGAAGGAAATTACACCCAATGTATCCACAAAGTGACAAATGCATCGTAATAAGTAAGAAGGCCGCACTAACAACCAAGAAAGAGGAAAAATGAGAAATAATAATGCTAATGTATTCCCCCACTTAAAGGATTGTTGAACACCATACTGTGAGAAATTACTTTAAAGTAGCAAATGAAAAATCCAAACAAGAAAGAAGACATGAGAGCTAACTTGGAAATCCCTATCCTAAGTCATATGTTTCCAAGTAAAGATACATCATGAAAGAGAAAATGAAAAGAGAGGGGTTTCCCCCAAAATGGAAACACCAAACACATAAGGGATCTATGGATTTGGGGTTAGTTGTTCTTTTCTGCAATGTTTTTTATTTTATTTTTATATTTTTTAGAGAGCTTTGAACTTTCATCATCCCATAAATATAGATAGAACTAGAAGAATGACACAAAGAGAGTGATAAAAAAGAAAAACCTCTTGGGTCAACATGGAAGAGACCTAGGGTGTCTTCATTCCTTTCATCATCCCCAAAAGGAAAAAGAAAAAAAGAAAAAAATTAAAAAGAAAGGGTGAAAAAAAAAGGGAAAAAAAATTGGGCCAACATGAAGGAGACATGGATGTCTCAATTCCTTGCATCATCTCCAAAAGGAAAAGACAAGAAAAGGATAAAGATAAAATGAAAAGGAAAAGAAAAATAAAGTAATTATGGGTCAACATGAAGGAGACATGAATGTGTCAATTCCTTGTGTCATCCCCAAAAGGAAAACACAAGAAAAAGAGATAAATATTAAAAAGTGAAAGTGATGCACGACATAGAGAAGAATGAAGGTAAAAATAGAAGAATGTCACAAAGAGAGAGAACATCAAACAAAACATCATAGGGGATCACATTACGCACATGCAATTACACAAAATAAAAAGTAAAAAGAAAGAGAAAATGCAAAAGACTAGTAAGGAAAATGTGAGTCATCCTATGGGTAAGTCATCTGACTCCCAATCTCAGTCTGTATAAGTGGAAGGCGAATGACAAACCGAAGGGACAATGAAAAATGCATTACTAGGACAAGGCTAACAATTGCTTTCCCTCACTGAGTGTGAGACAAGAATGAGCCGAGGTAGGTGATGGGAAAGGTCATGTAATAGTGAGAAGAGAATGTTCTATAATTATTACATGATAAAGAGTAGGAGAGTATGTTATGTGATCACTGATTTGCAATTATTGCCATCAAAGTGATACTTGCTCAATATTTCTTTCAATGCACAACATTCGTCATTACTATTTCTAAGAACTCGATGATATGCACAATGTGGAAGCTTCGCATATTTAGGATATAGCACAAGTTGGTTCATAGATGGTAATAATATTAATCCTTGGTTGATAAGAATTTGTAATTTTTGTGCACCTTCATGTGGTGGAGAAGGATATTTTAGTTTCTCTAACTTGTAAGGCCTCTTGCACTTGCTAGATTCACCCTTCTCTCTAATTGAAAGAGGAGGACCTAAAGTGATCCTCTCAACCCTTTCATTGTTATTCATCAAGGTTTTCTCTCTAGGAAGAAGGACATTCAAATTAGGAGGGGAATCAAAGATCACCATACTGTCATCTCAAACCCTTAGATATTCTCTAGGAAGTGTTTTTTTATGAGGCAGATCTTGATATCCTAACCCCTTTGTGTTTTCATCCATTGGTTTGTGTTCTCGGAGTTGATGAATTTCATGTTCACTTGTTGTATCACATATTTGTTTTCTTAAGATCATGAAGCCTTTTCCATATGTTTCTTCAAGGTTGACTGGAGTGTTCATTACTTTATTATCATTAAATGGTTGAGTGTTTGCTTTTCTGGAGGAACTAGGTTCACCTATTGTAGGGAACTTAGGTTCAAATTTTATTTCAAGATGTAAGTAACAAAACATCTCAAGAGGTGGTATGGTAGGAAGATTTGGTTGGTTCATGGATGGATTGAAGGATGCATTAGCTTCAAGGTTGTCAAGACAATCGTTTAGGAACTTATTCATGTTGTCATCATCTTCTCTAATGATGTCAATATGATGAGGATGAAATTAATTAGGAGTCGAGTAAGCTTGAGTAAGTTCAATGTCATTAGGGTCATCTCGAAAGGTACAAATTACATATCTACTAAGGATTTTAATGATATCCAAAGGGTATGTGCAGGATCACCATGGAAAGAAAAGGCCCTTAAGTGGCAAACAATTTAGAAAAATCAAAGTTAGGAAAATTGACATAAAAATATGAATAATTTATCTATATTATTTCAAAAATATGTAAGAATATAATTTGTACCAAACTGAATGTAGTTTCTAAACTACTAGGTTTATTTTAAAAAAATAAAAATTATTTGGTGAAAATTTGAAATTTCAATGTAGTAGTACTTAAATTTCAGGGAAAAAATAAGAAGTAGGTGTTTGTCTGACCACCCTAACAACAATAAAATGATAAAAAAATTAATATTTTAGATATAAGTAGAGGACTCATGTCCCAATGTGATGCATATTTTTTGTAATTTTTTTCCAAGTAAATAATTAATTATTATTTTTTATTACAAATTTCAAAAAATATAAAAAACTTGTATGTCTAACCACCTTAACTTGGTAAAAAATTTATGAAATTCTTTTTTTTTTTAATCCTATACTATGTGAAGCATAGAATGTGACACATATTTCAGTTTCAAAAAATGTGATACCATTTGAAAGCTATAGATGTTTTTCAATCAGCCTATCAATTAGGATGTTAGTCGTAATTCAAATGGACAATGAATAATAATTGTTTATTAATTTCAAAGTAAAGCATAATTTACATTGGTGGAAAGTTGAGAATCTCCTCTAAAAAACCTTTTTGTTTCATTAATTATGGGTAAAAAAAATTCCTCAGCCACATACCCTACACATACCCATCATATCACCACTTTTGGCTCATCATGATCTTGCACATACCCCAAAGCTTGCTAGAACACAAATCCATGATGCAAATTTTGATTTTAAGTAATGCACAAGATGAATGAAATTAAGCTAGATGCAATGGATTGAATGAAACAAAAAATATGCAAATTAAAACAGAGAGATAATAACATCAAACAACTTAGAAAATGAACTATAAATGCCATAAAATGCAGTGAAAATTATGCAATGGGTCGGATTCGCCAAAGGTGGCGAATGAGTCCAACTACTAATTTTTTGAAAAGTTTCATAATTTTGGAATTGAATTTTATGCTTTTAAATTTTTCTAATGCAACTCTGAAATGAAAATGCAAAATGCTACTATCTTTCAAATGAAATTAAGTGCAAAAAATGCAAGTTAAATGAACTTTTTCAATAATGCAAATTTTGGAACCCTAGAATACAAATTAAACAATGCCAAACCTAATGTGATGTTAATGCAAGCTCAATATAGGATGTAAATGCACTCCAAATAAAAAATATGATACTCTATATTAAGGATCACCAAATTGAATAAAAATATTTTGTGCTCTCACATTCGCTTCTAGAGTTTTGCAACCTAAAAGGAAAGAGGAAAAAACTCCACTATTCACTCAAGAACAAACCCTTGAGATTTCAATGCAAAAGAGATTGAAATATGACAAAGGGAAGGTTTTATGGAAATGATATTAGCAAATGAGGGTTCACCACCAAGTGTAAACTTGGAAAATACAAAATGTTTGAAAACATAGCGTGATATGCAAAAAGACCTAAAAATGCAAGAACGTATGAAAAAACTATGAAACTAGAAATGTGCACCTGGAAAACTAAAGAAGGCAGAATGAAGGTTTGGATCACTGAAAACTTTTGATGTTGAAGCTGATTGGGACTCATATGCCAGGATGGGAGAATTAGTCTAGTTTTTGGAAAATGTGCAGGAGTAGGTTTTAGCCAAAAGGGTACTCAAATATGCAAAAATTCTATATAGGAGTTTTTAGTGGGACTCATTGACCAATAGTTGTGAATCCATACAATTTTAGATTTCTAGAAATTCAAAACTAGATTTTGTAGCTCTCGATCTACTTTTCTCTTCCCGACTAGTTTATGGATCTGAAACAACAAAATTTAGCCTATAGACCTTCTCCAAGTTTCTCCAAGGGTTGATGACTACTTTGAATTGCTTTGAAAACTTGATGACCACTTTTCCAATCTTTCTCTTTCATAAATCTGCGTCTTAGACCTGCAAATCACATGCAAAGAGAGGGAAAAATGTTGTGGGGGTTAGTGAATAGGGGTTTTCCTTGTTCAAACCCCTTGTTGGTAATTAAACCCTTGAAATGAAACGAAATGGAATAGAGATTGATGAATGAACAAATAATGATGTTGCAACTCACCAAACCCTTATGATAGAATGCTACAAACATGTAAATGATGGATCCAATGGAAGTATACTTGAAATATTGCTTGATGTTGATGCAATGCTTGCCTCACACAAATCCTACACCACAATTGTTAGGTCTAAAACAACATGATGTAAGAAATATTTGACATGATGAAAGACACTTGAAGAATGATCTTGAATGCTTGATAATATTCCCTTGAAATGACTCGAAAGCTCATATGAATGCTCAAATGATCTTGTGAGCTCTTGAATGCTAGGATCACTTGATTGCTTGTTAGGTAGCTAGGATGAAATGAGAGAAAGAAGCTTGTATTTATACTCAATTATGCCATAATTCTTGAATTTACAATAATACAGGCTGACCTTGGATCTTCGAGAATAAAAACCAACAAGAATTTTGAATTAAATTTGATTTTTAAGTTAAAGTGGACTCATTTGCCACTCATGTCATTACTAACTATTATCAGAATGCATGACTAATCAGTCAATCTCAACTGTCCGTTGATCTTTCAATCCTGGCATGTCGTTCGAATAATCAATTTTCTATAAATTGATCTGGTCTTCATCATTCCAATCTCTCTCAAAATCTTATGAATTTTTGGAGCAACTATCTTGAATCTTCGATGTTTTGCTAAATCACAATCCTTAGGCTATACTTGCACGAAATTTTGAAAATCTAAGGGAAATTATACTACAATGACAAAATGGAGAAGGCCAATTGAGATGATACATGGAATTACGTACATATTGGGTAAGATTGTTCAATTTATTTATGTTTTGGCTTTCCTTTGTTCTCTGTTGCTTAGCTTAGATTTCATTGCATGTTTGCTCTGATTTGTTTCTTTCTACATTTTTCTAGATGTTACAAATAGATTGCCCCAATTTAGAGATTACACACATAAATTTAAATCTTCTCCACTATTTAGGTTCTCTCACCTAGGTTTAGCAGAGCCTAAAGTGCAAGGGGTTCTCAATCATATCAATTAACCACATTCATTAGCAAAAAACATTACCAAAGAGCTTGGTATACTCTTAAGGTTTACAACGTGCTCTTTTGAGACCTAACATTGTTTACAAATATCTTTAAAGTGCAGGCATACATTGGCATTATTTTTGCATTTTTACAACACATGTTTCATTGTGTTGTTTTATTACTTCACGCGATGTGCCTTTCTCTTTTTGGTGACATTGGGTGTGATGTTCGTGAGCTATGTGAACTCTCTTAGCATATTATATTCCTTTTAGCGGCTTGATGTGACACACTACATCCCCTAAGTTGTGAATCTTCTATTCTTCAATTGGTCCTCTCTTGCAGACATTAGGCATGATTTTCCCCAAGTTAATACCTTACATGAACTAAGAAAAACTCCTATGAACATACCTTACATTGTTTTTACATTTACATTATCTGTTATATGGCTAGCTTGTGTAACACACTTTTCTTTCCTGTGGATCAATTTTTTTTGTTCATGGGTGTCAAGCATACAAAGCTTTGCTTGCCTCATGAATACATGTTGCCATGTTGTGTGGCACCTTATCAAATTTATCAAGAGGTATAGTTATCATATGGTTACTGTGTGTGAGTTGAACTTAGGCGAGACTTTCCCATAGCCACTTTCTTTTTTGTGTGAATGCATATCGATTGTGTGTGTATGTGTCTCATTGGGGCCTCACCTAGTGGATTTCCTAAGGTTCCACTAGCTCACATGTGAGTGTGCATTTGGTTTACATAGTGGACATCATGTTACAATTGTAATTTTTTTTGGAAAAATAGCATAGATTTGATCTGTGCATCATGTTGGATAGACTGTTGAGGCTTGATCCACCCCTTTTTTGTTTTCTTTTTCCTTTCCTCTTTTTTTCTTTGGTAGTGTATGCTTGTGCCTTGTCGTTGCTTCTTATATTATTTACATGTGTGTTCTCTTGTGCCTATGTTTTTTTTCCATAGGATCTTGATCAAGGGGGCTTGCACAACCCTCTTCATTATTGTTGTCCTATCTCCTAGCATTGGTATATTTGGACCCCTCTTGATGTGATTTTGTCTACTTTAGTGTGAGTTTGAAGCAAGTTCCTCCTATCACTAAAGTGGGGGAAAAATTTAGTGTAGGAAAATGTATCCCTCTACATTTTCAAACTTTTTTGGTACCTCCCATCTAAATTTGGGCTTCTTTATGCCTTATTTGGTCCTATTTTGCATCCAAAAGCCTTATTTAATTCATCTTTATGAGGATAGTCCTGACACATATCTAATAAACAATCATAATTTAATTTTTCTAGATTGTGTGTTCAAAATTTAGTGATTTGGGACTCATACACCACCTTGGGCATATGGATCCCACCTAAGTTTTGGGGCATGAACCTAAATTTGGCATAGAACTTAACATTTCTTGGAATTTGTGTCCCAAGCCTAGGCTACTAGGACTCATATGCCCCAACTGGCATATGATTCCCATTTAGCTTGGACCTATTTTAAATTAAATTCTTGGTGGGATTTTATTCTCCTAGATCTGATGTTAGCTTGCAGTGTTGTAATTTCAGGAAATTTGGCAAAAAAAAGTATAAATACAAGGTTATTTCACATAATTCCTCCTAGAATGTTTTTAAGTCACCTAAGCAAATGAGTTATTCAAGAATTATAGAAAATTTGTGATCAAGAGCATTCCAGAGAATTGAAGAGTTTATTATTAAGCATTTTGGAGCTATATTAAACATTCGAGCATCATGTTAAAGTCATCATGCATCATGTTTGTTTTTGAGGTAACATTTGTGATGTAGGTTCTTATGATCCATAGCATTCAAGTAAAGATCCATAACATTCAATCTAGATTCAAGATCTATATTCATGATACACATTTCATACAATATTGCAGCCTTTATATCAAGGGTCTGGTGAGTTGAAACATAGCTTATTTGTTCATTCATCATTCCTTCATTCTATTTTATTTCATTCTAAGGTTTGATTACCAAAATGGGTTTTGACCAAGGCAACCCCCTATCCACTAACAATACAACATTTTTCCCACTTTGATGTGTGATTTACAGATTTAGGTTGAATATCCATTGAAGAGAAATATTGGAGAAAGTTGTCAAGGTTACAAAGTTGACAAATTTGTCATCTATCTTGCAAGATCATAGAAAGTTACCTACAAGTTAAAATTTAGAGTTTTTGACTCAAAGATTAGAAGGGACAGAAGCTATAAGAGAATAGTAGAGGATATCAAAGTTTTATATCAACCCTTCTGCTGGGACTAAATCACCAATTGAGGCATATGAGTCCTAGATACAATTTTTGAGACATTTTCTATAGATCCTACTTTACCAGTTACAAATTCTAGATTCAGCCTGAAACACTAAAATGGGACTAAACTTCCCCTCTAGCATATGAGTCCCAGTGTGTATTAACAGTAATAATTCTAGGATTACAAACCTTGTTTCACGAATCTCTAGTTTTCTAGGTGCACCTTTGTTTGTTTTCAGCTCATTATTCATGTGGACACGAAAAAAGTAACCCTTCTACTTTTTATTGTTTTGTCCCTCCTTGTACTTATTTGGCTTGATTTTTCATTAATTTAATGTTGCAATGTGTCCCACACATTCACATTACGTCTTGAATCTTTATGAATCATTAAGACTTTATGATGTCTTGTAAAGTTGTTGTGAAGTGTTGTGACACATTTGCACACTTTTCTAGACTCTTCTTATTATAATTCACCTACATACCCTCTTTTTATAACTTACCAAGTCTTATTTTAAAGTGTTACAAAGTTTTTTAACAAAATTTCACAATTTTCTTGACTTGTCATCAAAAAATACACATTTCTTATGCTTTATTTGGCCCCTTTATGCACTTACAAGCCTTAATTAAGTGTATTTTTTAATGTAAACTCGCCAAACATCATTTAATGCAATGTAATTTCCAACACCCATTCACATGCCTTGAGGGGGACCCATTCACCACAAGGGGCGAATGAGTCCCTCTTGGCACAAAAGTCAAAATTAAATTAAATTACTGATGGGTTTTTATTCAAAAATACACTTAATTAAGGCCTGTAAGTGCATAAAGGGGCCAAATAAAGCATAGGAAAGGTGTATTTTTTTATGGGAAGTCTAGAAAAGCATGAAAATTTGTTACAACACTTTGTAGCACTTTAAAATAAGACTTGGAAAGCTATGAAAATAGGGTATGTAGGTGAATTATAATTAGAGTCTAGAAAAGTGTGAAAATGTGTCACAACATTTCACAACACCTTTACAAGACATCATAAATTATTAATGATTCATAAAGATTCAAGACCTAATGTGAATATGTGTGCCACATTGCAACATTAAATCAAGGAAAACTAAAGCCAAATAATCAAAAGGAGGGACAAAACAAGAAAAAGTAGAAGGGTTACTTTTTCCATGTCCACAATTCTAATTTGAAGTTTAATATTCTAGCTTACATTATTATATTTTCATATCATTTACATTTATTTCCTTCTAAGCCTTTTCTTAGTGGTGAAGCTCCTTTATTCTTTAATCACACCCAAGGAGACCTTATAGAAACCCCATTCTCTCAATTCAACCATTGGATTGAGATATCTAGGGTTTCTTTGAATGAACTAGAGTGAAATAGAAGGAAGGGACCCTTTCCCCTTTTGTGTGTTCCATCTCCTAGAAGGTGGAGCAAACCTTATTTCATTTATTTCAATTATAAAGAACAATTGCATCATCTCGAAATGCTTGATGAATAGTGCATCAATGCTCTTGGGAACCTCCAAGATTACTATTGATGAATACAATGTACTTACAATGATCATGTCATCCCTCTTTTATTTAATAAAGGTGACTTGGTGTTATTTGAGAATCAATGTAAGGTCAATGCTACCCTGACTAGAAAGGGAAAATTTAGCCCTAATTGGTTAGGGGCTTACATAATTTATGAAAGTTATGGGTTTGGTGCATACATGTTAACAAAAATGGATTGTACACCTATTAAAGAGCCTATGAATGATGCACATTTGCATCAATACTATGTCTAAACTTCCTTCTTCAATAGTGGGTATATTGCAGTAGTGATGTTAGAGTTAGTATATAGTATTCTATTCTCTCTCGCATTGCTTCATTCTTGACAAATAATTATTCATGTGTCTTGAATATTAAGGTAATTATTCAAACTAACTTTGGATTGTTACTTTAGGTTTTATACTATTCAAGTTAATCTTGTATGTTGTGTTAGATTAGATCCTTCTATGCATTTTATGTTCTATAATTAGATCATGAAGATATTTATTAAATATTCTTACAAAGATTATTTGATAAATCATGTTTCCATCTAACCAAAATAGATAAAGATAAGCAACAAAACATAAATGATCATATATAAAAAGTTCTAAGTACATATCCTCAAATATATAATTCTACTATGGCCTGTGACTACCATACCCCTTAAGACCTAGTGATTTCCTCTGTCAAGAGATAGTAGTACGTGATCCTAATCTACTCATGGATCCTAGTTCCTCTTGTAGGCCCTTAGCTCTTCCAATAGCCCTAGCCTCCCATACAAAATCCTCCATGTTCTCTTGATCTATGTGGTCTCTCTCCGCCTACAACCTAATAATGTCTACATGTAGTCTCTTGAGCACTGCTAGATCTCAAGATGATCAAAGCTTATCATAGGAATCCTATAGTGTTGATAGCTCACCCATGGCTCAATCGATGTGCATGGTAGCACTCACATACGATCCTCTCAACCTTGCAAAATTATTGAGAAGATCTAGATGTTTCTCTATGATCAGTTGCAATATGTACTCTCTGGCGATAATCTTTTCTATAGGTAGAGGAGGGACTATCTCTGTAGCAGCCCATGAATAGAGATCTTGCAACTCTTTCACAGATCCTGCAAGATGGAAATCATAAAAAGAATTAGTACAAATCATGACATATATGTATATATAAATAATAAACATAAATAATGTATCATCACCTAGGTCTCTTGCTTGTTGTGTAAGAACAACTCCATCGTGTGTAGGAGGTATAGATGACCTACTACCCTCACCATGCTCATAAGTGTTGGAATGTATGTATCTAATGACTATGATTTGGTAACCCACATGGGAATTGAATCTCTTCACTCAGAGGAAACTAGATCCTCACCTACTATATCATTGTCATCACACATTAGCTGGCTCTCCTCCTCCTCCTCACCATACTCATCCTCATCCTCCTCTTCCTCCTCCTCCTCGTATTCTAAGTACTCCTCATCCACAAATATTTTTGTAGCCCTAACCTCCTCACTTGTCTCTTCCTTATAATCTTTATGATCTTGTAGAGGTCCTACATATCCTATTGGTTGATCCATATGAAAGACTAAAGATGGTCGTGTTGCATCCCACCACTCCTTATAAGCATCTATAGTGATGAGTTACATTTTTTCATCCATTTTAGTTTGAGTTCACTTAGTTTTGTGTCCATATTAATCTTACCTTTTTTCTCTTTTTCCCTTAAGTTGCCATGATATTTGTGAAAGATTAAAGTTAATTCAAATGAATAGAGGGATGCAAAAAATTTGGAAATTAACCGATCTTGAATACTAATTTCTATGGGAATTGTGAATAGGGGTGTTTGGAGGTTGAAGGAACACATAATGTAGACTGCCTGAAGGATCTTTTGGAGGATTTCATGGTCCGTTTTGTTATTTTCTTCTAGTTTTTGTTTAATTAATGGTCCAGTACTTAGGTTTTTTAGTCTATTTTGGAATCTTTGGAAAATTGTAGGCCATAGGGCACATTACTATTTTCCTAAACTGATCAAGTAATTCTACTTATACACTTGTAATTGGTGGACATATTTCTATTTTAATATTCTATTTTGTATCAAGACTTATATTTATGCTCTCTTTCAAGCATGGAAACAATCTTAGTTTTCATTCTAAAATTGAAATTAATATAAGATTATTAAAGTGATGAATCTACATGTGATATCAACATTCTTCTCCATTCGACCGGTTTAGAGAAAGGGCTCGCTTTTTAGCTAGCATTTGGATTTCCTTTTCTTTTATTGTATGTGAGGCATGATTTATATTTTCTCAATGATTTTGTATGTTTGTGATTTAATTAAGATTAGTAATCCCACACATATGTTATTGAGTTAATTTCTATCACTATGATTGTAGTCATTTAAAGTGTGAAGTAATTTCTACATTGGGAAGACTGTTAATGCTTGGACCAAGGGTAGACTACAAGGATAGTATCAGTGAACTAGTGAAGTAACTTTTTTTTCAAAATATTGAAATAGTCTACCCAACTTTACTAGATCCTACCGCTAGGATACACAAGTCTTGTCACCCATGTTGTTCAGCTTCTATCACCCGTACTATTTTAATACATCTTTAGCATTATATTATTTCTTTCATTTTTTCTAATTTTTGTTATTAAGGTTTGAAAGAATTTTTTAATTTTGAGACATTAATTCTAAGAGTGTGCAATCCCAATTTATTGATTATAGTTTAATTGTGAATTCTAGAATATATGTGTTGGAGTGAAGTAGGAAGATAGTGATTAAGAATGGGATTTCATTCATTTTCATACTGGGAAGTGTGCTTTGAATTCTAGATTAAAAGATGTAATTTAATTGAATTTATCAATGCATCCACCCCCCTTAATTCATTAGTTTCAGCCGTTAGGAAGATTTCCACAAAACCCTTCGCAATTTTACAACTCCTAGATTGAAAATTAAGGGATAAACTAAGGAAATTACCATAAAATACCCAAGGAACAATCTAAACACATGTACCAAATTGATAAGGTCACAAGAGAAATTTATCAATGTACAATTTAATCCAATCAGTTTGGCACCATTGTCGGGGAATGGTGTTAAAGGCCTATTAGCCTAGTGAACTAAGTTAGGAGCATTACAGTAAGGAGAAAATATACAAGACAATCAACCTGATTTGGATAACTACGCTTAGTTTTTTTTGTTGTAAGTTATATAGGTACATGAATCATAGTAGTGATAGTAGAGGGAGATTTATTGAAATGGATAAGGGGAGTAATTCTCAACCAAAAAAATTAGAAAACAAATCAAAATAATTAATTAGGGGAGGCAACTCACAACAAAAATAAAACAAAAAACCAAATTACAACCATTAGTTGTGAATACATCACCTGAGAAAGAGTTATGTGAACTAGATATCGAAAAGTGTGTTATTGAGTCCACCATTGTTGAGACTCCTTTTGGTATCCATCCATAGTTTTCTGAGGAATTAAAAGAGAGGAATTTTGAGAATCTTAGAAGTCTAGGGCCAATCTATCCCTAGGAAATCAAAGGCCATTGAAAAAATTCTTCACCCCTTGGGCATCTCAAGTCATGGATGATATCAACAACAATAATAATAAAAATGAAGGGAATTGGCCAATAATAATCCGATCACCTTTGAGTTTCCAATTGCACATCCTAAAGAAGATGCCACTATGAAAAAAATTCCTCATTCTACTTTTCCTATCTTTCATTGTATTTCTATTGAGGATCCTGATATGTTCTTATTTAAGTTTTATGTGTTGTGCCACAACTATGATTATTAGAGCAATGCACAGAAGCTCAAATTGTTCCTATCCCCATTAAAAGATGCAAAACTACATTGGTTTATGAACCTCAGGAATATCAAAACATGGGAAATGAAGGAATTATTTTTGACCAAATACCAGGAGTATTGTAAAAAAAAGAGGTTTGGGATGAAATATTTTGTATGAAAAAAGAAGAAGATGTGTTTGTGGAAGATTACCTCGAATGCTTCATGTTCAACTTTCAACAATCATGACAACTAGGGATAACTCTTGATACCATTAAAATATTGTTTCTTATGGGAATAAGGGATGATACTATGGATTCCTTAAATTTAATAAGAAAAGGTAATTTCTCTAAATGGATCTTTGACAATATTTGTGACATTTGTAGGAATTACTTTAGATCTCAACATTCAGGGAGGAATTATGGAAGCAAGTTCTCTTCCTCAGAAAATACAATAGGAATAACAAAGCATGAGATAGGTAATCTACTTGAAGACCTCAAGATCAATTTATTAAGTCACATGGGCAAATAGGTAGACACCTTGTACACATGAAGGAAGTAGGAGGAGGCTTAAAAAGCCTTAGTTGTCTTTTTTCTTGTTTGTCGAAAGAGGCATAGTGGTGAAGAGTGTCCATATAGTAGTAAAAAGATATCTTCTTTAGAGGAAGTGAGTAGGGACACTACCTTTAAACCTCTTCCTATTGGGATGATCGAGGTAGAATACATAGACAAACCGATTTATTTTATGACCTAGCGAAGACCTTGGAAACCAAGAGCAATTCCTTCAACTAATTATCAAGACGCACCCCAAAATCATTTTCAACAGATTTCTTTCCCAAACCAACCTAGATGGTATGGAGGTTGGTAGAAACCTCCATACTATCCCCATTGGTCACAACAATACCCACCTACTTTGCAATCATGGCAAGCAATGTAACGAGCACAACCACCACCTTACCCACAATATCAATCATTCCCTTTGTATCCACCACCTCCAACAATAAATCCATATTAGCAATCCCAACAACTCTTGAAACCTATATAATCAACCTTATGGCTCAAATCAAAACACAAAAACCATGCCAATGCACATACAACCGTCACCAAATCCAAATAATAAGGTGGAAAAACCAGTCTATAAAAATGAAGTGGTAGGATTTCTGACTTACCCTATCAATGCATTAAAGATTGACAGTGTACACCAAAGGTGAAGGAAGAACCTCCAAGAACCAACCATCATAGAACTAAAAGTTTCTCCAGTTGAGCTAGAGGAAGAGCAATGAAAACAACAAGAAACATCTCAACCTAATTTTGATTTTATGAATGAATTGTGTAATGTTAAA
Organism: Sequoia sempervirens; assembly: GCA_007258455.2. Lineage (NCBI taxonomy): Eukaryota > Viridiplantae > Streptophyta > Pinopsida > Cupressales > Cupressaceae > Sequoia > Sequoia sempervirens. The sequence goes on along the minus strand of VDFB02281492.1, from coordinate 430,793,580 downwards.
ATTAAATTTCCTTTGTTTCAGGCTATTTGAGATGTTCTAGTATACACTAAAGTAGTCAAGGAAATATATGGGACAAAACAACAGAAGAAACAAGACCCCAATATAGTATAAGCCATTGGAAAAATCATAGACTTGATGTTGGGGAGGATCTTCATTCATAAGTATGTAGATCTAGGAAGTCCAATGATTAAGTTATGTATTGGTGATGTAGTCATTCCATATACACTTGTGGATTTAGGAGTGGCTATAAATGTAATGACTAATGAGACTAAGGAGAGGCTAGATCTTCAAGGACTCAGACCTACTCCAAAAGTCTTGCAAATGGTTGATCGCTCCCTTCTAAAAACATAAGATATGATTAATGATATCATTATTTCCATTGAGACTTGGGAGTATCTAACATATTTCATGGTTTTGTAAACCAAAGATTAAGCTAGGGGGATACCCCTTAATTTTAGGAAAACCTTGGTTAGCTAGTGTAGTGTAGTAAAATGCATACCCCTTGCATTTTCTCACTTTTTTGTGGCATAGCCATGGTAGGAGGGTCCTCAAAGAGAACAATCAAGACCGTGCAACAATAGTAACACAATGAAAGCAACACAAAATATGGAGGAAAATGCAGATGTAAATATTCTCATTAATGGAATCTTAGTTATATTCGACCGATAACATCTGGGCTTATAGATTTGGCTCATAGGTTTGATAGAACATGCTCATGAATACAATATTCCAATATGCTCCTATATGCAAGCTGAAGTCTTACAAATCTAACCCTAAAATTAGTTATCTATTCTTCACTACCTATTCTAATTATTATTTACAAGATTTATATCATATCCATGATTCTGGAAACATCTACGTCGGCCAAGGATTATCATATTCTCCAAAGGAATAAAATGTAATGTGTGCATGAATAGGTTGGCCTCAAATTTGAATTACTCTTCAACAAGTGTATAAGATGAAGTGTGGACCTAAAATGAAGGTTAGGGACACTCTTGGGAACAATTAAAGTCACACCATTAAGATCTGCAAGTCACGAGGATGATCGATGATGATCGAACTGGCTAAAAAGTTTGAAATTATTTTGGTACCAGTTCAAGAAACTGCCAATATTTTCAGAAGCGATAATTTGCAGGAAAAAGATCCAATCACACCCAAATCTTGGAACAAGGAAAATGAACATGTAGAAAATTTACTCCAAGATCCACAAGGTTTGGTGAGAAAAGATGATGAATCCACCAAACGTGAACTAAACAAAAATAAGAATGGAAAACTGAAAGAAAATATTTTTTTGGTTGACGCAAGATTGGCAAGAACGAAGGATGTTCCTGCATCAGACATCCAAGGTTAAATAAAAGTGAGTCCCTCACTTTGCAGGGGCCAAAGGAAAACCAAGTCGGTCTACTTCAACCTAATAAATCCAAGAAGAATCCTCCACTGGTCTACCTTTCCATTTCATAGGATATTCTCTATACTTTCTTCCATGAGTCTTCCTCCCATCTCTGATATACAAAATTTCTTCAATCTCATTTGACTATTGTTTAGGAAATTGATTTTCCAATCTAGTTTCACTATCCATACTAAACTCTGCTTGATTATATTGATATAGATCTACAATGTTAAATATAGGTGATATTCCCATACCTTCCAGTAACTCTGCTTCATATGCATTTCTTGAATCAAATTTCTTCAAAATATTATAAGGTCCAAACTTCCTCATCTTCAACTTGTTGTATGTACCAACTAGAAATCTCTCCTTCCTTAGATATACCATCACTTCATTTCCAACTTCAAATTCCTTGTCTCCTTTTTTCATCTTCCTTCTCCTTATACTTCTGGTTCATGTCTTCCAGTTGTTGTTTGACTTGAATATGCAACTTCATGTGTTGTGAAAATTATTTTTCCTCTGCATTCCTCTTATCTTCCATACTGATGTCTCTCAATTATGATATAACTCTAGGGTGAACTCCAGTAACAATCTCAAATGGTGTCTTTCCTGTACTCTTGTTCATTGAATTATTGTAAGCAAACTCTGCTTGTGCAAGGACTAAATCCAAACTTTGAGTCTTCTCTCAAACCAAACATCTCAGAAAATTCCCTAAACTTCAGTTTACTACCACTGTCTATCCATCAGTATGCGGGTAAAAATTAGAACTGAACATCAATTTTTTCTTCAAATTCTTCCAAAGTGTCCTCCACAAGTAACCAAAAAACTTTACATCTCTATCTGAAACAATACTCCTAGGTAGCCCATGCAATCTGACCACCTCTTTGAAAAAAAAATCTACTACATGTACTACATATGTTGTCTTCCTACAAGGTATGAAATGTTCCATCTTAGAAAATCTATCTACCACAACAAATACATAATCATTACCTCTTTGTGTCTTTGGCAATCCAAGTATGAAATCCATGCTTATGTCCTCCCAAGGTATCTCCAGAACTGTCAAAGGCTTATACAATCCAACATTTTGACTACTCCCTTTTGCAACTTGACAAAATCTACAACTCTACACAAATCTCCTAACATCCTTATGAATCTATGGTCAATAGTTGTTCTCACTCACCAATGCTACTATCTTATCAACTCCAAAGTGTCCTAACATTCCTCCACTATGCTTCTCCTTCACCAGGTTATCCCTCATTGAACTTTTGGGTACACACAGATGATTTCCTCTGAACAACATGTCCTCCTGAATGAAATAATTCAACCACTGACTTCTATCCTCCAAAATAGGCTCTTTACAAGCACTCCAAGGTTCTACAAAATATGGGTCTTCTTCGTACAAGTTCTTCAATTCTTCAATGCCTAATACCTCTAGTCTCATCTCCATTAGTAAATTCCTTCTCCTACTCAAAGCATCAAAAACTCTATTTGAATTTCCACTCCTATGCTTTAAAACAAAAGTATAACTTTCAAGAAATATACCCATCTCATGTGTCTCTGATTCAACATACCCTGACTATTCAAATATTGCAATGCTTGATGATCTATATACAACAAAAAATCCTTAGGAAACAAATAATGTATCCACTTCTTCAAGGCTTGAACTATGACATAAAATTCATGATCATACATTGAATATATCCTCCCAGCATCATTCAACTTCCCACTGAAATAGGCTACAGGTCTTCCCTCTTGACTTAGTACTGGTCCAATTGCATTTCCACTTGCATCACAATCTACTTGAAATACCTTATTGAAATCTGGAAAATCCAACAAAGCCTACTCAGTCACCTTCTATTTCAACAACTCAAAGCTTTGATCTGCTCTAGTCGTCCAACTAAAAACCTTTCTATCTCCTCTCGTTGCTTTTATCATAGGACTGCAAATAGAACTAAAATTTCTGATGAACTTTCTGTAGAAACTAGCCAATCCTTGAAATGATCTCACCTCTCCAATGCTATCTAGTGTATTCCACTCAAAAATTTCTCTTACCTTCTCAGGTTCCATCTTCAATTCATCCATAGATATCACAAATCCTAGATATGCCAACTCCTACTTCATGAAACTACACTTCTTAATGTTTATCAACAACTGCTCTTCTTTCAATCTTTGCAAAACTTGTCTGATATGCAATAGGTGTTCTTCTCTACTCCTACTGAAAAATCAAGATGTCATCCAAATACACAATCACAAACTTACCCAAGAGCTTCTTCAATACCTCATTCATCAACCTCATGAAAGTACTCGGTGGGTGGCTTTAGGTTTACAAATTATATGAGGAAGGAAATTTCATTTTTTTCCTTTTCCCCAAACTCAAGGGGTTCAGTCAAACCCAATGGTTCGACCGAACCCACAAACCCTAAATAAAAAAAATCATATTTAAATGGGTTCGACTGAACCCCCTTAAATATGGCAAAAAACAAAAACATTCTCATTTCAACTGTCATTTTCACTTTCTAAATTTACCAGTTTCTTTCCCTAGTGCATGCGGTGAACTGAGACCGTGATGGTGAGAAAACTGACTTCTTCTTTCCGGCGAACACAACCTCAACTTCATCTCTCCAAACTTCATCAACCCGACTTGCATATCGAGCACCAGGTATTTGAAATTTGAATTTTTTAGAGTTCAAAATGCATTTATTTGTTAAATTTTGAAACCCTAGATGCAATTTTTTTCAAATTTTTTGAATTCAAATTGGATTTGTTTGGAATTTTTTAAAGCATTTTCAAATTTGTTGAATTCAAATTGGATTTGCTTCCCCATTTTGCATACATTTTTATGTCCTATGTGTAAATGAAATATGCCTTCCCATTTCAGCAATCAAAGCTATGGATAGCCTTGCTCCTAAATGGAAAGACCAAGTGAAACATATATAAGAACTTAATAGCATATGGAAACAAACAATATAAAGTTATGAAGTTCAAATAGAACCACAAATTGTATCATTTGTAACATTAAAAATGTCCATCTCTACACATTTTTGGTGGTAGGTAGGTATTGCACAATAAGATAGAGGATGTAAACTGATTAAGACTTGGATAGTATTTTAAAAGGAATTTGAGGTGTGGAAACACTTCCCATATTAACCTATCAAGAGATAAATATGCAAAATAGATTTAATTTTAGTTACAAGAAAAATGTATAAATTATAAATTTATAACATAATTATGTACATGGGAAAATCCTCTTGGGAGAAAAATCCCACAACCAATAACATGAACCAATTATATCATTTGATAATAATATCATTTACAATAAAATATTCATGTGCATACCCTTATAGTACTATCATCAACATGTGATTCATATGGAGTAATTTCTAGTAGCATGATGATACCTATAAAATCATTATGCTTTCTCCATCTCAAGCACCCATAAATAGGAAAAATTTAAACCATAAACCAAGTGTGGTTTACCAAAGCCATGAGCCAAAATAATGACCTAAAAATGACATCAAATTTGGCACAAATTCAAACACCATATTCCTTGACTTGGTTTATAGGATGTATTTAGCAAATTCTTTACATCTTGTAAAAAAAAATCAAATCCTCCTCCTCATAACAGACACTGCATTTTTGACATATTCAAACCCATTATTTAAGATAATCTTGATGATTTTCATAATTCTAATCAATATTCTAGTGTAACCCCCCTTTTTTATTCTCTTATGTGTCATATAACATTTCATAAGTAATTCCCATCTTACAATTTCATACAATGCTCTTACAATTCTTAAATATATAAAAGGGACAACCCTAGTTCAATTAGGATTATTTAATTATTATCACCTACATCCATTCATTACATGTTATTATTTTTTAGTTGCACACATTATTAGGAAATATGCATTTTCTAAGAAATTGGGGTATATTGCATGTTTGAGAGTGTTTTCCTTGATCTTTTATCTAGATAAATTAATATCCTTTAAAATCTTGTTCTATGGAGTTTTCATCTTAACTCTAATATGGCTAGCAAATAAAATGATATTGAATCATTTTTTGATATAATAGCTAATGACAACCATATAAAGAGCCACATTAAAGAAGATGAAAAATAATGATCAAGACTATGATTTAGATGCATATGTTGCTAAACAAGATATTTTCCTAAATTGATAATTGCATATTGATGCACCTCTCCACCCTAAATATCCTCACTCATTGGCTAGTAATTTATATAATGTATTAGGTGGCTATCCTTAGGGAATTAATACTATTCATAATATTACCACTCTAATGGATTTTAATAATGTTGTACCCTCTATGCATCCATATACCCTTCATCCACTTATAATGATTCCTCCTATCATACTATAGTTACCACTTCCATGGGATCCACCACCCATGTCCTACCGCCTTTCTCTCCACTACTATTTTTCTTATCTCCCATCCTTTTATATATGTTCACACCATTGTTACTACTAGCACTATCCTATACAGATATGTTCTTCATACCATTCCTCCTTATCCTATGAAAATCTAACCTTATAGTGTAACTTCTCCTCCCATTACCATGTCATTACCTTTCTAGACCTTACCATATTTATACATTCTTCTTTTTATCCTACACTACTCCTACCACTAATATATCCCTATACCTTGGATATACTATTGAAGAAATTTAACTGACTTTCAATATCGCAAAAATTAGACCCATATTTTTAAACGTAAAATGTGTATAATAAATCACAATACATGCTTCCTAATTCAACCTCACTAATATCTATCGAATTAACTTAGGTTCATTACAATAAGATAATCATATAGCCATAATTAGTTTTCAAGATAATGGTAAATTTTTCAATAGCCATATTTATCCTTCCACATGCCACCATTAGACATACACATAAGATTCATGAACATCCATACCTATGAGCATCCAAATAAAAGAAATATAACTATATATATCATGCACATCATCAACATACACATAAAATATCACACCCATCATCAACACAACTAATAGTTCGCATATAATATTATATATGTTCTCATTCAAATGTGTCTTCAAATACATCAAAGCACAGCTCATGAGTAAATCCACTCTGTAGAGCATACACAATTAAAAAGGTGCCCCTAAGGTATTTGTCTCCTATATCTATCCTCTTAGCCTATCCTTCTCTATGGATATGTTCCACTCATATCTACCACCCTGAGGTGATCCATGTCTCAATCCTCGTCAAGGTCACTCCTCCTCTCTACCTATATCCTTTCTCAATGAGCTAGATCTATCACTACTAATGCCCAAAACACCTACATTTAAATATTAAAAAAATGTTTAATAAATCATACAACATTGATTAAAACTAACTAAACAATGAAAGCATTTATTATTATAACACCTTATGAATTATATTGAATGTCCCCACCTTGAAATTTATAGCCATCGATGTCAATCACTTATTCATACTATAGCTTTGTTCTCCAAAACACCTACATTTATATAAAAGTGATTTTTTAAGAAAAATAATATTTAACCTACTTTTAACTCAACAATAATGGATGTATTTCTATCATAAACTCTTCATACTCATAATAGAATCATGGCCTAGGTAGAGTATAAAAAATGTTGTTTCCAACCTCATATGTAAATCTAGAGTTAGAGTGCAAAAATGGTTGAATTTCATCCTTTATGCTATTAATTATCTTCTTATCGACTCATGGAAGCCTACTGCTAAAAGCCCAAGTATGTTTTTCAATAGGAATTTCTAATCATGATCTTATTGATAGTAATTTTGATAATGTTTTACGATTTAGGCTTAATTCAAGACAAGTTTACCTTAATAATTGAGCCTTTTTAATTTTTTAATTTCTTACTAATGATGTTATTACTCTATGAGCAACTCTTTTATCTTTTTCCTTACTATTATTTACAATAGAATTGAATGCATTAAAAAAAACTTTAACAACAATATTATTTTGATCAAACTTTTTGTTTACATGAATCTTTGACATTTATTTAGTAAAGGTTTCATTTTGTACATCTTTAGTAATTGTATAAAAATTTGGAATTTTTTGGTTAATGTCTTATTGGAAAACCATTCGTTGAAATTTTTTGAAGCCCACAACCGAATGGTTTGTGATGACCTCTTGCCTTCAAGAATTTCTATTATGCACATCAATTTCAAACAATTTTGGGGTTCTTGAATGTTTTTAAACTTTAACAAACTCATTAAAAAATATGGATTTTGAATTTCTTTTTCTTCTTCACAAAGGTTATCTCTTCTTATGCAATTTGGAGACACATTGAGTTTCATTGGTTCATGTGAGCTATCAATTTAATCATTGTTATCAACAAGTTGATTATTGAGTGCAATTTCAATGTCATAGGGTTTATATCCACATTAGTCAAGAAATTGTTGATGTATTTTTTCTTCTTCTTCTTCTATGATGCTACTCTTATCAATAGGTGTTCCATCAAATTTTACAATATTTTCACATTCATGTTCAACATTTTTATTTTAAATATTATTGTCACTTTCATTTTTTAAACATTTCATTATATTGAACATTAAAATATCCAGTTTAAATGTCATTTAAGGGTAAATAAGGACCTTCATCTTCTTTCAATATATATTTATAACAAGTATATATATTTAAGGGTAAATATATATTTTTAACATATATAATATGTATGGTTGGATTAGTGAGATATTTATAACAAGTATGCAATGAAGTCAAACTTTATTAGATTTGATTCTTAATAAATTAGTTTTAACGATTCAATTTATAGCTTTATGCAATCTATAAGTTTAAATAGTTTGATGGTATCTAAACTTTATACATATAAAAATATGATAAATGTTGATTATTTTGCTTTCCAATCTATATTTTTTGGCGTTCTTGGCTGTATAATTGAAGTTCATTTATGTTAACAACTATTAGATTAAATATTTTTATCCCCAATTATTTTCAAATAATTTTATACTAATCTTTGTATTCTTATTCTTTCTTTCATCGTTTCATTTAAAATTTGAACCATTTAAGAATGCTATGTTATAGATTATAGTTGTCTTCCAATTCTTTTTAAATTGTTAATGGTATGAAAATATTATTGATGAGTAGATGAATTATTACAAGTTCTATTTTAGATTTGTATTCCCTTTATCTAGATATATTATTTACCAAAGTCTCATTGCTCTTTTAGGTGTACTGTACGTATATATATATATATATATATATAACATGGAAAATGCAGATCATGTTCCACCTGTGCTAGATTCTTTGTTTGCAAATACTAGTAATGAGATTAAAAAATTGAGAGATTCATTAGCACAGGGTGCAAACCCGGGGATATATAGCGAACCATGCATGTTAATATTGCATAGTCTAGAAAAACTAAAAGATGAACTTGAGAGGACTAGTTCATATTCCCCAGATAGAGTGACTGCTATTCTTTCCCGCATGTGGGAAGAAGTACATGGTGACGTTCCCCTTAAACAAATACAAGATATTGTCACCAAAGAAATGATAAATGCCACTTGTTTTCCATTTTATCAAAATGTGTGTAAGGTTAGGGGATTCCAGGTCACTAGATGTGTTGATCATGCTATGGCCTCATTGATCTACCCACGATTTCTCGCAGCACATGCTCTATACCCAAACAATGACCAGATTCCATTGTACTTTGTTCAGCAATTGTATGCTGAGGTTCATTTGGTCCTCAAAGTTAACTACCTGGAAATTCAACCATATGTTGGTTAGGGGCGTGGTAGGATTACTGATAGGCCCACCTATCATCGAGCAGATAGACCACCCCCAGTGCTTAGGGTATTGGTTGGTGACAAGTCTCCTGCTCTCACCCCAGCTCTAGCCCCCATAGCAGATGAGGTTGTTGTTGCTTCCCAAAAGGAAGCAATTGACATCGTAGGTGACATTGTGACTGCCACCACTAGGATATCTGATGATCGTGTAGGTCAGTATTTGATGTCCAGACATTCCTGATCCACACCATTTTTAGCACAGTGGACCACCATGGATCCTTTTACGGTGGTCATCATCCCTACTCCTACACAACTTGATGCACTTACAAGAGATATGTCACACATGACTCTGAATTGTTTGGCTGAGGACCTGTTAGAGGCATATTCCCACATTGCATCAGACAATGGGATGGGTATAGAGCATGTTAGAGAGCATTTGAGATGTAGAGGTCATTCAGTTCCAGGATCCCATCACTCTCAGCCAAGCACTAGTGCGCATCAGGATCCACCTACAGTTCATACGGCAACTGCACAGACTATGGGTTTTACTAATATGTTGATTGGTTCTAGTTCATCATCACCGATGTCATCTCACCTTCCTAGTCCTCTACATTCATCATTTATGGCATGACATGTGATAGATCAGATGGATGCAGATGTTGATTCGTCACTTGATTGTTTGGTGGATATGGTGGAGGTGACTGTTTCAGAGGACTTAAGTCATCCGATGTTAGATGGTGTGCATGTATGTGTGCATGTGCATGTTTCAATTCTTTTTTCATTTTTTTTAATTTTTTTTAACTAGATATTCATGTAAGTTGATATATATGTGTATATATATTGTTATAGGTGGAAATACCTCATATCACTCCTAGCCTTGGTCCAGATCGTGTGCATGATCGATGTGACTCTGTGGATGAATCTGTTGTTAGTGGACATGTGAGTTTTAAATTTTTATATAATCACACGTGTATATGTAGATGCAATATATTTATGTATGCATAGATCTAGATTGATATTTAAAAATACAAGTTAATTTAAAAAAAACTTTCATAAAATTTATTTAATATAAATTATATGTATTTAACGCATCTTGTACACAATTTTATTTGTAGGGCTCAGCACATCCATCAGAGCAGGACCGTTCTCATTTAGATGGCCATTCATCTAGGAGTAGACATTCATATTAGGCCATGCACTCTATATTTATGATCTTTACCACATGTATTTGATTATATGATAATCTTTAATAGTATTTGATATCTGATGATCTCTAACTTACATTTGCTCATATGATATACATACATTTGCTTATTTGTTGATCTTTAGTATTCAACATTTGATGATGTTTAATTTACATTTTTATTTTATGATATGTACATATATTTTCTTATATGATATATACATACATTTTCCTCTTTGCTTATAATATGTGTTATGTTTATATGTATTGAATCCCTTTACGTGTATGTACATGTGTTTTCTTATGGTTTAAACATGTTTACACATAATATATGTATGCATTTGCTTTAAATACTCAATATGCATACATGTTTTCTTATTTTATGATCTCTTACAACTTACATTTCCTTATATTCAATATACATTTGATCTCTAGTAGAATTTTAGGGAAATCAATGCCACTTTATAATTAAGTTCATTCATGTTGATCACAATAAATATTTAAAAAAAAATGACTTAAGCAACATGACCCATTGAGTTGAGAACAAGATATAATCTTTTTGACAAGTAACTTGAAATTCAATTCAAATATAATTTTAAGAAAATTCAATTCAAATTATATCGAGCTATTATATGTTTTTGACAAGTAACTTGAAATTCAATTAAAATATAATTAAGAAAATTTTATTCAAATTTTACCTCTATTATACATTTTCGACAACTAACTTGAAATTCAATTCAAATATAATTAAGAAAATTCAATTCAAATTATAACTCTAATATACATTTTTGATACTTTAACAAAATTCTAAAATTACTAGACATGTTGTGCATACCTATGAATTAAATATGTTCAACAAACTCCACAATGAAATAACTTGTTTATTTACTACTTGATTCATTTAAACTAGGATCTTGTTATTCCATGTACACTTGAAAAGTTTTGATTCACTTGGAGCGCAGATTTTGGAGAAGAATTTTTTGCACATTTATCAAGGAGGCAAATATTGGAGCTCAACAACTTTTCATTTTTATCAATCAAGGAAAAATTTGGAGGATAATTTAACTAAGTTGGTAGAGGACTTGTCTAGATTCATCTTTAAGTTGAAGAAGAAAATGGGACAACAAAGAAAAATAAAAAATATGTCTCAACGAAAATTTTCAAAAGAAGAAGAACAAAAGAGGCGTGACCAAAACTTGGAAAATTATCATAGAAAGAAACAAGGTACATGCTTGTTTCTTCTCTCTCTCACTCTCAAGTGTCTGTTTAGGACTTTTACTTTGAAGGTTTCTAACCATCACTGCACTTGAATGACTATAAATACTTTTAAATGTCCTCAAGTCATCTTGGTCATGCAAGTTGCAATGTTTATATGATCCTTGACTCCAATTCCTTAAGCCAATTCTTTTTGTTTCAATATTTGTGTTTTCTGTCTTTGGTATTTTATTTTCATCACTTCAATGTTCTCAAATTATTTTTATGTTTTATGCTCTAGGGATTCCTCAAGTTGGAGTCGAGCCAAATCTAGATATTGGATCAAACGAATCTCTTGAAGAACACATGGACCTTGAAGTTAGGGAGGAGACCCAAGTTCAAACAATGCTTATTGGAGAGGGGTCAAGATCACTTCCTTCTATTGGTATGGATGATCATATAAAACTAGCACAAACTTCTCTCACTTATAGCTCATCATGTTTTATCAATTTGTTTGCTTGCATAAATAAACTTCACTTATATTTAACATCATCTCTCACTTTTGTTTGCAAAATATTTTGTGACACATGTGTAGGAAGGGCTCAACATGCAGGAAGTTTTCATGCTCAAGTCGAGCCAAATGTAGACATTGGATCAAATGAATCCACTCAAGAATGCATGGTCCTTGAAGATAGGGAGGAGGCACAAGTTCAAACAATGCATGTTGGAGAGGGGTCAGGATCACTTCCTCCTATTGGTATGGATGAGCATATAAAACTAGCTGAGAAGGTGGGGAAACAAATTTCTCATAGAAATTTAGATCATTTACTTGAAATAGATATGGAGAAACTAAAATATTATGCCAACCAGCCTTATAATAAGAGAAAGAGGTCAATGACTAAGTATGTAAATGGAATGATCAATCATCATTTCAATCATCTTGATACACTTGAAAAAACCCAATTGTTATCTGATGAGCTCAAAGAGTCATTACAATTGTTGGGTGTCATTCAGCATCAAATAAGAAGAAACACATGGGATTACAAAAGGATATTGTTCAAAATGTTAAAAAGGGTTTAGATTCCATTGGGAAAGGATCTCAATCAGTGGATAAGGCCACTACAAGAAGGGTGATGTTGACATCTATTGTACATCAAGATATAGCAAGAAAAAGAAAAATGTCTACACTTTCAACTGAAATTGGTTATAGTAGAACCACATTGATAAAATATGAGAAAAAGAGAAAGTTTTTGGATGAGAGTTTAGAAGGCAATTGGGCAATTTTGTGTAGAGCTCCCCATTCTGACATGATTGAAGATGTTGTTAGGAACTTGGTCTCAGGTTTTTGGCATGACTAGACTCGTCCATCATCAAATACTAGAGATGTTATGAGAAACAAGATTGGACCTAGTATTTGTGAAAATCATATAAAAAATTGGCTAGAAATAACAAAATTTGAGATGTATATGAACTTCCGTAATGCATATCCTCATATAAAGATTGGGAAAATAATGTTTCAAAGGTTAAAGCCATATTATGTGAAGATAAACAAGTTTTTTGAAACTTGTTGTCGTTATCATATTGAATTTGATCTCTACTATCAGGTGTTTCGAAAGATGAGAGAAGAAAGATGTGGGTTTCAAAATGCACCTCCTAAACAAGAAAGTTTGTTCATAAAGTCTATATTATGTGATCATGAAAATGAACCTCAAATAAACTGCATAAAACAAATTTGTGAGACATGTGGAAATTTGGCTAAATTTCCTTCAAGAATTGAGGATACTAACCTAACGAAGATAATAAATTGCAAGAGGTAAGTACTATTTTAGAGAGTTTATTTGATTCAATTTCTCATAGATCAAGTTATTTGGATTCTCTTTGATGTAATGTTTCATTGATCAAGTGTGGTTTATTAGTTATTCACATATTTTACTGACACAGGTATAAGTATGTAAAGTTGCAAACAAATTTTGGGAAAGAATCCACAAGGTTAAACTATGTAGAAGAGGAGATTCCCATTGGAAAATTTATGGAAGATTTTTGAAAATTGATACGACCATACATACATCATTCCTTTTTTGCTAAGTGGCTAGCACAAAAATTCCAAACATTGAGAGATACTTTCCCACATGGAACAGTTCTATCAATAGTTGAATTTGCAAAAAATTACTCCTTTCTACATCACTATTATAGTTCATGTGTGTTATCGACATGCACAATCAGAATTGGATGGTGTTGAGAGTACAGATGAAGAACGAGCCATTAAGAAAGAATATCATTTTTATATTAGTGATGATAAAGATCATGACACACTTTTTATCCAACATTGCTTTACAATATTTTTTGAGAATTTGAGAACTAGGGGTGTAAAATTTGAAAATCATTTTGTATGGTCAGATGGATGTGCGACACAATTCAAATCTTCACAGACATTCTATTCACTTTGTGGATATCATAAAATCTACAAAATACCACATGTTTGGAGTTTTTTTTAGAGTGGGCATGGAAAGGGTGAGCATGATGGAGCAGGAGCTTGCATCAAACGAGCTTTAAGAAAGCATCAAATGAGTTATCTAGAAGATCATCTAGATAATGCACATGATGTTGTTGAATGGTGCAAGAAACACTTTGCATCAAATGTGGTCGGCACATCTTCAAGAACAAACTGACACATTCCACATAGAGTGTTTTGGGAGATATCGGGTATGTATAAATTACATTAAATCAAAAATTTGAATTTATTTAAATTTAAAATATATATATATACATATTTGTTCACATAAGTTTTTGTTGTACATATGTATCTAGGTGTGGATAGAAGATCGATGCATGGATGCAAGAGGGTAGGAAAAACAAGATCTTTGCATTGTGTTACGAGTTCAGATAGTCGCCATGGATGGATATTAGACACAAGGGATTACTCTTGTTTTTGCACTGAGTGCATTGAGGGAAACTCTGATTATGCATGCAACAATCAAGAACTTGGATATGTTGGTAAATGGGATACAGTGCCACTAGTTGTTTCAGAAACATATTATGAAAACGAGGAAGAAAGATTTGAAGACATTCATTTGATTTCAATTGATTATGACCATATTTCAGGATTGGTTAGAAAAGGTGCACATGTGTAAGTTTTCAATAATTTAAATATTATATATATCTAGTTAAAGATCTTTAGAGACATTTCTAATTTTTTTAGAATTTTTGTGTAAATTTGGTGTATAGGAGATATTTTTGTAGTCATAGCAGAGCTTGGAAACATTGAAGGTGTTAGCTATTATTTATTGTGTTGCACAGAATAGAGGAATAAGCTAACAAAACCTAAAACAAGTGATGTAATGTCATTTCCCATAGGTGAGTTTGAATTTAAAATTTTATATACATTGTACTCACACGTGCACATTACATTATAAACATTAAATATATATTGTACAAACCTTGAGCACAAAAATTTTTCACACATACATATGTCTTACCTTAGGTTCATGTTTACCATTCAGGTTCTGTTGTAGTGCAAGGGACATATCTAAAACAAGTCAAAGTTGTTCAACATGGGATTCATTTTTTTGACTATCAACCTGATAACAAGGTATATCATTATAGTTACTTAATAATTGCTACCACTCTACATATTCATGCAGTTCCACATGCACGTGGCTGAAGAAACTGGAGACTAGATAGTGATGATCATCAAAAAATTCTACATGTTATTGAAGAGCGGGCTGAACCAGAATTTTTGACTTAGATTATATCCATGGTTTTCAAGTTCACTTGTAACCCTATACATGTTCAAATGAGAACTTATAGTAACTTGTACATAGTTGTAAATCATTTTGTGTAAATTACAATTATATGTACATATTTGTTCCATGGAAAATTCTTAAGTTCAAGAATCTTTGATAGAATCATCTCTGACTTTTTTTGGTTGCATGTAAACCCATATATATGCTTTCAATACTTATTTGAAACATAGTGAATTTTTTTAAAATCATTTTTCCTAAATTACAATTATATGTACATATTTGTTCCATGGAAAATTCTTAAGTTCAAGAAACTTTGATAGCATCATCTCTCACTTTTTTTGGTTGCATGTAAACCCACATATATGATTTCAATCCTCATTTGAAATGTAGTGAAGTTTTCTAAAATCATTTTTCCTAAATTATAATTATATACAACTTATATTTATTTCATGGAATTCTTAAGTTCAAGAATCTTATATACACTTATATACAACTTATATAATTTGTTCCATCAAATTGTTCTATGGGAAACTATGTAAATTTTAAAATTAAGTATTATCTAATTATAAAATAAGTGTACACATATATAAAACATAAATCAATGCAAATAAAAAAATAAACCCTAACCCTTAAACCCTTAACCCTATAACCCTAAACCCTTGTACCCACTACCCTCTATCTCTCTCCCACTCCCCCCTCTCTCTCTTGAAAGTCTCTCCCTCCTACCCACTC